>CALYLW010001177.1:28158-207354 GCA_944989445.1 Ampullaceana balthica
CCCAAGTTATGACCAATTGCCCAGTCTAAATGAGACCATACACCCAATTTATGACCAAATGTCCAGTCTAAATGTGACCATACACCCAATTTATGACCAATTGTCCAGTCGAAATGTGACCATCCACCCAAGTTATGACCAAATGTCCAGTCTAAATGAGACCATAAACCCAAGTTATGACCAAATGTCCAGTCTAAATGAAACCATAAACCCAAGTTATAACCAAATGTCCAGACTAAATGTGACCATAAACCCAAGTTATGAACAAATGTTCAGTCTAAATGTAACCATAAACCTAAGTTATGAACAAATGTCAAGTCTAAATGTAACCATAAACCCAAGTTATGACCAAATGTCCAGTTTAAATGAGACCATAAACCCAAGTTATGACCAAATGTCCAGTCTAAATGAGACCATAAACCCAAGTTATGACCAAATGTCCAATCTAAATGTGACCATACACCCATTTTATGACCAATTGTCCAGTCTAAATGAGACCATACACCCAATTTATGACCAAATGTCCAGTTTAAATGTGACCATACACCCAATTTATGACCAAATGTCCAGTCTAAATGAAACCATAAACCTAAGTTATGACCAAATGTCCAGTCGAAATGTAACCATAAACCCAAGTTATGACCAAATGTCAAGTCTAAATGTGACCATAAACCCAAGTTATGACCAAATATCAAGTCTAAATGTGACCATAAACCCAAGTTATGAACAAATATCCAGTCTAAATGTGACCATGAACCCAAGTTATGAGCAAATGTCCAGTCTAAATGAGACTAAAAACCCAATTTATGACCAAATGTCCAGTCTAAATGTAACCATAACCCCCAAGTTATGACCAAATGTCCAGTCTAAATGTGACCATAAACCCAAGTTATGACCAAATGTCCAGTCTAAATGAGACCATAAACCAAGTTATGACCAAATGTCCAGTCTAAATGAGACCATAAACCCAAGTTATGACCAAATGTCCAGTCTAAATGTGACCATAAACACAATTATGACCAAATGTAAAGTCTAAATGTGACCATAAACCCAAGTTATGAACAAATACCCAGTCTAAATGTGACCATAAACCCAAGTTATGACCAAATGTCCAGGGTAAATTGAGACCATAAACCCAATTTATGACCAAATGTCCAGTCTAAATGTGACCATAAATCCCAAGTTATGACCAAATGTCCAGTCTAAATGTAAACATAAACCCAATTTATGACCAAATGTAAAGTCTAAATGTGACCATAAACCCAAGTTATGACAAATATCCAGTCTAAATGTGAACATAAACCCAAGTTATGACCAAATGTCCAGTCTAAATGAGACCATAAACCCAATTTATGACCAAATGTCCAGTCTAAATGTAACCATACCCACAAGTTATGACCAAATGTCCAGTCTAAATGAGACAAAACAATCAATTTATGACCAAAGGTCCAGTCTAAATGTGACCATACACCCAAGTTATGACCAAATGCCCAGTCTAAATGAGACCATACATCCAATTTATGACCAAAGGTCCAGTCTAAATGTGACCATACACCCTCGTTATGACCAAATGTCTAGTATAAATGAGACCACACACCCAATTTATGACCAAAGGTCCAGTTTAAATGTGACCATAAACCCAATTAATGACCAAATGTCCAGTCTAAATGTGACTATACACCCAAGTTATGACCAAATGTCCAGTCTAAATGAGACCATCAACCCAAGTTATGACCAAATGCGCAGTCTAAATGAGACCATACACCCAATTTATGACCAATTTTCCAGTCTATATGAGACAATACACCCAATTTATGACCAAATGTCCAGTCTAAATGTGACCATACACCCAATTTATGACCAATTTTCGAGTCTAAATGACACCATACACCCAAGTTTTGACCGAATGTCCAGTCTAAATGAGACCATACACCCAAGTTATGACCAAATGTCCATTCTAATTGTGACCATAAACCCAAGTTATGACCAAATGTCCAGTCGAAATGTGACCATAAACCCAAGTTATGACCAAATTTCCAGTCTAAATGTAACCATAAACCCAAGTTATGACCAAATGTCAAGTCTAAATGTGACCATAAACCCAAGTTATGACCAAATGTCCAGTCTAAATGAGACCATAAACCCAAGTTATGACCAAATGTCCATTCTAAATGAGACCATAAACCCAAGTTATGACCAAATGCGCAGTCTAAATGTGACCATAAACCCAAGTTATGACCAAATGTAAAGTCTAAATGTGACCATAAACCCAAGTTATGAACAAATATCCAGTCTAAATGTGACCATAAACCCAAGTTATGACCAATTGTCCAGGGTAAATTGAGACCATAAACCCAATTTATGACCAAATGTCCAGTCTAAATGTGACCATAAATCCAAGTTATGACCAAATGTCCAGTCTAAATGTAAACATAAACCCAATTTTTTGACCAAATGTAAAGTCTAAATGTGACCATAAACCCAAGTTATGAACAAATATCAAGTCTAAATGTGACCATAAACTCAAAGTTATGACCAAATGTCCAGTCTAAATGAGACCATAAACCAAGTTATGACCAAATGTCCAGTCTAAATGTAACCATACACCCCAAGTTATGACCAAATGTCCAGTCTAAATGAGACCATAAAACTCAATTTATGACCAAAGGTGCAGTCTAAATGTGACCATACACCCAAGTTATGACCAAATGCCCAGTCTAAATGAGACCATACATCCCAATTTATGACCAAAGGTCCAGTCTAAATGTGACCATAAACCCAAGTTATGACCAAAGGTCCAGTCTAAATGTGACCATGCACCCAAGTTATGACCAAATGTCCAGTCTAAATGAGACCATAAACCCAAGTTATGACCAAATGTCCCAGTCTAAATGTGACCATAAACCCAAGTTATGACCAAATGTCCAGTCTAAATGTGACCATACACCCAGGTTATGACGAAATGTCCAGTCTAAATGAGACCCATACACCCAAGTTATGACCAATTGCCCAGTCTAAATGAGACCATACACCCAATTTATGACCAAATGTCCAGTCTAAATGTGACCATACACCCAATTTATGACCAATTGTCCAGTCTAATGTGACCATACACCCAAGTTATGACCAAATGTCCAGTCTAAATGAGACCATAAACCCAAGTTATGACCAAATGTCCAGTCTAAATGTAAACCATAAACCCAAGTTATGACCAAATGTCCAGTCTAAATGTGACCATAAACCCAAGTTATGACCAAATGTCCAGTCTAAATGTAACCATAAACCTAAGTTATGACCAAATGTCCAGTCTAAATGTAACCATAAACCCAAGTTATGACCAAATGTCCAGTCTAAATGAGACCATAAACCCAAGTTATGACCAAATGTCCAGTCTAAATGAGACCATAAACCCAAGTTATGACCAAATGTCCAGTCTAAATGTGACCATACACCCAATTTATGACCAATTGTCCAGTCTAAATGAGACCATACACCCAATTTATGACCAAATGTCCAGTCTAAATGTGACCATACACCCAATTTATGACCAAATGTCCAGTCTAAATGAAACCATAAACCCTAAGTTATGACCAAATGTCCAGTCTAAATGTAACCATAAACCCAAGTTATGACCAAATGTCCAGTCTAAATGTGACCATAAACCCAAGTTATGACCAAATATCAAGTCTAAATGTGACCATAAACCCAAGTTATGACCAAATATCCAGTCTAAATGTGACCATGAACCCAAGTTATGAGCAAATGTCCAGTCTAAATGAGACTAAAAACCCAATTTATGACCAAATGTCCAGTCTAAATGTAACCATACCCCCAAGTTATGACCAAATGTCCAGTCTAAATGTGACCATAAACCCAAGTTATGACCAAATGTCCAGTCTAAATGAGACCATAAACCAAGTTATGACCAAATGTCCAGTCTAAATGAGACCATAAACCCAAGTTATGACCAAATGTCCAGTCTAAATGTGACCATAAACACAATTTCTGACCAAATGTAAAGTCTAAATGTGACCATAAACCCAAGTTATGAACAAATACCCAGTCTAAATGTGACCATAAACCCAAGTTATGACCAAATGTCCAGTCTAAATTGAGACCATAAACCCAATTTATGACCAAATGTCCAGTCTAAATGTGACCATAAATCCCAAGTTATGACCAAATGTCCAGTCTAAATGTAAACCATAAACCCAATTTATGACCAAATGTCCAGTCTAAATGTAACCATACCCACAAGTTATGACCAAATGTCCAGTCTAAATGAGACAAAACAATCAATTTATGACCAAAGGTCCAGTCTAAATGTGTACATACACCTAAGTTATGACCAATTGCCCAGTCTAAATGAGACCATACATCCCAATTTATGACCAAAGGTCCAGTCTAAATGTGACCATACACCCTCGTTATGACCAAATGTCTAGTATAAATGAGACCACACACCCAATTTATGACCAAAGGTCCAGTTTAAATGTGACCATAAACCCAATTAATGACCAAATGTCCAGTCTAAATGTGACCATACACCCAAGTTATGACCAAATGTCCAGTCTAAATGAGACCATCAACCCAAGTTATGACCAAATGCGCAGTCTAAATGAGACCATACACCCAATTTATGACCAATTTTCCAGTCTATATGAGACCATACACCCAATTTATGACCAAATGTCCAGTCTAAATGTGACCATACACCCAATTTATGACCAATTGTCGAGTCTAAATGACACCATACACCCAAGTTTTGACCGAATGTCCAGTCTAAATGAGACCATACACCCAAGTTATGACCAAATGTCCAGTCTAAATTGTGACCATAAACCCAAGTTATGACCAAATGTCCAGTCTAAATGTGACCATAAACCCAAGTTATGACCAAATGTCCAGTCTAAATGTAACCATAAACCCAAGTTATGACCAAATGTCAAGTCTAAATGTGACCATAAACCCAAGTTATGACCAAATGTCCAGTCTAAATGAGACCATAAACCCAAGTTATGACCAAATGTCTGTCTAAATGAGACCATAAACCCAAGTTATGACCAAATGCGCAGTCTAAATGTGACCATAAACCCAAGTTATGACCAAATGTAAAGTCTAAATGTGACCATAAACCCAAGTTATGAACAAATATCCAGTCTAAATGTGACCATAAACCCAAGTTATGACCAAATGTCCAGGGTAAATTGAGACCATAAACCCAATTTATGACCAAATGTCCAGTCTAAATGTGACCATAAATCCAAGTTATGACCAAATGTCCAGTCTAAATGTAAACATAAACCCAATTTATTACCAAATGTAAAGTCTAAATGTGACCATAAACCCAAGTTATGAACAAATATCAAGTCTAAATGTGACCATAAACTAAAGTTATGACCAAATGTCCAGTCTAAATGAGACCATAATACCCAAGTTATGACCAAATGTCCAGTCTAAATGTAACCATACCCCCAAGTTATGACCAAATGTCCAGTCTAAATGAGACCAAAAAATCAATTTATGACCAAAGGTCCAGTCTAAATGTGACCATACACCCAAGTTATGACCAAATGTCCCAGTCTAAATGAGACCATACATCCAATTTATGACCAAAGGTCCAGTCTAAATGTGACCATACACCCTCGTTATGACCAAATGTCTAGTATAAATGAGACCACACACCCAATTTATGACCAAAGGTCCAGTTTAAATGTGACCATAAACCCAATTAATGACCAAATGTCCAGTCTAAATGTGACCATAAACCCAAGTTATGACCAATTGCCCAGTCTAAATGTAACCATACCCCCAAGTTATGACCAAATGTCCATTCTAAATGTGACCATGCACCCAAGTTATGACCAAATGTCCAGTCTAAATGTAAACATAAACCCAAGTTCTGACCAAATGTACAGTCTAAATGTGACCATAAACCCAAGTTATGAACAAATACCCAGTCTGAAATGTGACCATAAACCCAAGTTATGACCAAATGTCCAGTGTAAATTGAGACCATAAACCCAATTTATGACCAAATGTCCAGTCTAAATGTGACCATAAATCCCAAGTTATGACCAAATGTCCAGTCTAAATGTAAACATAAACCCAAGTTATGACCATATGCGCAGTCTAAATGTGACCATAAACCCAAGTTATGAACAAATATCCAGTCTAAATGTGACCATAAACCCAAGTTATGACCAAATGTCCAGTCTAAATGAGACCATACACCCCAATTTATGACCAAATGTCCAGTCTAAATGTGACCATAAATCCAAGTTATGACCAAATGTCCAGTCTAAATGTAAACATAAACCCAATTTATGACCAAATGTCCAGTCTAAATGAGACCATAAACCCAAGTTATGACCAAATGTCCAGTCTAAATGTATCCATACACCCCAAGTTATGACCAAATGTCCAGTCTAAATGAGACAAAACAATCAATTTATGACCAAATGTCCAGTCTAAATGTGACCATACACCCAAGTTATGACCAAATGTCCCAGTCTAAATGAGACCATACATCCAATTTATGACCAAATGTCCAGTCTAAATGTGACCATACACCTCAGTTATGACCAAATGTCTAGTATAAATGAGACCACACACCCAATTTATGACCAAAGGTCCAGTTTAAATGTGACCATAAACCCAATTAATGACCAAATGTCCAGTCTAAATGTGACCATACACCCAAGTTATGACCAAATGTCCAGTCTAAATGAGACCATAAACCCAAGTTATGACCAAATGCGCAGTCTAAATGTGAGCATACACCCAATTTATGACCAATTGTCCAGTCTAAATGAGACCATACACCCAATTTATGACCAAATGTCCAGTCTAAATGTGACCATACACCCAAGTTTATGACCAAATGTCCAGTCTAAATGTGACCATAAACCCAAGTTATGACCAAATGTCCAGTCTAAATGAGACCATTCACCCAATTTATGACCAAATGTCCAGTCTAAATGTGACCATAAACCCAAGTTATGACCAAATGTCCAGTCGAAATGTGACCATAAACCCAAGTTATGACCAAATGTCCAGTCTAAATGTAACCATAAACCCAAGTTATGACCAAATGTCAAGTCTAAATGTGACCATAAACCCAAGTTATGACCAAATATCCAGTCTAAATGTGACATTAAACCCAAGTTATGACCAAATGTCCAGTCTAAATGTGACCATGCACCCAAGTTATGACCAAATGTCCAGTCTAAATGTGACCATAAACCCAAGTTATGACCAAATGTCCAGTCTAAATGAGACCATAAACCCAAGTTATGACCAAATGTCCAGTCTAAATGAGACCATAAACCCAAGTTATGACCAAATGCGCAGTCTAAATGTGACCATACACCCAATTTATGACCAAATGTCCAGTCTAAATGTGACCATACAACCAATTTATGACCAATTTTCCAGTCGAAATGTGACCATACACCCAAGTTATGACCAAATGTCCAGTCTAAATGAAACCATAAACCCAAGTTATGACCAAATGTCCAGTCTAAATGAAACCATAAACCCAAGTAATGACCAAATGTCCAGTCGAAATGTGACCATAAACCCAAGTTATGACCAAATGTCCAGTCTAAATGTAAACATAAACCCAAGTTATGACCAAATGTAAAGTCTAAATGTGACCATAAACCCAAGTTATGAACAAATATCCAGTCTAAATGTGACCATAAACCCAAGTTATGACCAAATGTCCAGTCTAAATGAGACAAAACACCCAATTTATGACCAAAGGTCCAGTCTAAATGTGACCATATACCTAAGTTATGACCAAATGTCTAGTCTAAATGAGACCATACACCCAATTTATGACCAAAGGTCCAGTCTAAATGAGACCATACACCCAATTTATGACCAAATGTCCAGTCTAAATGTGACCATAAACCCAAGTTATGACCAAATGTCCAGTCTAAATGAGACCATACACCCAATTTATGACCAAATGTCCAGTCTAAATGTAACCATAAACCCAAGTTATGACCAAATGTCCAGTCTAAATGTGACCATAAAACCAAGTTATGACCAAATGGCCAGTCTAAATGTGACCATAAACCCAAGTTATGACCAAATGTCCAGTCTAAATGTGACCATAAACCCAAGTTATGCCCAAATGTCCGGTCTAAATGTGACCATACCCCCAAGTTATGACCAAACGTCCAGTCTAAGTGTGACCATAAACCTAAGACGCTGATGTCAAAATAAGGATCAGAAAAGCAAGAGCAGCCTTCCAGCAACTCAAGAATATTTGGGTCTCCAACAACTTAGGCAGCAAGTTAAATGTAAGGAATTTAATGCTATGTTGAACCATGTGCTGCTATATGGGAGCTGAGACATGAACAACGGCTTTAAACCTGACCAGAATCCTTTATCAATAATTGTCTAAGAATGATTCGCCGAATACACTGGCCAGACAAAATCAGCAATCGGGAACAGTGGCAGCGGACAAAACAAAAGCCTATTGAGGAAGAGATTCTCCAGAAGCGGTGGAGATTGATTGGTCATACATTAAGAAAATCTGCTTCTAATACAACAAGTCAAGCCCTGAAATGGAACCCCCCGGGTAAGCGGAAAAGTGGCCGTAGAAGAAACACTTAGCGCCGAGAATTGGAGGCAGACATCAAGAGAATTGGCCATGAATGGAAGATCCTGGAGAAGCTGGCCTAGGATAGAGATGCCTGGAGGTCTCTCGTAGGTGGCCTATGTGAGGCTGGCCTAGGATAGAGATGCCTGGAGGTCTCTCGTAGGTGGCCTATGTGCGGCTGGCCTAGGATAGAGATGCCTGGAGGTCTCTCGTAGGTGGCCTATGACCTTGGAGGAATCGCAGACGCCGTCCGGTGCATGCCCCTCATGGACGAGAAGGCTCAACAACAACAATTGTGAGTAATGATCCAGTAACTATGAGTAATTGTCCAGTAACTTAGAGTAATGATCCAGTAACTATGAGTAATGATCCAGTAACTGTGAGTAATGGTCCAGTACCTGTGAGTAATGGTCCAGTAACTGTGAGTAATGATCCAGTAACTGTGAGTAATGGTCCAGTAACTGTGAGTAATGGTCCAGTAACTATTAGTAATGGTCCAGTAACTGTGAGTAATGAACCAGGAACTATGAGTAATGGTCCAGTAACTATGAATAGTGTTCCAGTAACTATGAATAATGTTCCAATAACTATGAGTAACGGTCCAGTAACTATGAGTAATGATCCAGTAACTGTGAGTAATGGTCCAGTAACTATGAGTAATGATCCAGTAACTGTGAGTAATGGTCCAGTAACTGTGAGTAATGATCCAGTAACTGTGAGTAATGGTCCAGTAACTATGAGTAATGGTCCAGTAACTGAGTAATGGTCCAGTAACTATGAGTAATGGTACAGTAACTATGAGTAATGGTCAAGTAACTATGAGTAATGGTCCAGTAATTGTAAGTAATGGTCCAGTAACTATGAGTAATGGTCCAGTTACTATGAGTAATGGTTCAGTAATTGTGAGTAATGGTCCAGTAACTATGAGTAATGGTCAAGTAACTATGAGTAACGGTCCAGTAACTATGGGTAAGGGTCAAGTAACTATGAGTAATGGTCCAGTAACTATGAGTAATGGTCCAGTAACTGTGAGTAATCTATACTAATAAAAGGCAAAGCCCTCACTGACTGACTGATTGACTGACTGACTGACTGATTCATCACTTATTCTCCAACTTCCCGTGTAGGTAGAAGCATGAAACTTTGGGAAGTTGTCGAGTAGCCTCTCGCGACGAAATTTGGAGTAAAAGAATTTTAAAAATAACACTCATGGGGGCCGGGAGCCCAAAAACGTTTTTTTTTATTCATCACTAATTCTCCAACTTCCCGTGTAGGTAGAAGCATGAAACTTTGGGAAGTTGTCGAGTAGCCTCGAGTAATGGTCCAGTAACTGTGAGTAATGGTCCAGTAACTGAGTAATGGTCCAGTAACTATGAGTAATGGTACAGTAACTATGAGTAATGGTCCAGTAACTATTAGTAATGGTCCAGTAACTAAGAGTAATGGTCCTGTAACTATGAGTAATGGTCCAGTAACTTTGATTAATGGTCAAGTAACTATGAGTAATGGTCCAGTCATCATCATCGCCCTTCGTCCCATCTGTGGCATAGGCCACGAACAAAGGTTCTCCAGGCATCCCGGTCCTGCGCCAATCTTTCTATCTGCCCCAGCTGTGCCCGCTCATTTTGGTGTCTGGCTCCAGTTCCCGTCTCCAGGTCATTTTGGGACGACCTCTTTCTCTCTTGCCTTGGGAGTTCCATGTGAGGGCTTGTCTAACAATGCTGGATGTAGGTTTTCTGAGAGTGTGGCCAATCCATCTCCATCTGCGCTGGCGTATTAGCTCATCCACTGGCTCTTGTGTGCGTTGCCAGAGGTCTTCGTTGGTGATGACATTGGGCCAGCGGATTCGGAGAATTGTTCGGAGACATGTGTTTATAAAAGCTTGAAGCTTTTTTGAAATGGCTGCTGTTATTCGCCATGTTTCTGCTCCATACAACAAGACAGGCTTTATTGTGGTGTTAAATATCCTGACCTTGGTATGGAGGGTCAAGTTGTTACAGTTCCAAACCTTTTTTAGCTGTTTAAATGCTGTTCTTGCTTTGCCAATTCTAATTCTTACAACGGCTTCTGTCCCTCCTTGTGTGTCAATTGTGCTTCCAAGGTATGTGAAGCTATCCACCTCCTCGAGATTTGTTCCTTCCAGTGTTATTGGAGTGTTGCTTGATGTATTTATTTTAAGGACTTTGCTTTTTCCGTTATGGATGTTCAGGCCAAAGCAAGCAGAGAATTGTGCTACATAGTTGATTTTCTCCTGCATCTGTTGCTGTGAGTGCGATATTAATGCCAGATCATCCGCAAAGACCAGGTCATCAAGTTGTTTCCATAGTGTCCACTGGATACCATTTCTCTTCTGCTCTGTAGACATTTTCATTATCCAGTCGATGGTTAGCAGAAATAAGAATGGTGAAAGCAGACACCCCTGTCTGACTCCGGTCTGTACCCCAAAAGCCGCTGTTGTTTGTTGGCCATGAACAATTCTACATGTAAGTCCTTCGTATGAAGCCTTAATTATGTCAGTCAGTTTTTGTGGCATCCCGTAGCGTCTTAGTAACTTCCACAGGGTTGTCCTGTAAACACTATCGAAAGCCTTCTCATAGTCAATAAAGTTGATGTATAGTGGTGAGTTCCACTCCAGGGATTGTTCCAATATAATTCTCAGGGTGGCAATCTGGTCAGTGCATGATCTATCTTTTCTAAAACCTGCTTGTTGGTCTCCAAGATGTGTGTCTATTGCGTCCCTCATTCTGTTTAGCAGCACTCTGTTAAATACTTTGCTTGGTATGGATAGCAGAGTTATTCCTCTATAGTTGGAGCAAGAGCCAATATCTCCTTTCTTTGGGAGCTTAATGAGATCTCCTTCTTTCCACTCCATCAGAATCTGTTCTTCCTACCATATTTTCTTGAAAAGAGAGTGTAGCATTGCAGAGCTAGTCGTAATATCTGCTGCCAAGGCTTCGCTGGTATTCTGTCTGGACCAGCCGCTTTGCCTTTCTTTAGTTGTTTAATTGCTCTGCTTATCTCTTGTTTTGTGGGTGTGCTGCAGTCTATTTTTAGATCTTGTTCTGCTGGCTCTATGTTGAGTTTGTATTGTGGGGCTGGTGGGTTGAGGAGTTCTACAAAATGTTCTATCCATCTTTTTTTCTGACCCTCTTCATCAGGTATAGATTTCCCATCTTTAGTTTTAACTGGTCTCTCTGGAGTTTTGAACTTTCCGGATAGCTTTTTTATTGTACTGAATAGTTCTCTTGTGTTTCCATGGTAAGCTGACTCTTCTGCTTCAAGTTCTAATCCTTCTATGTAGTTCTTTTTATCTGACTTTATATTACGTTTAACGTCTTGATTGGCTTCTGCGTATTCTGCTGATGCTCTAGATTTTTCGGTTCTGTTGCGGCTGTTGTTTAGGCTTGTCTTCTTCTTTTTCCTCTGTTGGATTTTCTCCATGGTTTCATTGGAAATCCATTCTTTATGCGTTTGTTGTCTGGGACCCAACACTTCTTCACAGGTTCGCGTAAGTATTTCTTTGAAGCTTTTCCAGTTTTGGTCAACTGTTTCTTCGTTGCCTAGTTCTTGCAAGATCTGGAATTTGTTTGTTAGCGTAAGTTTGAACTCATTAAGTTTTGGTCCCCCTTTCAAAAGAGCAGTGTTAAAACTTTGGCGCTTGCTTCCCTCACTTGTCCAATTCTTTTTCAATTTGAGCCTTAGTTTGGCAATCAGTAGATGATGATCTGAGGCTACATCTGCCCCTCTTTTTACCCTTACGTCTTGGAGAGATCTTCTAAACTTTTTGCAGATACAGATATTGTCGATTTGGTTAGCCGTTGACATATCTGGTGATATCCATGTTGCTTTGTGTATATTTCTATGCATGAAGAGGCTTCCATCGATGACTAGTCCATCTGCAGCACATAGATCTGCTAGCCTTTCACCATTTTCGTTCATCTCTCCGAGGCCATGTGTTCCCATGCATTCTTCATATCCATTATTGTTGCTGCCTATTTTTGCATTTATATCACCCATTAGTATAATCACATTGCTCCTAGGACACTTTTGGATAAGGGTTCTCAGTGTTTTCTAGAAGTCCTCTTTATCCTCTTCTATACTGTCGTTAGTAGGAGCGTATACCTGAAGAAGATCCATATTGACTTCTTGATTTTTGGTCTTAAATCTTGCGGTGATTATCCGGGGACCATGGGGCCATTATAGTCCCATCCTATAAGGGCGTTCTGAGCAGTTTTGGAAAGCATGATTGCTACTCCTTGGGTGTGAGATGCGTTTTCTTCATCATGGCCTGAATATATTAGCAGTTCTCCTGTGCTGAGCTTCATCTGGCCTGAGCCAGTCCATCGGGATTCACTTATCCCCAAGGTGGCTAGCTTGTACCGTTGCAGCAACTTGGGCAGTTTTTCCAGCTTCAAACATGGTCCTTCCGTTCCATGTTCCTAGGCTGGTGGTGGTCCTAGTGGAGAGGATGGTATCTGCCGGGTGGTTTCCAGTTGGCTTTGACCACCAAGCTTCATTAGCTCTCTGTTAAGAGACCCATCATCTCCAAGGTCCGAGTTTCCTATTTTTTTCCTTGTTCGTGTTTTTGTAGCAAGGCTTTTTACGTGAAGGGATGCTAGCCCTTCGCACAACCCTCCTCCTCTCTCACCCGGGATGGGTAACTCAGTAACTATAAGTAATGGTCCAGTAACTGTGAGTAATGGTCCAGTAACTGTGAGTAATGGTCCAGTAACTGTGAGTAATGGTCCAGTAACTGTGAGTAATGGTCCAGTAATTGTGAGTAATGATCAAGTAACTATTAGTAATGGTCCAGTAACTGTGAGTAATGGTTCAGTAATTGTGAGTAATGGTCCAGTAATTGTGAGTAACGGTCCAGAAACTATGAGTAATGGTCCAGTAACTATGAGTAATGGTCCAGTAACTATGAGTAATGGTCCAGTAATTGTAAGTAATGGTCCAGTAACTATGAGTAATTGTCCAGTTACTATGAGTAATTGTTCAGTAATTGTGAGTAATGGTCCAGTAACTATGAGTAATGGTCAAGTAATTATGAGTAACGGTCTAGTAAATATCAGTAACGGTCCAGTAACTGTGAGTAATGGTCCAGTAACTATGAGTAATGGTCCAGTAACTATGAGTAATGGTCAAGTAACTATGAGTAATGGTCCAGTAATTGTAAGTAATGGTCCAGTAACTATGAGTAATGGTCCAGTTACTATGAGTAATGGTTCAGTAATTGTGAGTAATGGTCCAGTAACTATGAGTAATGGTCAAGTAACTATGAGTAACGGTCTAGTAAATATCAGTAACGGTCCAGTAACTGTGAGTAATGGTCCAGTAACTATGAGTAATGGTCCAGTAACTATGAGTAATGGTCAAGTAACTATGAGTAATGGTCAAGTAACTATGAGTAATGGTCCAGTTACTATGAGTAATGGTTCAGTAATTGTGAGTAATGGTCCAGTAACTATGACTAATGGTCAAGTAACTATGAGTAATGGTCCAGTAATTGTAAGTAATGGTCCAGTAACTATAAGTAATGGTCCAGTAACAATGAGTAATGGTCCAGTAACTGTGAGTAATGGCCCAGTAACTATGAGTAATGGTCCAGTAATTGTTAGTAATGGTCCAGTAACTATGAGCAAATGGTCCAGTAACTATGAGTAATGGTCAATTAACTATGAGTAATGGTCCAGTAACTGTGAGTAATGGTCCAGTAATTGTAAGTAATGGTCCAGTAACAAAGAGTAATGGTCCAGTAACTATGAGTAATGGTCCAGTAACTATGAGTAATGGTCCAGTGAGGTACATGGTCCAGTGAGGTACATGGTCCAGTGAGGTACATGGTCCAGTGAGGTACATGGTCCAGTGAGGTACATGGTCCAGTGAGGTACATAGTAAGAATATCAACAATTTTGTCATTAAGAAACACCAACAACTATCCGAATACATTTATTTCTTCTGTTTATTTTGAAAACGAATTGCACAGAAAGGGAAAGAACAAGAAAATATTAATATCCTTTCAAAATTGTTAAAAGGGAAGTAACAGTTACTTCCCTTATAACAATTTTGAATATTTCTTTAAAAAATTCCTTCACATTTGTTGGTTAATTATGATTAGAGATTTTTTTTAAAAAAAGAATTATTAAAAAAAATTATTTTAATGTGATAATGTTTGTAAAAGTTTAACTTTGAACATTTGTCCGAAACACGAAGCTATTATACACCAACTTGTATCGACTAATTCCCTTGGTTATGTTATACACTATGCTCGATGCACCAACTGTCCCTAATATGTCATACAGAATGGGACTACGATAAAGCTTTTAAATAAAATACAATATACACAAACTAATTGTGTAATTAAAAAATAAATTTGAGCTTTATTATAAACTAAAACGACAATAGACGTTTCGGCTAATGACGTCATCAGTACAATAACATAAAATAGGTACTTACATATATTTAAATTCTTAAAACATATTATATCATAAAATAATTTAAAATATTCATGTAAAATAAAATGAAAGGAAAAACAAAAACAAACAAGGACACAGGATATAGAAAAAAGGTGGAAATATCTAAAGTTACAGTTAAAACCACAACGGGAAAAAGACTTTGCAGTTAGGTAAAATTGTCAATTTGGTTAATTCCATATGGAGCCAACGTACCAATTCGTTTTTTAAGTCTATTTTCCATGTGGATCCTATCATGGGTATTTTTTGCATATAAATACCAGTAACTGCAACATCTGAAATACCGTCATGGTCAATACTGTTAAAATGTTTAGATACAGGACATTGAGCCTGTTTGTTTATATTATACAGGTGTTCTCGAAACCGATCTACTAGACGACGACCTGTCTCACCCACGTACATTTTATTACACCTCTTGCAAAGAATTGCATAAATCACGTTGCGACTTGTGCAAGTGAATATCCATCTTTTATTATGAAGTTTTCAAGAGCGAAAGAAATTTGGTTAATTTCAATCACATATGGACAAGTATTGCAACGGTTACGGTTGCAACCTTTTGTTCCAATATGTGCTTTCATTGTGGGAAGGTGACTTCTTACAAGTATATCTCTCAGGCTTCTATCTCTCCGGAAAGCAAAAAGAGGAGGTTTTTTGAAGACCTGCTGAGTTAGAGGGTCAGCCATGAGGAATGGTCGGTTTTTGAGAATCACCTGGCGGGCTATAAAACTATGGGGATGAAAAGTTAAAATAAATTTGGATCGATCACATTGATCTGAAACAGATGATGTAAATGTGTCCTGTCTATTCATGCCTTTAATTCGAGTATGACCTCATTCGAAAAAAATCGAGCATTTCTTTTCTTTGCTCAAAAAAGTCTGCCTCATCACTGCAGAGTCTTTTAAGTCATCAATAGTTGTGAAAATGGAATAGCGTTCTTACAAGATTGAGGATGGAACGATGTGTACATAAGGAAACTATGGCTGTCTGTAGACTTGTAAAATATTGATGTTGATATTTTGTTTTCTTTTAATTTAATTTGTATGTCCAAAAAATGACAGCACTCCTATGGATATGTGTATAACATAGTCAAATTATTGTTTTTTGTTCGTGTTTCAGTGGCTTATTTTGTTGTTGTTTTTTTACGAAATGTTTTGATTTTAGAACTTTTACTGTTCACCAAATCTTTGCCAGATAAACACCCACAATGATGTTTAAAATAATTGGAAGAAAAATTATGAAATACGTTTGTTAAAGTACTAATTACTAAAATCTAACAAATGATTATATCTTATCTTATTTTGGTGTATTATTTCTACCTACGACAGGATTAATGACATACTAACAGTGTATGCCGCTATTAACAAGCGATGAAGGTTGTTTTATGAATATTAAAACTGGATAACAGGAGCAATTAAATAACATACAATTGTTATCAACTACTCAAATATAACTTTGGCCAAAGCCTGGTCGAAATCTTTGATCAAATCATCGGCGTCTTCCAGACCAATGCTGGGAGAGAGAGAAAAGGCTGGCATTAACATGACATTAACATGACATTAACATGACATTAACATGACATTAACATGACATTAACATGGCATTAACATGGCATTAACATGGCATTAACATGACATTAACATGACATTAACATGACATTCAATGAACATTATTTTAGTACCAGTTTTTGTACGTCAAACAAGGATAAAGTTTTTGTTTAAAATATTTTTTATTTTATTTACGAAAATTAAATTAAATTCAATATTATAAATAAAATAAGTTTTGTATATCCGGCGTCATTCCTAAATGGCGCCGGATATACAATAAGAATTTTTATTTTTTAAAGACATTTTCCTTAGAGAATTTCTAGCCTTTAGAATTCTCCTATTTGACGAACTGATGGAAATATTCCAGAATCTCTTTGGTAGTGAACTTAACTATTGGTACTTCTCGAGACGCCTTGAAAAATTCTACAGTTGTCTTTTTTAAACGTACCTTTTATAACTTTATAATTAACTTATAATTCTAAGAGTCTTTAGTTGCAACGGATTAAGCCACTATCACAAGAGGCTCAACAGCCTGCGAATAAAAGCCACTATCACAAGAGGCTCAACAGCCTGCGAAAAAAGCCACTATCAAAAGAGGCTTAACAGCCTGCGAATAAAAGCCACTATCACAAGAGGCTCAACAGCCTGCGAAAAAAGCCACTATCAAAAGAGGCTCAACAGCCTGCGAATAAAAGCCACTATCACAAGAGGCTCAACAGCCTGCGAAAAAAGCCACTATTACAAGAGGCTCAACAGCCTGCGAATAAAGCCACTATCACAAGAGGCTCAACTGCCTGCGAATAAAGCCACTATCACAAGAGGCTCAACAGCCTACGAATAAAGCCACTATCACAAGAGGCTCAACAGCCTGTGAATAAAGCCACTATGACAAGATATACGAGTAAAGCCACTATGACCAGAGACACTAGTAATGCCACTATGACACGAGTAAAGCCACTATGACACTAGTAAAGCCACTATGACGTTAAGATACGAGTTATGCCACTATGACACGAGTAAAGCCACTATGACACGAGTAAATCCACCATGACACGAGTAAAGCCACTATGACGAGATATACGAGTTATGCCACTATGACACGAGTAAAGCCACTATGACACGAGTAAAGCCACTATGACACTAGTAAAGCCACTATGACGTTAAGATACGAGTTATGCCACTATGACACGAGTAAAGCCACTATGACACGAGTAAATCCACCATGACACGAGTAAAGCCACTATGACGAGATATACGAGTTATGCCACTATGACACGAGTAAAGCCACTATGACACTAGTAAAGCCACTATGACGTTAAGATACGAGTTATGCCACTATGACACGAGTAAAGCCACTATGACACGAGTAAATCCACCATGACACGAGTAAAGCCACTATGACGAGATATACGAGTTATGCCACTATGACACGAGTAAAGCCACTATGACACGAGTAAAGCCACTATGACACGAGTAAAGCCACTATGACACGAGTAAAGCCACTATGACACGAGTAAAGCCACTATGACACGAGTAAAGCCACTTAGATACGAGAAAAGCCACTATGACACGAGTAAAGCCACTATGACACTAGTAAAGCCACTATGACACGATTAAAGCCACTATGACACGAGTAAAGCCACTATTACACGAGTAAAGCCACTATGACAAGAATAAAGACACTATGACACGAGTAAAGCCACTATGACACGAGTAAAGCCAGTATGCCACTATGACACGAGTAAAGCCACTATGACAGTAGTAAACCCACTATGACACTAGTAAAGCCACTTTGACACTAAGATACGAGTTATGCCACTATGACACGAATAAAGCCCCTATGACACGAGTAAAGCCACTATGACACGAGTAAAGCCACTATGACAGTAGTAAACCCACTATGACACTAGTAAAGCCACTTTGACACTAAGATACGAGTTATGCCACTATGACACGAATAAAGCCACTATGACACGAGTAAAGCCACTATGACACTAAGTTACGAGTAAAGCCACTAAGATACGAGTGAAGCCACTATGACACGAGTAAAGCCACTATGACACGAGTAAAGCCACTATTACACGATTAAAGCCACTATGACACGAGTAAAGCCACTATGACACGAGTAAAGCCACTATGACACGAGTAAAGCCACTATGACAAGAGTAACAATTATGACACGAGTAAGGCCACTTAGATACGAGTAAAGCCACTATGACACGAGTAAAGCCACTATGACACTAGTAAAGCCACTATCACACGATTAAAGCCACTATGACACGAGTTAAGCCAATATGACACGAGTAAAGCCACTATGACACGAGTAAAGCCACTATGACACGAGTAAAGCCACTATTACACGAGTAAAGCCACTATTACACGAGTAAAGCCACGATGACACGAGTAAAGCCACTATTACACGATTTAAGCCACTATGACACGAGTAAAGCCACTATGACACGAGTAAAGCCACTATGACACGAGTAAAGCCACTATTACACGAGTAAAGCCACTATGACAAGAATAAAGCCACTATGACACGAGTAAAGCCACTATGACACGAGTAAAGCCAGTATGCCACTATGACACGAGTAAAGCCACTATGACAGTAGTAAACCCACTATGACACTAGTAAAGCCACTTTGACACTAAGATACGAGTTATGCCACTATGACACGAATAAAGCCACTATGACACGAGTAAAGCCACTATGACACTAAGTTACGAGTAAAGCCACTAAGATACGAGTAAAGCCACTATGACACGAGTAAAGCCACTATGACACGAATAAAGCCACTATGACACGAGTAAAGCCACTATGACACTAAGTTACGAGTAATTCCACTATGACACGAGAGAAGCCACTATGACACGAGTTAAGTCACTGTCAAACGAGTTAAGCCACTGTAAAACGAGTACAGCCATTATAAAATGAATTAAACCACTATAAAACGAGTAAGGCCACTATAAAACGAGTAAAGCCACTATAAAACGAGTAAAGCCACTATAAAACGAGTACAACCACTATAAAATGAGTAAAGCTACTATAAAACGAGTAAAGCCACTGTAAAACGAGTAAAGCCACTATACAACAAGTAAAGCCACTATAAAACGAGTTATGCCACTGTAAAACGAGTAAAGCCACTATAAAAATAGTAAAGCCACTATAAAACGAGTAAAGCCACTATAAAACGAGTAAAGCCACTATAAAACGTGTAAAGCCACTATAAAACAAGTAAAGCCACTATAAAACGAGTTATGCCACTGTAAAACGAGTAAAGCCACTATAAAAATAGTAAAGCCACTATAAAACGAGTAAAGCCACTATAAAACGAGTAAAGCCACTATAAAACGAGTAAAGCCACTATAAAACGAGTAAAGCCACTATAAAACGAGTAAAGCCACTATAAACCGAGTAAAGCCACTATAAAACGAGTAAAACCACTATAAAATGAGTAAAGCCACTATAAAACGAGTAAAGCCACTGTAAAACGAGTAAAGCCACTATAAAACAAGTAAAGCCACTATAAAACGAGTTATGCCACTGTAAAACGAGTAAAGCCACTATAAAAATAGTAAAGCCACTATAAAACGAGTAAAGCCACTATAAAACGAGTAAAGCCACTATAAAACGAGTAAAGCCACTATAAAACGAGTAAAGCCACTATAAAACGAGTAAAGCCACTATAAAACAAGTAAAGCCACTATAAAACGAGCTATGCCACTGTAAAACGAGTAAAGCCACTATAAAAATAGTAAAGCCACTATAAAACGAGTAAAGCCACTATAAAACGAGTAAAGCCACTATAAAACAAGTAAAGCCACTATAAAACGAGTAAAGTCACTGTAAAACGAGTAAAGCCACTATAACATGAGTAAAGCCACTATAACATGAGTAAAGCCACTATAAACGAGTCTCTTCAAATCACAGAGACTTACTCCAAGTAATTGCCCAGTTACCTTATTCTTAACATTCCAGGAGTGATGCCCCCGTCATCTGTCTCTTGCTGTGACAACAGGTACGGTCCGTGTGTCATGCTGTACGGATGTTCCAACAGACTCTCTGTCCCACCAAGTGACACGGCAAGGCGGATAATTCGGACATTCTGTCAATTGAGAACCAAATGATATGTGAGAGTTATCGGACATGGGTACATGTAATGTGTAAACTGATATGAAGGTCTGACTTCAATTGGCTTAGTGTAGATTAAATCACTGATGTAAAGGGGGAAGTCTTCCTTTCATGTCTTACTTATAAAATGTAAGTTTTATCAGTTTTATTTCAACTCAAAGCGGCAAAAAAGGGGGGGGGGAGTTGGTACTAAATATACTTTATAAACAATGTGCCGGGAATTTACATCGTCCGTCCAGATGGCTGCTGAGTGTTCATGACATGGTATAAAGGACAGACGACTATGAAAGATCTCAAGTTTGAGGTTCTACCCACCTCAGCTACTGTGCGCCCACCGTATTCTCCGCCCTTGATCTCCGCCATCAACATGCCACTGAAGGCGGACATTTGTTTCTTGGCGATCTCGTGTTGTGGGTGGGACTTGAGGCCTGGGTAGTTGACTCGCTGGACCTGCAACACAACATACAGACATTAGTTGGGACTTGAGGCCTGGGTAGTTGACTCGCTGGACCTGCAACACAACATACAGACATTAGTTGGGACTTGAGGCCTGGGTAGTTGACTCGCTGGACCTGCAACACAACATACAGACATTAGTTGGGACTTGAGGCCTGGGTAGTTGACTCGTTGGACCTGTGAGTGTCAACACAACATACAGACATTAGGTGGGACTTGAGGCCTGGGTAGTTGACTCGCTGGACCTGTGAGTGTCAACACAACATACAGACATTAGTTGGGACTTGAGGCCTGGGTAGTTGACTCGTTGGACCTGAGAGTGTCAACACAACATACAGACATTAGGTGGGACTTGAGGCCTGGGTAGTTGACTCGCTGGACCTGTGAGTGTCAACACAACATACAGACATTAGGTGGGACTTAAGGCCTGGGTAATTGACTCGCTGGACATGTGAGTGTCAACACAACATACAGTCATTAGTTGGGACTTGAGGCCTGGGTAGTTGACTCGTTGGACCTGTGAGTGTCAACACAACATACACGCATTGGCTACATAACCTACACGCATTAGTGAACACAACATAAAAGCATTGGTCAGTACAAACTACACGCATTGGTCATTACAACCTACATGCATTGGTCAGTACAACCTATATGCATTGGTCAATACAACCTACATGCATTGGTCAGTACAACATACACGCATTGGTCAGTACCACCTACATGCAATGGTCAGCACAACCTACACGCATTGGTCAGTACCACCTACACGCATTGGTTATTACAACCTACACGCATTGGTCAGCACAACCTACACGCATTGGTCAGTACCACCTACACGCATTGGTCATTACAACCTACACGCATTGGTCAGCACAACCTACACGCATTGGTCAGTACAACCTACACGCATTGGTCAGTACCACCTACACGCATTGGTCAGTACAACCTACATGCATTGGTCAGCACAACCTACACGCATTGGTCAGTACAATCTACACGAGATACAAACAAGAGATTCGGAGCAAGGGATACGGAGCTATAGATACGGAGCTAGAGATACGGAGCTAGAGATACGGAGCTAGAGATACGGAGCTAGAGATACGGAGCTAGAGGTACGGAGCTAGAGGTACGGAGCTAGAGGTACGGAGCTAGAGATACGGAGCTAGAGGTACGGAGCTAGAGGTACGGAGCTAGAGGTACGGAGCTAGAGGTACGGAGCTAGAGGTACGGAGCTAGAGGTACGGAGCTAGAGGTACGGAGCTAGAGATACGGAGCTAGAGATACGGAGCTAGAGGTACGGAGCTAGAGGTACGGAGCTAGAGGTACGGAGCTAGAGGTACGGAGCTAGAGGTACGGAGCTAGAGGTACGGAGCTAGAGGTACGGAGCTAGAGGTACGGAGCTAGAGGTACGGAGCTAGAGGTACGGAGCTAGAGGTACGGAGCTAGAGGAACGGAGCAAGAGATACGGAGCTAGAGATACGGAGATAGAGATACGGAGCTAGAGATACGGAGCTAGAAATACGGAGCTAGAGATACGGAGCTAGAGATACGGAGCAAGAGATACGGAGCAAGAGATACGGAGCTAGAGATACGGAGCAAGAGATACGGAGCAAGAGATACGGAGCTAGAGATACGGAGCTAGAGATACGGAGCTAGAGGTACGGAGCTAGAGGTACGGAGCTAGAGGTACGGAGCTAGAGGTATGGAGCTAGAGGTACGGAGCTAGAGGTACGGAGCTAGAGGTACGGAGCTAGATGTATGGAGCTAGAGGTACGGAGCTAGAGGTACGGAGATAGAGGTACGGAGCTAGAGGTACGGAGCTAGAGGTACGGAGTTAGAGGTACGGAGCTAGAGATACGGAGCTAGAGATACGGAGCTAGAGATACGGAGCTAGAGGTACGGAGCTAGAGGTACGGAGCTAGAGGTACGGAGCTAGAGATAAGGAGCTAGAGATAAGGAGCTAGAGATACGGAGCTAGAGATACGGAGCTAGAGATACGGAGCTAGAGATACGGAGCTAGAGATACGGAGCAAGAGATACGGAGCTAGAGGTACGGAGCTAGAGATACGGAGCTAGAGATACGGAGCTAGAGGTACGAAGCTAGAGGTACGGAGCTAGAGGTACGGAGCTAGAGATACGGAGTTAGAGATACGGAGCTAGAGATATGGAGCTAGAGATATGGAGCTAGAGGTACGGAGCTAGAGATACGGAGCCAGAGATACGGGGCTAGAGATACGGAGATAGAGATACGGAGCCAGAGGTACGGAGCCAGAGGTACGGAGCCAGAGGTACGGAGCTAGAGATACGGAGCTAGAGGTACGGAGCTTGAGGTACGGAGCTAGAGATACGGAGCTAGAGATACGGAGCTAGAGATACGGAGCTAGAGAGCTAAAACAAAATACTTTAAGAGCTCTAAGCTCCACGTGACCAATGAATTCCTGACTGTAGAAATAAACTAAACGATTCCATCTCACTGGGCTGCTTTAAAATATTGAACTAAGTTTTTTGGTCACATGTTGACATTGGTGTTACCGCCCTTTGTATTGCACACATTCCCTGATGACTGCCCTTTCCTGTCCTACGTCACACATTGCCCAAAGAAATCCGTGACTCCCTTTAGTTTTATTGTCCGATTGCTGTGTTCATGGATTTTACACAGCTTGGTTCACATTAATATATTTTATATCCAATTAATTCGCCGGAGACGTTTTCTTGCCGAAAAGTCCGTTCTTTATTTGCTCTTTTTATAATTAAATTTCCCCCTTTTGTAAAACTCATTTTATCAAAATTCCAGTATTCATGGTGAATTACATAAGTACTTCTATTGAGGTGAATATTCCTCATCCATTTAATTAAAAACCAATTTTACTGCTTCATTGGATCTTTGAATGTATGGGGCACTAAGTGGGGGGCATTTAGCCTTTACTGACCAACTGACCTTTGGATGTTGCTCCAGGAATGTTGCGACTTTCAGGGCGTTGGCACTAGTCCTTTCCATCCTTAGGGTCAGAGTCTTGAGGCCTCTTAGTACAAGACTGGCATCGTGGGGAGACTAGGGGAACAAGGACATTCTATTAATGCAAGACTGGGGGAACAAGGAAATTCTATAGTGCAAGACTGGGGGAACATGGACATTCTTTTAATACTAGACTGAGGGAACAAGGACATTCTATTAGTAAAAGACTGAGGGAACAAGGATATTCTATAAGTATAAGATGGGGGAACATGGACATTCTATTAGTACTAGACTGAGGGAACAAGGACATTCTATAAGTACAGGACTGGGGGAACATGGACATTCTATAAGTACAGGACTGGGGGAACATGGACATTCTATAAGTACAGGACTGGGGGAACATGGACATTCTATAAGTACAGGACTGGGGGAACATGGACATTCTATAAGTACAAGACTGGGGGAACAAGGACATTCAATTAGTACTAGACTGGGGAAGCAAGGACATTCTATTAGTACTAGACTGGGGGAGCAAGGACATTCTATTAGTACTAGACTGGGGGTTAAGGACATTCAATTAGTACTAGACTGGGGGAACAAGGACATTCTATTAGTACTAGACTGGGGGTGAAGGACATTCAATTAGTACAAGACTGGGTAAAAACATGGACATACTTCAATATTGGTTCCATTTCTAGTGTTTTAAACTAATTTTATGAAAAATTGCAAACTTCCAGTGATATTTTGAACATATAATCACATGTGATATTTTAGTTTTGAATGAAATTGTATTTACATGGGCAAAAATACTTAAATGTGAATATTTTCTGTATAATTTCAAGTGTAAACTTCTGGGTCAAAAGTTGTGACGCACAAATTCAGTCAACTAATAATACATTGAACAAATGAATGGTTTCAAAATACATTGAACAAATGAATGGCATCAAAATACATTGAACAAATGAATGGCATCAAAACCTTGGACAAATACTGCGGAAGCTGCTTCAAAAACAATTCTATTTTAAAGGAACTCAGTAAGACGGATTCTAGCATTGATTTTTTAAAAAAAATTAAAATAACATTAAGTCTGCTTTGTTTGCACTTAAAATTTGAGAGAATTATTTTTTTCTTTAAAAATTTACAATACCCACCAACATTAATAACTACGACCCCCCAAGGGACCCACATCCCGGAATGCTAATGACCCCCCCAAGGGACCCACATCTCGGAATGCTAATGAATTCCCAATGGACCCACATCCCGGAATGCTAATGACACCCCAAGGGCCCCACTTCCCGAGAATGCCACCATTCCACCAAGGGACCCACTTCCCAAGAATGCCACCGTTCCACCAAGGGACCCACTTCCCGAGAATGCCACCTTTCCACCAAGGGACCCACTTCCCAAGAATGCCACCATTCCACCAAGGGACCCACTTCCCGAGAATGCCACCGTTCCACCAAGGGACCCACTTCCCAAGAATGCCACCATTCCACCAAGGGACCCACTTCCCGTGAATGCCACCATTCCACTAAGGGACCCACTTCGCGAAATTGCCACCGTTCTACCAAGGGACCCACTTCCCGAGAATGCCACCATTCCACCAAGGGAATGCCCCCATTCCACCAAGGGCCACACTTCCCGAGAATGCCACCATTCCATCAAGGGAATGCCACCATTCCATCAAGGGAATGCCACCATTCCATCAAGGGAATGCCACCATTCCACCAAGGGCCACACTTCCCGAGAATGCCACCATTCCATCAAGGGAATGCCACCATTCCACCAAGGGCCCCACTTCCCGAGAATGCCACCATTCCACCAAGGGACCCACTTCCCGAGAATGTCATCATTTCACCAAGGGACCCACTTCCCGAGAATGCCACTATTCCACCAAGAACCAACTCACCAACATGTTACCAAATGTTCCCTGAATTTTTTTGAGTACACGCCACTGTTCAATGGTTCTTGTGGTCACTACTCCACCTATCAGGTCCGAATGTCCGCTGATGTATTTGGTGCTGTGAATAGATAAAATTGGAGGCTAGAACGTGGCACAGAGTTTAGCAATAGCTCATGGCTGCTAGCCACATTCAGACTTTAGCTCTAGTTTTTGGCTGCTAGCCACATTCAGACTTTAGCTCTAGTTTTTGGCTGCTAGCCACATTCAGACTTTAGCTCTAGTTTTTGGCTGCTAGCCACATTCAGACTTTAGCTCTAGTTTTTGGCTGCTAACCACATTCAGACTTTAGCTCTAGTTTTTGGCTGCTAGCCACATTCAGACTTTAGCTCTAGTTTATGGCTGCTAGCCACATTCAGACTTTAGCAAAAGCTCTTGGCTGCTAGCCACAATCAGACTTTAGCAATAGTTCATGGCTGCTAGCTACATTCAGACTTTAGCAATAGCTCATGGCTGCTAGCCACATTCAGACTTTAGCAAAAGCTCTTGGCTGCTAGCCACAATCAGACTTTAGCAATAGTTCATGGCTGCTAGCCACAATCAGACTTTAGCAATAGCTCATGGCTGCTAGCCACATTCAGACTTTAGCAATAGCTCATGGCTGCTAGCCACGTTCAGACTTTAGCAATAGCTCATGGCTGCTAGCCACATTCAGACTTTAGCAATAGATCATGGCTGCTAGCCACATTCAGACTTTAGCAATAGCTCATGGCTGCTAGCCACATTCAGACTTTAGCAATAGCTCATGGCTGCTAGCCACATTCAGACTTTAGCTCTAGTTTTTGGCTGCTAGCCACATTCAGACTTTAGCTCTAGTTTTTGGCTGCTAGCCACATTCAGACTTTAGCAAAAGCTCTTGGCTGCTAGCCACAATCAGACTTTAGCAATAGTTCATGGCTGCTAGCCACATTCAGACTTTAGCAATAGCTCATGGCTGCTAGCCACATTCAGACTTTAGCAAAAGCTCTTGGCTGCTAGCCACAATCAGACTTTAGCAATAGTTCATGGCTGCTAGCCACATTCAGACTTTAGCAATAGCTCATGGCTGCTAGCCACATTCAGACTTTAGCAATAGCTCATGGCTGCTAGCCACATTCAGACTTTAGCAAAAGCTCTTGCCTGCTAGCCACAATCAGACTTTAGCAATAGCTCATGGCTGCTAGCCACAATCAGACTTTAGCAATAGCTCATGGCTGCTAGCCACATTCAGACTTTAGCAATAGCTCATGGCTGCTAGCCACATTCAGACTTTAGCAATAGCTCATGGCTGCTAGCCACATTCAGACTTTAGCAATAGCTCATGGCTGCTAGCCACATTCAGACTTTAGCAATAGCTCATGGCTGCTAGCCACATTCAGACTTTAGCAATAGCTCATGGCTGCTAGCCACATTCAGACTTTAGCAATAGCTCATGGCTGCTAGCCACATTCAGACTTTAGCAATAGCTCATGGCTGCTAGCCACATTCAGACTTTAGCAATAGCTCATGGCTGCTAGCCACATTCAGACTTTAGTAATAGCTCATGGCTGCTAGCCACATTCAGTTTTTAGCAATAGCTCATGGCTGCTAGCCACATTCAGACTTAAGCTCTAGTTTTTGGCTGCTAGCCACATTCAGACTTTAGCTCTAGTTTTTGGCTGCTAGCCACATTCACAATTTAGCAATAGCTCATGGCTGCTAGCCACATTCAGACTTTAGCAATAGCTCATGGCTGCTAGCCACATTCAGACTTTAGCTCTAGTTTTTGGCTGCTAGGCCACATTCAGACTCTATTTCTAGTTTATGGCTGCTAGCCACATTTAGACTCTATCTCTAGTTTATGGCTCCTAGCCACATTCAGACTTTAGCTCTAGTTTATGGCTACTATCCACATTCAGACTATATCACTAGTTTATGGCTGCTATTCACATTCAGACTCTAGTGCTACCATCAACACCTTCTAGTGCTACAATCAACACCCTCTAGTGCTACCATCAACACCCACTAGTGCTACCATCAACACCCTCTAGTGTTACCATCAACACCTTCTATTGCTACCATCAACACCCTCTAGTGCTACCATCAACACCTTCTAGTGCTGCCATCACCATCTACTAGTACTACTATCCCCATCTACTAGTGCTGCCATCAACACCCACTAGTGCTACCATTACCATCTACTAGTACTACCATCACCATCTGCTAGTGCTACCATCCTCATCTACTAGTGCTACCATCCTACCAGCTGTGCATAGAGAAATCAATGCCCAGGGGCATGAAGTGCTGCAGTGCAGGACTGCCAAATGTGCTGTCCACCCCCACGAGAATGTTCTTTGGTTTGACCAGCTTGGTCAGCTCATCAACATCCGCCACGGCGGCGTCAGGGTTGCTTGGGGTCTCTATCCACAACAGCTACAGAGATGATAAACGAAATGCCAGGTGTTTGCCTTCTAAAGAGATGATACATGAAATGCCAAGTTCCCAAGTTTTTGCGCTCTATAGAGTTTATGACAAGACTAGTGTATTACCCGTCAAAAATGACGGAAGTTTTCAGCTCAAATCTACTTATTTTGAAAAAATGCACTTTTTTTAGGGCGCCTACGGCGCCAACCTTTATCAAAAGCCCAACTAACTTGTCCTTGTTTGATAAATACGAAATATTAAACTTTCTGAAATGTACACAAAGTATTTTATAATAGGTGTTGTTTTATTTTATAATTAACCATCATCACATCCTTTTTTTAAATCCCTTATATTAACTTCACCGCCGTCTCTCTCTGTCTCTCTGTCGTTCTGTCGTCATCTCTCTCTGTCTTGGGCGGGCGAAAAAAACAAAAGTCAAAAATGACCCACTTTCCGTGATCCGATCGAGCTGCAATTTGGCACACGGACCCGTCTTGCCTAACAATGCATCGTATCAAAATTTCAGATCGGTCGAACATACCGTATTTAAATTAAGGCATTTTTAATTTATCCTAATATAACGTATGTAATTCAAATTCTCTGTTTGTTATTGGGTTTTTTCACGTGATAGTTTGAGTTGACGCGTTGACGCGGCCCATCGAAGTACCACGTGCTTTTGTTTACATTTAACGTGTCAGTCTGAGCTCGGTCAAGCGATCGTTGACCAGACTTTTCCCCTCTTCCCCCCCCACCCATCCCCCCCAGGGTTATGAAGAAAAGTTGGGTTAAGACAGATTCAGTCTGTAAATGTTTGTCGCGTTTGAAAATAATCAATACTGTTAGTTATGTCTCATATATAAGGGATTTATAGTCAAAAACTTTTTTTTTACGGGTTTGTTTTTTAAATCCATTATATTAACTTCACCGTCGTCTCTGTCTGTCGTCATCTCTCTCTGTCTCTCTGTCTTGGGCGGGCGGAAAACCAAAAGTAAAAAATGACCCACTTCCCGTTATATGATAGAGCTGAAATTTGGCACATGGACCCGTCTCACCTAACAATGCATCGTATCAAAATGTTAGATCAATCAAACGTACCGTAATTAAATTAATGCATTTTTAGTTTATCCTTATATAACGTATGTAATTCAATTTCACGGTTTGTTATTGTTTTTTTTCACGTGACATCTCAGTTCGCGCGTTGGAGCGATGTACCGGGACGCTTTTGTTTACATTTTACGTGTCACGCTGAGCTCGGTCCAACGATCAGTGACCAGATCTTTCCCCTCTCCCACCCCCACCCCCGGGTTATAAAGCAAATAGCAGTTAAGACAGATTCAGTCTGTAAATGTTTGTCGTGTTTGAACTTAATCAATACTGTTAGTTATGTCTTATATATAAGGGATTTATAGTCAAAAACTTTATTTTTACTGGTTTTTACCACGTTTTTATTAACTCGCCTTCGTTGGGCATTGTCCAAGATTTTTTCAAATCTGCCAACGTAAAATTGAACCACTTCTGATGGTCCTAGAGATCTGAAAATTTTACCACAGATAGATCTTGGATGACAATGCATTGTATGAAAATTTCAGATCGATCAAATGTAACATTATTAAATTATTGAACTTTTAAGTTTATCCTTGAAACACTAGAGGATAGAAGAACCAAGAGCAAAGTAGTAATCATACATAAAGCAATTAATTCTAATTTAGAAATACAACACAAAGATCACTTAATACAACCCTCAGATAGACATAATGATAAAAACACCTTTCTTATTCCGTATGCAAGAACAAACACATACAAGTTTTCCTTCTTCCCGTCCGGAATTCGGGCGTGGAATGGGTTGCCTGAAGAATCCAGGAAAACCAACACTTTATCAACATTTAAATCTCTAATAAAAATGCAGGACTAAAAACAAACCATAGATAAGCGTAGGACGCAATAATCTTCTGTATAGAAGGAGCGTCTGTAAACAGATAAGATAAGATAAGATCTATAGTCTATATTCAATATAAAAGCATCTCTACCGTCGGCTTTTGTTGACATCTGTGAGTTCGCCCCTTGACCACATTACAATGTTTTTAAAACGTTGGGCGGGCGCTTGTGAGGTGTTTGGTAAAATAAATAGAGATAAAAAAATATTTTTAAAAACCAGGTTGTTATAAGTGGACTAAAAAGAATAAAATAAATAGAAGTAAAAAAAATATTTTTAAAAAACACGTTTTTATAAGCGGACTAAAAAGAAGAAAATAATTTAAAACTTATTAGTTCAAGTACTTCGATTTAATATGACTAAACACGTGGGGTGGGTGTTTGGTATAAAAAATTAAAGATTTCTAATTTAGAAGGCAAAAGAGAGATCTATAAGTGAGAGAATGAGTGAACCGCATATGTTAAACCTCATAAGCGCCCGCCCCACGTTTTCAGTCATATTAAATCGAAGTACTTGAACTAATAAGTTTTAAATTATTTTCTTCTTTTTAGTCCGCTTATAAAAACGTGGTTTTAAAAAAAATATTTTTTTACTTCTATTTATTTAAATTTAAATCCCTTATATTGACTTCGCCACCGTCTCTTGTGCGGGCACCGCGGAAAAAACAGAAGTAAAAAATTACCCACTTTCCGTCATGCCATCGAGCTGAAATTTGGCAATCGGACCCACGTCACCTAACAATGCATCGTATCAAAATTTCAGATCGATCGAACGTACCGTAATTAAATTAATGCATTTTTATTTTATCTATATAAAACTATACGTAGAAGTCGCTATTGTTTACATTTTACGGGTCAATTGACTTCACGCCAGCCACAGGTGAACACATCTCGTGTTTTAACCAGGTAAATCATCTGGAGTTGAGTTAATGCGTTGACGCCACCCGTACATGTCCACACCCCCTCCCCTTTCACACAGTTTTAAAGCCAGGGGAGATAATTTCGGTTTGAGTCTGTAAATGTTTGTCGCGTTGCACATAATCAATACTTTTAGTTATGTCTCATATATAAGGGATTTATAGTCAAAAACTTTGTTTTTACGGGTTTTTTTTATTACATTGATCCCTTTTCAAAATTAAAATATGAGCTAAAACAATGACGTCATATAATATTTTATTACATCGCATCTTTAATTTGCACACCTTTTGATGCACACCTTGTATTAAATATAAGATCAAACAATGACGTCATATAATAACATTCCATACATACATACAGACAACGGGAATTATGTATATTGATATTTTTAAAACGTTCAATTCAAATATTACACAGGCTTGATTTTTTATGATGTGTTATGTCCTAGTCATACTTTTCACTTGGATACGCTTGACTGAAGTTGTTTTATGAAGTCCAAAGGAAGCTTAATCCTAAAACTTTCATGTTCTAATGTAACATGTAGGTCTATTGATTAAATGTTGATTAGCTAATGTAACATGCAGGTCTATTGATTAAATGTTGATTAGCTAATGTTACATGCAGGTCTTTGATTTAATGTTGATTAGCTAATGTAACATGCAGGTCTATTGATTAAATGTTGATTAGCTAATGTAACATGCAGGTCTATTGATTAAATGTTGATTAGCTAATGTAACATGCAGGTCTATTGATTAAATGTTGATTAGCTAATGTAACATGCAGGTCTATTGATTAAATGTTGATTAGCTAATGTTACATGCAGGTCTATTGATTAAATGTTGATTAGCTAATGTAACATGCAGGTCTATTGATTAAATGTTGATTAGCTAATGTAACATGCAGGTCTATTGATTAAATGTTGATTAGCTAATGTTACATGCAGGTCTATTGATTAAATGTTGATTAGCTAATGTAACATGCAGGTCTATTGATTAAATGTTGATTAGCTAATGTAACATGCAGGTCTATTGATTAAATGTTGATTAGCTAATGTAACATGCAGGTCTATTGATTAAATGTTGATTAGCGGCTAACACTGAGACAGTAAATGCGCCCAATCCAGAGCACATTGACTGGTGCGTGTACATATTTATATCTTTAAGCGCAGGAATGTGGCAGTTACGGAATATCGTTGAATTATCAAGAGGCGGAAAGATACTTTCTAGAAAAATTTGCCTTTTACAAAAGAAATAGAATAAAAATACACAAAAATATAAAGAAAACACACTTTGTGTACTTTTCAAGTGCAACAATATTTATATAACATGTACACGTATATGTAACATTTATATATCATGTAATATGTACACGTATATGTACCATTGATATATCATGTACACGTATATGTAACATTTATATAACATGTACACGCATATGTAACATTTATATTACATGTACACGTATATGTATCATTTATATAACATGTACACGTATATGTAACATTTATATAACATGTACACATTGTTGTCACGTGTCCCATGGGTTCTAATTGTGTCATGTGTTCCATTTTGTGACTTGACCTCTTTATTCGGTCAGGTAATGCAGTTTTAAGATCTCATTGCTTTCTTACAGAATCAACTCACTGCTGGCTCTAAAACTGATGTCGAGATTAACAAGGTTTAGCAACACACGTCGTCGACAACACTCATATTTATATCTTTATCACAACTGGAAGTTTGTATTTTTAAAAACAAAGAATTGGTGTTTAGTTGAAAGGTCCAAGAATACAATGAACACATTACCTTGGTGTTTAGTTGAAAGGTCCAAGAATACAATGAACACATTACCTTGGTGTTTAGTTGAAAGGTCCAAGAATACAATGAACACATTACCTTGGTGTTTTGTTGAAAGGTCCAAGAATACAATGAACACATTACCTTGGTGTTTAGTTGAAAGGTCCAAGAATACAATGAACACATTACCTTGGTGTTTAGTTGAAAGGTCCTAGAATACAATGAACACATTACCTTGGTGTTTAGTTGAAAGGTCCAAGAATACAATGAACACATTACCTTGGTGTTTAGTTGAAAGGTCCAAGAATACAATGAACACATTACCTTGGTGTTTAGTTGAAAGGTCCAAGAATACAATGAACACATTACCTTGGTGTTTAGTTGAAAGGTCCAAGAATACAATGAACACATTACCTTGGTGTTTAGTTGAAAGGTCCTAGAATACAATGAACACATTACCTTGGTGTTTAGTTGAAAGGTCCTAGAATACAATGAACACATTACCTTGGTGTTCGTTTTGATAAGTTTGGCCACCTCTTCCACTGTGAAGTTCTTGACTGCGGACAGCTCCACTCCATAGGAGTCTCTCAGTAGTTTGAGAGCCGTCGCTGTGCCAGGGTACACCGGGGTCTTGTAGATCTGTTAGAACATAAAGGTCATAAGGTCATAAGGTCATCCATCACTTATGAGATCAGCAATGGTGCATTGAAGTGCATTACTCTATAGATAGACATTGAAGTGCATTACTCTATAGATAGACATTGAAGTGCATTACTCTATAGATAGACATTGAAGTGCATTACTCTATAGATAGACATTGAAGTGTATTACTCTATAGATAGACATTGAAGTGTATTACTCTATACATAGACATTGAAGTGTATTACTCTATAGATAGACATTGAAGTGTATTACTCTATAGATAGACATTGAAGTGTATTACTCTATAGATAGACATTGAAGTGTATTACTCTATAGATAGACATTGAAGTGTATTACTCTATAGATAGACATTGAAGTGTATTACTCTATAGATAGACATTGAAGTGTATTACTCTATAGATAGACATTGAAGTGTATTACTCTATAGATAGACATTGAAGTGTATTACTCTATAGATAGACATTGAAGTGTATTACTCTATAGATAGACATTGAAGTGTATTACTCTATAGATAGACATTGAAGTGTATTACTCTATAGATAGACATTGAAGTGCATTACTCTATAGATAGACATTGAAGTGTATTACTCTATAGATAGACATTGAAGTGTATTACTCTATACATAGACATTGAAGTGTATTACTCTATAGATAGACATTGAAGTGTATTACTCTATAGATAGACATTGAAGTGTATTACTCTATAGATAGACATTGAAGTGTATTACTCTATAGATAGACATTGAAGTGTATTACTCTATAGATAGACATTGAAGTGCATTACTCTATAGATAGACATACATCAAAGCTCCACTTATCAAACATGTTTCTATTGTCAAATAACCTTCGCCTTCTCTCCCCTTAGAACCTTAGAAATAATAATAAAATATTATTTTTAAAAATGTTCTTGCTACTCTGCTTGTCATTTGTTTTTATTCTGACTGTAACAAATAAAGGCTTAACACGACCCACTAACACCAACCATTCACCAAACATGGTGTAACAATTTGTTTAATCTTACAACACGACCCACTAACACCAACCATTCACTAACAATGGTGTAACAATTTGTCTAATCTTACAACACGACCCACTAACACCAACCATTCACTAACAATGGTGTAACAATTTGTCTAATCTTACAACACGACCCACTAACACCAACCATTCACCAAACATGGTGTAACAATTTGTCTAATCTTACAACACGACCCACTAACACCAACCATTCACTAACAATGGTGTAACAATTTGTCTAATCTTACAACACGACCCACTAACACCAACCATTCACCAAACATGGTGTAACAATTTGTCTAATCTTACAACACGACCCACTAACACCAACCATTCACTAACAATGGTGTAACAATTTGTCTAATCTTACAACACGACCCACTAACACCAACCATTCACCAAACATGATGTAACAATTTGTCTAATCTTACAACACGACCCACTAACACCAACCATTCACTAACAATGGTGTAACAATTTGTCTAATCTTACAACACGACCCACTAACACCAACCATTCACTAACAATGGTGTAACAATTTGTCTAATCTTACAACACGACCCACTAACACCAACCATTCACTAACAATGGTGTAACAATTTGTCTAATCTTACAACACGACCCACTAACACCAACCATTCACTAACAATGGTGTAACAATTTGTCTAATCTTACAACACGACCCACTAACACCAACCATTCACTAACAATGGTGTAACAATTTGTCTAATCTTACAACACGACCCACTAACACCAACCATTCACCAAACATGATGTAACAATTTGTCTAATCTTACAACACGACCCACTAACACCAACCATTCACTAACAATGGTGTAACAATTTGTCTAATCTTACAACACGACCCACTAACACCAACCATTCACTAACAATGGTGTAACAATTTGTTTAATCTTACAACACGACCCACTAACACCAACCATTCACTAACAATGGTGTAACAATTTGTCTAATCTTACAACACGACCCACTAACACCAACCATTCACTAACAATGATGTAACAATTTGTCTAATCTTACAACACGACCCACTAACACCAACCATTCACTAACAATGTGTAACAATTTGTCTAATCTTACAACACGACCCACTAACACCAACCATTCACTAACAATGTGTAACAATTTGTCTAATCTTACAACACGACCCACTAACACCAACCATTCACTAACAATGTGTAACAATTTGTCTAATCTTACAACACGACCCACTAACACCAACCATTCACTAACAATGGTGTAACAATTTGTCTAATCTTACAACACGACCCACTAACACCAACCATTCACTAACAATGGTGTAACAATTTGTCTAATCTTACAACACGACCCACTAACACCAACCATTCACTAACAATGGTGTAACAATTTGTCTAATCTTACAACACGACCCACTAACACCAACCATTCACTAACATGATGTAACAATTTGTCTAATCTTACAACACGACCCACTAACACCAACCATTCACCAAACAATGATGTAACAATTTGTCTAATCTTACAACACGACCCACTAACACCAACCATTCACTAACAATGTGTAACAATTTGTCTAATCTTACAACACGACCCACTAACACCAACCATTCACTAACAATGGTGTAACAATTTGTCTAATCTTACAACACGACCCACTAACACCAACCATTCACTAACATGGTGTAACAATTTGTTTAATCTTACAACACGACCCACTAACACCAACCATTCACTAACAATGGTGTAACAATTTGTCTAATCTTACAACACGACCCACTAACACCAACCATTCACTAACAATGGTGTAACAATTTGTCTAATCTTACAACACGACCCACTAACACCAACCATTCACTAACAATGGTGTAACAATTTGTCTAATCTTACAACACGACCCACTAACACCAACCATTCACTAACAATGGTGTAACAATTTGTCTAATCTTACAACACGACCCACTAACACCAACCATTCACTAACAATGGTGTAACAATTTGTCTAATCTTACAACACGACCCACTAACACCAACCATTCACCAAACATGATGTAACAATTTGTCTAATCTTACAACACGACCCACTAACACCAACCATTCACTAACAATGGTGTAACAATTTGTCTAATCTTACAACACGACCCACTAACACCAACCATTCACTAAACAATGGTGTAACAATTTGTCTAATCTTACAACACGACCCACTAACACCAACCATTCACTAACAATGGTGTAACAATTTGTCTAATCTTACAACACGACCCACTAACACCAACCATTCACTAACAATGGTGTAACAATTTGTCTAATCTTACAACACGACCCACTAACACCAACCATTCACTAAACAATGGTGTAACAATTTGTCTAATCTTACAACAAGATCAACCCACTCCCACGCCTCCTGTACTCTTTCATCACTCTGATACTCGATAAACAAATTGTTGTTGCTTCATTCTGATTGGCTCAGTACTCACCATGTGTGGTACATTCTGATTGGCTCAGTACTCACCACGTGATGCTACATTCTGATTGGCTCAGTACTCACCATGTGTTGTGCATTCTGATTGGTTCAGTACTCACCACGTGATGCTACATTCTGATTGGTTCAGAACTCACCACGTGTTGCTACATTCTGATTGGCTCAGTACTCACCATGCGTTGTACATTCTGAATGGCTCAGTACTCACCATGTGTTGTACATTCTGATTGGCTCAGTACTCACCATGTGTTGTACATTCTGATTGGTTCAGAACTCACCACGTGATGCCACATTCTGATTGGCTCAGTACTCACCACGTGATGCTACATTCTGATTGGTTCAGTACTCACCACGTGATGCTACATTCTGATTGGCTCAGTACTCACCATGTGTTGTACATTCTGATTGGCTCAGTACTCACCATGTGTTGTACATTCTGATTGGCTCAGTGCTCACCATGTGTTGTACATTCTGATTGGTTCAGTACTCACCATGTGTTGTACATTCTGATTGGTTCAGTACTCACCATGTGTTGTACATTCTGATTGGTTCAGTTCTCACCGCGTGATGCTACATTCTGATTGGCTCAGTACTCACCATGTGTTGTACATTCTGATTGGTTCAGTACTCACCACGTGATGCTACATTCTGATTGGCTCAGTACTCACCATGTGTTGTACATTCTGATTGGTTCAGTACTCACCACGTGATGCTACATTCTGATTGGCTCAGTACTCACCATGTGTGGTACACTCTGATTGGTTCAGTACTCACCGCGTGATGCTACATTCTGATTGGCTCAGTACTCACCATGTGTTGTACATTCTGATTGGTTCAGTACTCACCGCGTGATGCTACATTCTGATTGGTTCAGTACTCACCACGTGATTCTACATTCTGATTGGTTCAGTACTTACCACGTGATCCCCCTTCTTCAGAAAGCCCAGGAAGATAGACGTGATGGCCGCCATGCCACTGGCGAAAGTCAATGATCCCGCCCCCTTCTCCAGAGAGTTGATGACAGCTTCCGCTGCCTCGGTGGTTGGGTTGGAGAGTCTGGAGTAGATGGGGCCCCCCTGATAATAGTATTTTTTAAAAAGGTATATAATGGGGCCCCCTGATAATAGTATTTTAAAAAAGGTATATAAATGGGCACCCCCTGAAAATAGTATTTTTAAAAACATTTATATATCATGTACATGTATATGTAACATTTATATTACATGTACACGTATATGTAACATTTATATAACATGTACACGTATATGTAACATTTATATAACATGTACACGTATATGTACCATTTATATAACATGTACACATTGTTGTCACGTGTCCCATGCGTTCTAATTGTGTCATGTGTTCCATTTTGTGACTTGACTCTTTATTCGGTCAGGTAATGCAGTTGTAAGATCTCATGGTTTTCTTACAGAATCAACTCACTGCTGGCTCTAAAACTGATGTCGAGATTAACAAGGTTTAACTACACACGTCGTCGTCAACACTCATATTTATATCTTCAGTATAAATAGTAAAAATAGTATTTTTAAAAAAGGTATATAAATGGGGGCCCCTGAAAATAGTATTTTAAAAAAGGTCTATAAATGGGGCCCAATGCAAGGAGACGAAACAACAGTCCATACATGGGCCTCCCTGCAAGGTGTCGAAACAACTGTCTATACATGGAGCTACCCAGCAAGGAGTCGAACATTTGATCCAACAGTTTACACGTTTGTTACATATCAAAGAAAGGTTTGTCTCGTATTTGATCCAAAAGTCTACACGTTTGTTACATATCAAAGAAAGGTTTGTCTCGTATTTGATCCAAAAGTCTACACGTTTGTTACATATCAAAGAAAGGTTTGTCTCGTATTTGATCCAAAAGTCTACACGTTTGTTACATATCAAAGAAAGGTTTGTCTCGTATTTGATCCAAAAGTCTACACGTTTGTTACATATCAAAGAAAGGTTTACTCCCTGTGATTAAGGCGACCGACGATCAATGTTCCCTTTAAGCTGCGCGGCCATGCAGATATCTGACCGACGCCGCGACACAGTTTAGAATGAACGCGAAAAACATTTTGATATAAATTGTCACAAATCTTGTCCCCCCCCCCTTTAAAGTATGTCACACTTTCGAACAAAAATATTTTTTTAATTAAAAAAATAACTAATATTTAATATAAAACACCATGACGTCACGCATGGCCGGACCCCCCCCTCCCCCTGTCACAAACTGTCACACTTTCTTACACCCCCTCCCCCCCCCCTCTGGAGCGTGACGCACTTTATGGACGGCCCCTAAAGTACATGTCTCTGTTGCTCTACTTTCTTCTCTCCCAAATCTAGAGCACGCCCTAATTTCAATCTGCCAAAAACGTTAACCAATATGACGTCACCGGGGTTAACTCAATCATAAATTACTGGGGAAAAAAAATTCTTAAAATTTCGTTCGGGATTATGGATATGACTTTTGACTTTTCGGATGACAGTCGGGAGTATAAATAGTGTCTTGATTTTTCTTTAAGAATTTCAAAAAGTATTATTCAATCGTATGCTAACGTGCAACCCAGGGCTAACGTTAAATGCAATATGAAAGGAAATCTTTAAAATTTTCTTGGAGTCCATTCAGTCACAAATTCCATTTAATTCTAAGCAAACATGGTGTCAATAATGAGAAAAATGTCACAAATGTTGGTCCACGCATTTGATTCACAATAAACAAATTAAATAAAATTAACGCTTGGTAAGAATTGGCTAAAAGATTGGCTAAAAGACTGGCTAAAAGAATGGCTGACAGTTTTGGTTAAAAGACTAGCTAACTGACAGATTTGGCTAAAAGACTGTCTAACTGACAGATTTGGCTAAAAGACTGTCTAACTGACAGATTTGGCAAAAAGACTGTCTAACGGAAAGATTTGGCTAAAAGACTGTCGCACTAAAAGATTTGGCTAAATGACTGGCTAACTCACAGTTTTGGCTAAAAGACTGTCTAACTAAAAGATTTGGCTAAATGACTGGCTAACTCACAGATATGGCTAAAAGACTGGCTAACTGAAAGATTTGGCTAAAATACTGCCTAAATGACAGATTTTGCTAAAAGACTGGCTAACTGACAGATTTGGCTAAAAGACTGTCTAACTGAAAGATTTGGCTAAAAGACTGGCTAACTCACAGATTTGGCTAAAAGACTGGCTAACTGAAAGATTTGGCTAAAAGACCCTCTATGTGACAGTTTTGGCTAAAAGACTGGCTAACTGAAAGATTTGGTTAAAAGACTGTCTAACTGACATATTGGCTAATAAACTGGCAAACTGTCATAAATGGCTAAAAGACTGGCTAACTCACATTTAAATCTAACTTTTGTTCTTATGTCCCGCAAGGAGTGTCAAACATTTTAATTTAGAACAAATCTCAACATTAGAGGATTGATTGAGTCCTGTCTGGTGTGTCCTGTCTGGTGTGTCCTGTCTGGTGTGTCCTGTCTGGTGTGTCCTGTCTGGTGTGTCCTGTCTGGTGTGTCCTGTCTGGTGTGTCCTGTCTGGTGTGTCCTGTCTGGTGTGTCCTGTCTGGTGTGTCCTGTCTGGTGTGTCCTGTCTGGTGTGTCCTGTCTGGTCTGGTGTGTCCTGTCTGGTGTGTCCTGTCTGGTGTGTCCTGTCTGGTGTGTCCTGTCTGGTGTGTCCTGTCTGGTGTGTCCTGTCTGGTGTGTCCTGTCTGGTGTGTCCTGTCTGGTGTGTCCTGTCTGGTGTGTCCTGTCTGGTGTGTCCTGTCTGGTGTGTCCTGTCTGGTGTGTCCTGTCTGGTGTGTCCTGTCTGGTGTGTCCTGTCTGGTGTGTCCTGTCTGGTGTGTCCTGTCTGGTGTGTCCTGTCTGGTGTGTCCTGTCTGGTGTGTCCTGTCTGGTGTGTCCTGTCTGGTGTGTCCTGTCTGGTGTGTCCTGTCTGGTGTGTCCTGTCTGGTGTGTCCTGTCTGGTGTGTCCTGTCTGGTGTGTCCTGTCTGGTGTGTCCTGTCTGGTGTGTCCTGTCTGGTGTGTCCTGTCTGGTGTGTCCTGTCTGGTGTGTCCTGTCTGGTGTGTCCTGTCTGGTGTGTCCTGTCTGGTGTGTCCTGTCTGGTGTGTCCTGTCTGGTGTGTCCTGTCTGGTGTGTCCTGTCTGGTGTGTCCTGTCTGGTGTGTCCTGTCTGGTGTGTCCTGTCTGGTGTGTCCTGTCTGGTGTGTCCAGTCTGGTGTGTCCTGTCTGGTGTGTCCTGTCTGGTGTGTCCTGTCTGGTGTGTCCTGTCTGGTGTGTCCTGTCTGGTGTGTCCTGTCTGGTGTGTCCTGTCTGGTGTGTCCTGTCTCATCATTATTTGATTGGGTTCATGTCCTCTCTGTTATGTCCTGTCTCATCTTTATGTGAGAGGGTTAATGTCCTCTCTGTTATGTCGGACTTGGAAACCAGTGTGGAAATGCTGCACCCTCTGTTTATGAAGATATGGGAAGAGGAGCAAGTTCCTTCCGATTGGAAAGAGGGATACCTTATCAAGATCCCAAAGAAGGGAGACTTAAGCTCCTGCTCGAACTACAGAGGGATCACCCTGCTGTCCATCCCAGGAAAGGTTTTCAACCGTGTACTACTTAACAGGATGAAAAACGCTGTAGACCCTCTATTGCGGGACGAACAAGCTGGCTTTCGCACCAACAGATCCTGCACGGACCAGATAGCGACACTGCGCATCATTCTAGAGCAGTCACTAGAGTGGAACTCACCGCTCTATGTCAACTTTGTTGACTATGAAAAAGCCTTCGACAGTGTTGACAGGCAAACCTTGTGGAGATTGCTAAGGCATTACGGGGTGCCACAGAAGATTACGGATATAATTAGAAACATGTACGAAGGGATAAACTGCCGAGTTATCCATGGCCAGCAGGTGACAGATGCGTTTCAGGTGAAGACTGGTGTGAGACAAGGTTGCTTGCTGTCACCATTCCTCTTCCTGTTAGCCATTGACTGGGTGATGAAAACATATACACAGCAGAAAAGGAATGGCATCCAATGGACCTTGTGGGATCAACTGGATGATCTTGACTTTGCCGATGATCTTGCCCTTCTTGCACATACCCAACAACAGATGCAGGAGAAAACAAACATTGTCGCAGCCACTTCTGCCAGCATGTGTCTCAACATTCACAAAGGGAAGAGTAAATCCTCAAGGTTAATGCCACCAGTACATCACCCATTATGCTTGAAGGAGAAGCCCTTGAGGAGGTGGACAGTTTTGTTTACCTTGGCAGCGTGGTAGATAAGCAAGGTGGTACAGATGCGGACGTCAAAATAAGGATCGGAAAAGCAAGAGCAGCCTTCCAGCAACTCAAGAATGTTTGGGTCTCTAACAACTTAGGCAGCAAGTTAAAAGTAAGGATTTTTAAAGCTATGGTAAAACCTGTGCTGCTATATGGAGCCGAGACATGGAGAACAACGGCCGTAAACTTGACCAGAATCCAGTCCTTCATCAACAACTGTTTAAGAAGGATTCTCAGAATTCACTGGCCGGACAAAATCAGCAACCAGGAACTGTGGCAGCGGACAAAACAGAAGCCCATTGAGGAAGAGATTCTCCAGAAGCGGTGGAGGTGGATTGGTCATACACTAAGGAAACCTGCTCCTAACACAACAAAGCAAGCCCTGAAATGGAACCCACAGGGTAAGCGGAAAAGAGGCCGTCCAAGAAACACTTGGCGCCGAGAATTGGAGGCAGACATCAAGAGAATTGGCCATGAATGGAAGATCCTGGAGAAGCTGGCCCAGGATAGAGATGCCTGGAGGTCTCTCGTAGGTGGCCTATGCCCTTGGAGGAATCGCAGACGCCGACGATGATCGGTAGATGCCCCTCATGGACGAGAAGGCTCAACAAAAACATCATTATGTGAGAGGGTTAATGTCCTCTCTGTTATGTCCTGTCTCATCATTATGTCAGCGGGTTCATGTCCTCTCTGTTATGTCCTGTCTCATCATTATGTGAGCGGGTTCATGTCCTCTCTGTTATGTCCTGTCTCATCATTATGTGAGAGGGTTCATGTACTCTCTGTTGTCTTCTGTCTGGTATGTCCTGTCTCATCATTATGTGAGAGGGTTAATGTCCTCTCTGTTATGTCCTGTCTCATCATAATTAATAATTAATGGATCTAAATCTGCACCAATAAAGGTTAACTCAGGAGTTCCACAAGGAACTGTGCTAGGTCCCTTACTCTTTTTAATTTATATAAATGATTTACCCAACAACATCTCAACAGGTACAAAAGTTAGGTTATTTGCTGATGATTGTATAATCTATAGAACAATTAAATCAGAACAAGACAGCAAAATTTTACAAAAAGACTTAGATGAATTGATAAAATGGGAAACTAACTGGAGTATGTCTTTCCACCCAGAAAAGTGTCAACTGTTAAGAGTAACAAAGAAAAAGAAACAAATAAATTCAAAATATTACATTCATGGAAAAGAACTGACCCAAACTAAAGATGCAAAATACTTAGGAGTCTTAATAAATGAGAAACTATCATGGAATCCCCATGTCAATGAAGTTATTAAAAAATCAAACAAAACCTTAGGCTTTATAAAAAGGAACTTTAACAAATGTAATAGAGATATAAAACTAAAATGCTACCTCACTTTGGTGAGACCTGTACTAGAATATGCATCTTCTGTATGGGACCCATCCACCAAAGAAAACATTGATAAACTAGAACAAATTCAAAAAAGAGCTGCCAGATTCATTACTGGAGAATATTCGAAACTGACAAGAATAACACCATTAGTTAAATCATTAAACCTTGAAACACTAGAGGATAGAAGAACCAAGAGCAAAGTAGTAATCATACATAAAGCAATTAATTCTAATTTAGAAATACAACACAAAGATAACTTAATACAACCCTCAGATAGACATAAGGATAAAAACACCTTTCTTATTCCGTATGCAAGAACAAACACATACAAGTTTTCCTTCTTCCCGTCCGGAATTCGGGCGTGGAATGGGTTGCCTGAAGAATCCAGGAAAACCAACACTTTATCAACATTTAAATCTCTAATAAAAATGCAGGACTAAACACAAACCATAGATAAGCGTAGGACGCAATAATCTTCTGTATAGAAGGAGCGTCTGTAAACAGATAAGATAAGATCATTATGTGAGCGGGTTCATTGTCCTCTCTGTTATGTCCTGTCTCATCATTATGTGAGAGGGTTCATGTGCTCTCTGTTATGTCCTGTCTCATCATTATGTGAGCGGGTTCATGTCCTCTCTGTTATGTCCTGTCTCATCATTATGTGAGCAGGTTCATGTCCGCTCTGTTGTCCTGTCTCTCTGTATGTCCTGTCTGGTATGTCCTCTCTGTTGTGTCCTGTCTCATCATTATGTGAGGGGTTCTTGTCCTCTCTGTTGTGTCCTGTCTCATCATTATGTGAGAGGGTTCTTGTCCTCTCTGTTGTGTCCTGTCTCATCATTATGTGAGAGGGTTCTTGTCCTCTCTGTTATGTCCTGTCTCATCATTATGTGAGCGGGTTCTTGTCCTCTCTGTTATGTCCTGTCTCATCATTATGTGAGCGGGTTCTTGTCCTCTCTGTTATGTCCTGTCTCATCATTATGTGAGAGGGTTCTTGTCCTCTCTGTTATGTCCTGTCTCATCATTATGTGAGCGGGTTCTTGTCCTCTCTATTGTGTCCTGTCTCATCATTATGTGTACAAACAAGAGACCACCATCTTAGGAACTAAGTGTACAAACAAAAGACCACCATCTTAGGAACTATGTACACAAACAAGAGACCACCATCTTAGGAGCTAAGTACACAAACAAGAGACCACCATCTTAGGAACCAAGTGTACAAACAATAGACGACCATCTTAGGAACTATGTACACAAACAAGAGACCACCATCTGAGGAACTATGTACACAAACAAGAGACCACCATCTTAGAAAATAGGTGTACAAACAAGAGACCATCATCTCAGGAACTAGGTGTACAAACAATAGACGACCATCTTAGGAACTATGTACACAAACAAGAGACCACCATCTGAGGAACTATGTACACAAACAAGAGACCACCATCTTAGGAACTAGGTGTACAAACAAGAGACCACCATCTTAGGAACTAGGTGTACAGTGTGATTAGATGCACTCTTCAGTGTGACTAGGTGGACCCTTCAGTGTGACTAGGTGCACTCATCGGTGTGACTAGGTGCATTTTTTAGTGTGACTAGGTGCACTCTTCAGTGTGACTAGGTGCACCCTTCAGTGTCACTAGGTGCACTCTTCCGTGTGACTAGGTGCACTCTTCAGTGTGACTAGGTGCACTCTTCAGTTTGACTAGGTGCACACTTCAGTGTGACTAGGTGCACCCTTCAATGTGACTAGGTGCACCCTTCAGTGTGACTATGTGCACTCATCGGTGTGACTAGGTGCATTTTTCAGTGGGACTAGGTGCACTCTTCAGTGTGACTAGGTGCACTCTTCGGTGTGACTATGTGTACCCTTGAGTGTGACTATGTGCACTCTTCAGTGTGACTAGGTGCACCCTTCAGTTTGACTAGGTGCACTCTTCAGTGTGACTATGTGCACTCATCGGTGTGACTAGGTGCATTTTTCAGTCTGACTAGGTGCACTCTTCATTGTGACTTGGTGCACTCTTCGGTGTGACTAGGTGCACCTTTGAGTGTGACTATGTGCACTCTTCAGTGTGACTAGGTGCACCCTTCAGTGTGACTATGTCCACTCATCGGTGTGACTAGGTGCATTTTTTAGTGTGACTAGGTGCACTCTTCAGTGTGACTAGGTGCACCCTTCAGTGTGACTAGGTGCACTCTTCCGTGTGACTAGGTGCACTCTTCAGTGTGACTAGGTGCACTCTTCAGTTTGACTAGGTGCACACTTCAATGTGACTAGGTGCACCCTTCAATGTGACTAGATGCACCCTTCAGTGTGACTAGGTGCACCCTTCAGTGTGACTAGATGCACCCTTCAGTGTGACTAGGTCACCCTTCAGTGTGACTATGTGCACTCTTCAGTGTGACTAGGTGCATTTCTTCAGTGTGACTAGGTGCACTCTTCAGTGTGACTAGGTGCACTCTTCGGTGTGACTAGGTGCACTCTTCAGTGTGACTAGGTGCACTCTTCAGTGTGACTAGGTGCACTCTTCAGTGTGACTAGGTGCACCTTCAGTGTGACTAGGTGCACTCTTCAGTGTGACTAGGTGCACCCTTCAGTGTGACTAGGTGCACTCTTCAGTGTGACTAGGTGCACTCTTCAGTGTGACTAGGTGCACTCTTCAGTGTGACTAGGTGCACTCTTCAGTGTGACTAGGTGCACTCTTCAGTGTGACTAGGTGCACTCTTCAGTGTTTGACTATGTGCACTCTTCAGTGTGACTATGTGCACTCTTCAGTGTGACTAGGTGCACTCTTCAGTGTTACCAGGTGCACCCTTCAGTGTGTCTAGGTGAACCCTTCAGTGTGACTTGGTGCACTCTTCCGTGTGACTAGGTGCACTCTTCAGTGTGACTAGGTGCACTCTTCAGTGTGACTAGATGCACTCTTCAGTTTGTCTAGGTGCACACTTCAGTGTGACTAGGTGCACCCTTCAGTGTGACTAGGTGCACCCTTCAGTGTGACTAGGTGCACCCTTCAGTATGACTAGATGCACTCTTCAGTGTGACTAGGTGCACCCTATGTGTACTCATCGGTGTGACTAGGTGCATTTTTCAGTGGGACTAGGTGCACTCTTCAGTGTGACTTGGTGCACTTTTCGGTGTGACTAGGTGCACCCTTCAGTGTGACTATGTGCACTCTTCAGTGTGACTAGGTGCACCCTTCAGTTTGACTAGGTGCACTCTTTAGTGTGACTTGGTGCACTCTTCGGTGTGACTAGGTGCACCCTTGAGTGTGACTATGTGCACTCTTCAGTGTGACAAGGTGCACCCTTCAGTTTGACTAGGTGCACTCTTCAGTTTGACTAGGTGCACCCTTCAGTGTGACTAGGTGCACTCTTCAGTGTGACTAGGTGCACCCTTCAGTTTGACTAGGTGCACCCTTCAGTGTGACTAGGTGCACCCTTCAGTGTGACTAGGTGCATTCTTCAGTGTGACTAGGTGCACTCTTCAGGTAGCCCCCACCTTCACACACACACACACACTATTTAATATTCTTAAGAAAACCACTTATGCTGAAAAAGGACAGACCAATCTTAGTACAAATATCTCAATCAGGTCTCTAAAGGTGGGCGGGGCATATTTTGACGATGCCGAGTTGAGAAGGTGCGCAGGTACGACCCTGTGTGGAGACATCTTCACGCATGGCTAAAAGCGCGCGTATCTTGTTTGTCTACTGTCAAAGGAATTAAAGTATTTTAATTTCATTTTAAATCGTTTCTACGTGGCACAATCGTATAGAAAGCCAGAGAGAACATCAAACATTGAGTATTTCCAAAATAAAACGCTAGAAATTTTCTGTGAATGTTTCTTTAAGTTATTGAATGAACTTAACCTTCTTTCTTTTCAAAGTTTGTTTCATTATACAATACTAATAAAAACCCGAGTCGTATGTGAAAGGGAGAGAAGCGAAGTTTTGTTGGATGTCCTCAAACGAAGTTTTGTTCAATGTCCTCAAATCATTTGATTGGTTCATGGCGATGAGTGTAAATGACGTCACTACCTTATCATCAAAGGGTCGGAAGCCCAATTGACAATCACAAAGCCCGCAATCACAATCACATTGCACGCACACAGTATGGCAACTAGGCTTTGCCTTAATAATATATTTTGAAATCAAATTGTGTACGTAAAATTAAAACATTCTCCAGCAATGTTTACCAAAACAACAAAACATTTGTTCTGTTGCATTTTCAGACGTTCCGAAAATTATATTTTAATTGTACTGGCTCATGAAAAAATGACTAGTCAAAATGTGCAGTGAACGTCTCTCAGTGACTAGTCAAAGCAGTGGTTCCAAACATTTTGGGGTCCATGCACCCCTTCAGATGCCCAAAAAAGTTCATGCACCCCCTCGTGAAACTTACAGAAAATGCACAATAAACTATGTTTATTTTAGGAACACAATAGTTTTGACCATAGGCAACAGGGAATTTAGTGAGAGATCTGATGCTTCTTATGATCAATCAGCAATTTAAATCTGGGGACTGTTTTGGACAAAGCAACTCTCGTGTCATCCTCTGCATTCAACTTATTCCTTGCCTTGGATTTAATCGACAAAGGTGTGGAGAATCTTGCTTCACAGAGATAGGTTGTGGCTAATGGAAGGAGAGTAAGTACTGCCCTCTTGGCTAGTTGTGGGTAGGAATCTAGCTGGGCGCACCAAAATTCAATCAAGGTATATTGCAACTGAAGGCACTACTCAGTACTTCTCTGGTTCTCAAATCAATCAGGTCATCTTTAGCAAGGTCACTGTCATCAATGTTGTCCAAGTCAGAGAGAAAAGGATTGCGAATCCAAAGGTCTTTCCTAGCAATTTCTTGACAGAAATACTTATCAAAGGACCTTTGCAATGTTGAAAGGTGCTCTGAAATTTCCCCTTTGATGTTGTCAGGCAGTGATCCCTCAGTGCTTCCTTCTGCAGCAGATAATACACCTTCATCCAAGAGTGGAAAGTTGGCCAAGTTGGACTTTTCTAGTCGTCGCTAGAATAGTGGCAGTTCGTTAAGGAAGGCTTGCAATCTCTAAGCAGCATCCATTACAGTCACAGCAGCTCCTTGGAGAGATGTGTTCAACTCATTCAAGATGGAGAATATGTCAGCCAGGTATGACAAGTAATGAATGAAATTTGGACAGTCAAACTTGTCAGCAAGGCCACTCTCTTTTTCTCGCAAGAAAATGGCAAGCTCCACTCTCAGTTTTACTAACCGAGAAAGTATCCGTCCCCTGGACAACCAGCGCACCTCAGTGTGGTAGAGCAGAACGTCATGCTCAGAGCCCACCTCCTGACAGAACAACTTGAAGAGGCAGTGGTTCAAGGCATGTGAGCGGATACAATTTACCATTTGGACTGCAGTAGAAAAAACTGACTTCAAGGTTTGAGGTAGAGTTTTGCCTGCCAGTGCCTGACGATGAAGAATACAGTGTGTAGACTAGTAGTAACAATATCTGGAACTTCTTTCTTTACCAGTGCTGAAAATCCTGACTTATTACCGAGCATGGAGGGAGCACCATCTATGCAAATTGAAGAAATTCTTGAAGTCCAGTCAAACTGGTTTTCAATGAAGAATGCCATGACTAGCTGCAGCACATCAGCAGCTTTGATAGTAGCTAGGAGTGGCTTACAAAAGAGAAATTCCGCCTTCAGCAATTCACTGTGAACATATCTCACAAATACAAAAATCTGACTGCATTGTGCTACATCAGTGGATTCATCCAGCTGCATGCTAAATGGAAAAGGACTGCTTCTTATCTCGCACAAGACTTGATCCAGAAAGTCTGCAGCCATGTCACTAATCCTGGAATGAATAGTGTCATTAGACAAAGGAACTTTCTCAACCTGCTTCCTCTGCTGGTGACCACACATCAGTTCCACCATCTCCAGAGCACAACGCTTCACCAAAGGTCTCCAATGGTGTGGGGGTTATTGTTCTTTGCAATAAGATATGCAACCTTGAATGATGACTCCTGTGCAGATTTCTGTGACAAAGAAAATCCGAGCTTGAGCAAGGTACCTGAGGTCAAGAAGCGAGCTCTCTTCTGCTTGAAGACCTCAACACTGTCCTTGGAATTGGATGGATGGACTTTCTGAAAGTGCTCTCGTAGTCTAACAGGCTTCGTTTTGTCATTGCACAGGATTTTTCCACAGTGGAAGCACAGTGGCTTTTGTGTTCCATCTCTCTCTCTCCTTTTTTATTATTTATTAACGATTTTGAGGGGTTGATGACAATCGGAAAGTCGGACCAATCACAGGCAAATTTTTAACTGACGAAGTTGATGTTTTTAATGACCTGAATTGGATGCTCAACTCAAGATTTTAGGTTTCAATAACAAATAATGGCTTACAATTAACGTTTTTAAGACCTTTGCAGCGTACAGAGCAATAAAAGTGAAAGAAAAAAAATCCCAACGTTTACATCCGCTCAAAAAGGTTAGAGGCTCACCGGAAGAGATATATCTGACGTATTTGATGACAAAATTAAATTATTTGTAGAAAACTGTGACGTAAAACGCAAAATTCCGAGGAACATGTAGAGCGAACCGTTCATTTTGCGAAAGTTTTTCCGTCAATTTTTGACATGCGCAGAATGATGCGCAAAAGAGTATAAAAAAAAGGTTGTATATGGGCGCCCTTTAACGCGGCATGCCTTGCTTATGGTTTACATTTTCAGATTATCAGTTTATCTTTCTTTTTTTTACCCTTCCTCTTTTTTTTTCTTCGTCTTTCTCTTTGTTTTTCTCTCTGAATCGTTCATGCAACCCCTGGAACCTGCTCATGCACCCCTTGGGGGGGGGTGCTTGAACCACTGGTTAGGAACCCCTGAGTTAAATTGTGCAGTGAACGTCTCTCAGTGACTACTCAAAGTGTGCAGTGACTGTCTACCGACTACATATTATTATGTCTTAGCCAAAGTTTTAAGTCTTGAAACAATATTACGTCACCAGACTATTCGACAAGGTCAAGGACGTCTTTTGGGGATTTTTAGATCTAAACTTTGTGAGACACACTATCGAGAAATATAAAGTATTTTTAGATCTCAACTCTGTGAGACACACTATCGAGAAATATAAAGTATTTTTAGATCTAAACTCTGTGAGACACACTATCGAGAAATATAAAGTATTTTTAGATCTAAACTCTGTGAGACACATTATCGAGAAATATAACGTATTTTTTAAAATGAGGTTTTGCTTTCTACTCCCTAAGCGTGAAAAGATAAGAGCCTCAAACTAAAACGAGGTCTAATGACGTCATGCAGCCTAGTGACACTCAAACTAAAACGAGGTCTAATGACGTCATGCAGCCTAATGACACTCAAACTAAAACGAGGTCTAATGACGTCATGCAGCCTAATGACCCTCAAACTAAAACGAGGTCTAATGACGTCATGCATCCTCATGAGTAGGACAAGGATCGTTCCAAAACACGATTGTTCTGTTCGATACTTACCTCAACGATACCGGACATGATGTCTTCCATCTTGTTGACCACGTAGGTGCTAGAGTGGTAGATTGGCATGACCAGTGGCTCGGTCTGGGGTCCCTGGCGCTGGAGCCTGGACGACACGACGGCTGTGGTCGGGGTGACGTCATCGAGGGTCAAGCCGTCCACAGCCAGGTCATAGTTAGATCTGGCGGGAGTGTGTCTGACGCTCTGGCGACTGGGAGAATGAGATGGAATCTTAGTTGTGATATCAAGAACACATTCTATGGTCAGATAATAAGTAAAAACAGTTTGTTGGTTTGTCCTGCCAAGGTTTCATTCAACAAGGATTGATGGATCTTGACAAATTTGACATTCAACATTATGCACGATGCAATCTTAAATCATTTAGAAATTTAACGGTATTTAACTTTGCTACTACATGGATGGATGGATAAAGGCAAAGTTTCCCATCTTGTTCTCGACCCAGTCAATGTTATATTTTTTTCTCACTACCCACAGCTTTGTTTTATAACTGAGCATAACATGTTATAACATATGTACATAGAATCTACAAAGAAAGCAATAATCTGAAATAAAACATTATGCCTTCGTTGTGTACAGTTATTCTGTTAGAGGCTAATGTTGGGTACAGTTATTCTGTTAGATGCTAATGTTGGGTACAGTTATTCTGTTAGAGGCTAATGTTGTGTACAGTTATTCTGTTAGAGGCTAATGTTGGGTACAGTTATTCTGTTAGAGGCTAATGTTGGGTACAGTTATTCTGTTAGAGGCTAATGTTGGGTACAGTTATTCTGTTAGAGGCTAATGTTGGGTACAGTTATTCTGTTAGATGCTAATGTTGGGTACAGTTATTCTGTTAGATGCTAATGTTGGGTACAGTTATTCTGTTAGATGCTAATGTTGGGTACAGTTATTCTGTTAGATGCTAATGTTGGGTACAGTTATTCTGTTAGAGGCTAATGTTGGGTACAGTTATTCTGTTAGAGGCTAATATTGGGTACAGTTATTCTGTTAGAGGCTAATATTGGGTATATTTATTCTGTTAGATGCTAATGTTGGGTACAGTTATTCTGTTAGAGGCTAATGGCTAGTCAATTATTCTGTGTCGGGCTCAGAACACCAAGTCCATTACATTTTTGTGTTAATGCCGCGAGGAGTGTCTTGAGAAAATTAGGCTTTAATATTAAAATTGAAATACTATTTAAACAACCTAAGTACCTATGAACTTGATTGTATAAATAACGAAGGAGAATGAACTCATGAAATGTACTATTTCATTGATGGTTTAAGCTGTAGAAAATAGTGTTCTTCTAAAGTAAACTTATATCAAGTTCTGTAGCTATAGAGGATTTATGTTAGTGAGAAGTAATCACATCCAGAACGGGAACCCGTCGAGAAAACATGATACTATAAGGAACGATAACCCATTGGACCATGAAAATCTATAGAGAACGGGTTCTATATTGAGGAACGAAATATTTACCAAAGTTATTTTAGTGTAATTTTTTTTATAGATTTTTTTTCAATGATGTGCCTAAGAAATTATTTAAAATGCTGTTTGTTTTCTTTGTTGTTTTCCTCAAAGCGGACACCAACGGGTTTATTGCTAGTCTTGTTTTAAACGAACGACGGACAAGACGGCATGCATAAATTAATCAATAACTACGTGAGTTGGACATGAATCGATCGATTTGAGCATAGAATGAAAGGGAATAAAATTAGACGTTTTGTCTACTTAACTCTGTCTACTGAATTCTGTCTACTTAACCCTGTCTACTTAACTCTGTCTACTTAACTCTGTCTACTTAACTCTGTCTACTTAACTCTGTCTACTTAACTCTGTCTACTTAACTCTGTCTACTTAACTCTGTCTACTTAACTCTGTCTACTTAACTCTGTCTACTTAACTCTTCTTCTGACATCCTCAGCAAATCTCAACAATTAGGATGACTCCACAAAATTAGGTTAGAAATCTATCGGATAAAACACAAGTCTAACAGTCCACTTGAGAAACAGCTGTTGGGTGTGTGGTCAATAGTGACACAGCTCGGAATGACTTAGGGACCGAAGTTTTAATTACAAGGTAACACTCGTGAGGTCAACGAGGCACCATAATTTTTCTAACAATAGTCACACGTGACCAGTAGCCCTAACTGCACAGAACAGAGGCAGGCGTGACCTTGAACCTTGCACCATTTAGATTGTCTTACCTCATTGTGTAATCTGTGCGATAAGTTGAACACGCAGAGAGAGAGAGAGAGAGAGAGAGAGAGAGAGAGAGAGAGAGAGAGAGAGAGAGAGAGAGAGAGAGAGAGAGAGTGAGAGAGTGTAATAAAAGTGGTGCGTATCTCCAGCCGTCTCTCCGGGCCGATGTTATCTCCAGATGTAACGATAAGATTCTTAGGTCACTTCAAGTTCCAGGCTGTTCAGACAAAAACAAAAAACAGGTCGTTCCTCAAGTCTGCTAAGTCACGGCGTATGGAGACCTCGGCGTATGGAGCCCTCGGCGTATGGGATGATGTTAAGAGATTGGCAGACGAGTTGCTACTCGCACTGAAACCTTTATATAGCCAAGAAAGGTAAACAGTCTATAGAAATTATGGCTGCGGATTTGAGTTGGGGGGGGGAGAAATGTTACGGGTGGAAATGAAGGCGGCGATGAAGGTGGTGGGGCTGAAGGTGGTGGGGTGAGGGTGGTATTGATTGTAACATTTGCTTCCAGCTGCGTGTATAACATCTCAGTATATTGGATAGAGTTTGTGGAATATCTCAGTCTATTGGATAGAGTTTGTGGAATATCTCAGTCTATTACTATTGGATAGAGTCTTTTGAACATCTCAGTCTATCGGATAGAGTTTGTGGAATATCTCAATCTATTGGATAGAGTTTGTGGAACATCTCAGTCTATCCGATTGAGTTTTTGAAACATCTCAGTCTATTGGATAGAGTTTGTGTAATATCTCAGTCTATTGGATAGAGTTTGTGGAATATCTCAGTCTATTGGATAGAGTTTTTGAAACATCTCAGTCTATCGGATAGAGTTTTGGAATATCTCAGTCTATTGGATATAGTTTTTGGAACATCTCAGTCTATCGCATAGAGTTTATGGAATATATCAGTCTATTGGATAGAGTTTTTGGAACATTTCAGTCTGTTGGTTATAGTTTTTGGAACATCTTAGTCTATCGGATAGAGTTTGTGGAACATCTCAGTATATTGGATAGAGTTTTTGGAACATCTCAGTCTATCGGATAGAGTTTGTGGAACATCTCAATCTATTGGATAGAGTTTGTGGAACATCTCAGTCTATCCGATTGAGTTTTTGAAACATCTCAGTCTATTGGATAGAGTTTGAGTAATATCTCAGTCTATTGGATAGAGTTTGTGGAATATCTCAGTCTATTGGATAGAGTTTTTTTAAACATCTCAGTCTATCGGATAGAGTTTTGGAATATCTCAGTCTATTGGATATAGTTTTTGGAACATCTCAGTCTATCGCATAGAGTTTATGGAATATATCAGTCTATTGGATAGAGTTTTTGGAACATTTCAGTCTGTTGGTTATAGTTTTTGGAACATCTTAGTCTATTGGATAGAGTTTGTGGAACATCTCAGTATATTGGATAGAGTTTTTGGAACATCTCAGTCTATTGGATAGAGTTTTTGGGACATCTCAGTCTATCGGATAGAGTTTGTGGAATATCTCAGTCTATTGGATAGAGTTTTTGGAACATCTCAGTCTATTGGATAGAGTTTGTGGAACATCTCAGTCTATTGGATAGAGTTTGTGGAATATCTCAGTCTATTGGATAGAGTTTGTGGAATATATCAGTCTATGGATAGAGTTTGTGGAAAATCTCAGTCTATTGGATAGAGTTTGTGTAATATCTCAGTCTATTGGATAGAGTTTGTGGAATATCTCAGTCTATTGGATAGAGTTATTGGAAAAAAATTTAACGATTAAAGTTTCTTTAACGATTAATCGACCCACCTCTTTTAAATGTACTGGAAGTCAAAAAGTAAAATATTTCGGCCGATAAATATAAACTAATTTCCGGACGATTACACGCACATTTTGGTTTTAAACTATTGACTGATGTGAATGTTCAATATGTTGATAAAGGTTATTGTGTCCAATGAGAGAAATCGTTTGCCTACCATGCAATGTTCCCTCTAAGTCGAAGCTTCGTTGGACCGTGTGCAAAGTTATTAAAAAAAAACTCGTGTGCAAAGTTGCACAAAGTCCATCTTTTTTGCAATATTTTACAAAATTTGCTGCGCGGTGATTCTAAACTCCTGCGTGGCGTCTGTCATATATCTGCGCAGCGGCGCTGCTTAAAGGGAATATTGGTACCATGGTTCTGACACTTCGCTTACATATCACCTGCAAACCAAACATCCACTACAGTATAGGAAACTTCAGCTGAGATAATCTAAAGCTATGTGAACGATTGTTGAGCTCGGCTGGTTATAGTGTCAATAATAAGACCCGCTCAACACTTGAACCAAATAATGTCAATACACTTGTCTGTTTGCGTTGTTGGTTAAAATAATAATATCGTATAAAGAAGACATTCCAGTGTTATTTCGATTTTCGAAAAGTACTTTTAATAAATGTTTCTTATAACCCAATAATTTCAATTTTTGGCTTTAATAGAAATTAACGATTAATTTACGTTAATCGTTAACGGCCCTACTATTAATTTACGTTAATCTTTAACGGCCCTACTATTAATTTACGTTAATCGTTAACGGCCCTACTATTAATTTACGTTAATCGTTAACGGCCCTACTATTAATTTACGTTAATCGTTAACGGCCCTGCTATTAATTTACGTTAATCGTTAACGGCCCTACTATTAATTTACGTTAATCGTTAACGGCCCTACTATTAATTTACGTTAATCGTTAACGACCCTACTATTAATTTACGTTAATCGTTAACGGCCCTAATATTAATTTACGTTAATCGTTAACGGCCCTACTATTAATTTACGTTAATCGTTAACGGCCCTACTATTAATTGATGTTAATCGTTAACGGCCCTACTATTAATTTACGTTAATCGTTAACGGCCCTACTATTAATTTACGTTAATCGTTAACGGCCCTACTATTAATTTACGGTATTCGTTAACGGCCCTACTATTAATTTATGGTAATCGTTAACGGCCCTACTATTAATTTACGTTAATCGTTAACGGCCCTAATATTAATTTACGTTAATCGTTAACGGCCCTACTATTAATTTACGTTAATCGTTAACGGCCCTAATATTAATTTACGTTAATCGTTAACGGCCCTACTATTAATTTACGTTAATCGTTAACGGCCCTAATATTAATTTACGTTAATCGTTAACGGCCCTACTATTAATTTACGATAATCGTTAACGGCCCTAATATTAATTTACGTTAATCGTTAACGGCCCTACTATTAATTTACGTTAATCGTTAACGGCCCTAATATTAATTTACGTTAATCGTTAACGGCCCTACTATTAATTTACGTTAATCGTTAACGGCCCTACTATTAATTTACGTTAATCGTTAACGGCCCTACTATTAATTTACGTTAATCGTTAACGGCCCTACTATTAATTTACGTTAATCGTTAACGGCCCTACTATTAATTTACGGTATTCGTTAACGGCCCTACTATTAATTTATGGTAATCGTTAACGGCCCTACTATTAATTTACGTTAATCGTTAACGGCCCTACTATTAATTTACGTTAATCGTTAACAGCCCGACTATTAATTTACGTTAATCGTTAACGGCCCTACTATTAATTTACGTTAATCTTTAACGGCCCTACTATTAATTTATCTTAATCGTTAACGGCCCTAATATTAATTTACGTTAATCGTTAACGGCCCTACTATTAATTTACGTTAATTTTTAACGGCCCTACTATTAATTTACGTTAATCGTTAACGGCCCTACTATTAATTTACGTTAATCGTTAACGGCCCTACTATTAATTTACGTTAATCGTTAACGGCCCTACTATTAATTTACGTTAATCTTTAACGGGCCTACTATTAATTTACGTTAATCGTTAACGGCCCTACTATTAATTTACGGTATTCGTTAACGGCCCTACTATTAATTTATGGTAATCGTTAACGGCCCTACTATTAATTTACGTTAATCGTTAACGGCCCTACTATTAATTTACGTTAATCGTTAACGGCCCTACTATTAATTTACGTTAATCGTTAACGGCCCTACTATTAATTTACGTTAATCGTTAACGGCCCTACTATTAATCTACGTTAATCGTTAACGGCCCTACTATTAATTTACGTTAATCGTTAACGGCCCAACTATTAATTTACATTAATCGTTAACGGCCCAACTATTAATTTACGTTAACCGCTTCATCAATTGATTAGTGGGCAGATTACAACACACTGTGGTCTGGGTTCATCAATTGATTAGCGGGCAGATTACAGACTGTGGTCTGGGTTCATCAATTGACTAGGGGTCAGTGCGTACCCCGTGTCACCTGACCAGGAACTGTAACAGAATTATTGCCAGGTGGGTTTCAAATACAGGTGGTCTTGGAAATATTTCAGGTGAGGGTTTTAACCATTTTTATTTGTTTTTTTTTATTTTAAATTTTTATTTACGTCAATGAGAAATAGTAAACTGGAAGAGCTACTGTGTTATTGTCAAATCCGGCAAAATTGGACCGGGGCTGAAGCCGGAGCCGGATTTGTAAAATTGGCTGGATTCCGGATTTACCGGAGCCGGACCGAAATCCGGTACATACCAAATAAATCCGGTTCATACCAAATAAATCCAGTACATACCAAATAAATCCGGTACATACCTAATAAAAACAGAATAATTGAAAGGTCAGCTGCATGGGTTATTTAAAAATTAGGGAAAATAACTTTAAATCTGTTTGTCAATATTAAGTATTGCGTTATTTCCCTTTAACTGAAGTCTTGATGAGGTGTGTACACTGTATGGGATACAAGAGTGAGGTCTAAAAGTGAGGTCTAGAAGTGAGGTCTAGAAGTGAGGTCTAGAAGTGAGGTCTAGAAGTGAGGTATAGAAGTGAGGTCTAGAAGTGAAGTCTAGAAGTAAAGTCTAGAAGTGAGGTCTAGAAGTGAGGTCTAGAAGTGAGGTCTAGAAGTGAGGTCTAGAAGTGAGGTCTAGAAGTGAGGTCTAGAAGTGAGGTCTAGAAGTGAGGTCTAGAAGTGAGGTCTAGAAGTGAGGTCTAGAAGTGAGGTCTAGAAGTGAGGTCTAGAAGTGAGGTCTAGAAGTGAGGTCTAGAAGTGAGGTCTAGAAGTGAGGTTTAGAAGTGAGGTCTAGAAGTGAGGTCTAGAAGTGAGGTTTAGAAGTGAGGTCTAGAAGTGAGGTCTAGAAGTGAGGTCTAGAAGTGAGGTCTAGAAGTGAAGTTTAGAAGTAAGGTCTAGAAGTGAGGTCTAGAAGTGAGGTCTAGACATGAGGTCTAGAAGTGAGGTCTAGAAGTGAGCAATAAACTACGTTAAAGTACTGTGCACGGTACACGAAGGGCCTTGGGTGAGGTCTAGAAGTACTTGTGTCAACAATAAACTACGTTAAAGTACTGTGCACGGTACACGAAGGGCCTTGGGTGAGGTCTAGAAGTACTTGTGTCAACAATAAACTATTCTTATGTTTATCTGCACATGTTATCCTCTCACATTAAACAAAGCTATAATCTAACCATGGAAAATAGTCATTGTTACACAAAGCTATAATGTAACCATTGACAATAATCAGTGTTTAGATTTGTTTTAATTGACATGAAGAATATAAATAACTAGCAAAATACCCGCGCTTCGCTACGGTTAATTAGGATTTCAGTTAGTGTTGAGAACCCGCGTAGCACAAATTCAAAACACCAATTTATTTTAATCTGGACCATGATGGATAAACTACATATATTAACTTCACAGTCTTGTCTGTCTGTCGTGGTCCCGTTGAAAAACAAAAAGAAAAAATGAGTCACTTCCTGTGATCCTATCCAGCTGATAATTTATTATTTTTCGACTGTTACCATTACGGGAGGGTAATTAAGCATCTCCTAAAGTTTCACGCTCCTACCTACATGGGAAGTTGAATATTTAATGAGACTGTTTTATATAGCTCATATTAGGAAAAAAACTACATTTTGGCCCCCAGCCCCCTAGTGAGTGATATTTTATATTGTTTACGCCCGTTACCATCGTGGTAGACTACTTAAAACCTCAAAACCTTCCTAAAATGTCATGCTTCTACTTACACGGTAAGTTGGAGAATTAGTGATGAGTCAATTTCATATACGGAAAAAACTACATTCAGGCGCCCGGCCCCCTTGTTAGTAATAATTTAAATATTTTTTTCCCCAGTTACCTTTTTTGGAGGATACTCAACAAGTTCACAAAATTTCATGCTCTTACCTACACGGGAATTGGAGATTTAATGATGGGTATGTTTTATAAAGCTCATATAAGAAAAAAACTACATTTGGGCCCCCGGCCCCCCAGTTAGTGATAATTTGATATTCTTTTCGACTGTTACCATCGCGGGTGGGCACTCAACAACTTTCCAAAGTTTCATGCTTCTACCTACACGGAAAGATGAGGAATTAGTGTTGATTCAGTTTTATATAGACCTTATAAGGAAAAAACGGTTTTGAACCCCCAGCCAGCCACGAGTGGAAATTTTTTAATTCTTATATGCCAATTACCGTCATTAGACCCTCAGTGGTCAACACCGTCAGTGGTCAACACCGTCAGGGGGGAACACCCTCAGTGGTCAACACCGTCAGGGGGGAACACCCTCAGTGGTCAACATTTGTTAGTGATCAACACCGTCAGTGGTCAACACTAGGCCTGTCAACGGGGACCCGGGTACCCGTTGCCGTGAAATTACCCGGGTAGTAAAATTCTGCCCGGGTTCCGTGAAAATGTGGCTTCAATGTCTATATTAACCAAACTTCGGCTCACATGCGTCCTTTTTGTGTTTAATTTGCGGCTCGCGAAACAATTTATCACAAGAAAATTTTTTGTTTCAAATATATGCTGTGAAATACATCTAAGGAGAAATATCTGTCGACGGGAAATAAAATAAGGTCTCGACAAACTACAATATATTTTGATACATCTTTTTTTCTGAAAATGAAACAGAAATCGCAAACACATGAAGATTTTGGTTCTTTGAATGAATCATATAAGGAAAACAAAACTCCTCTGCCGAAAATAAGGATGAACTGTATAGAGATGAAATAGGCCGTGTTTGTTGTTAATTTAAAAAAAACTCTTTGACACTAACATTGCTTTGAAATATGCCGACATTGGGTTTCTGATTGTTAACAATTATTTACCCCATCTCCCCCATCCACTCCCTATACTATAACCGCACCCTTTCCATTCGCTTGTGTTTCTTGTGTTCGTTAACACGTGTTGACCTAGAAAAACTTATGTTAATAATGCGTACAAGGTTATAAGTTTTTAAGGTTAATAAATTAAATACTTACTAACAGTGTAAGATGGTTAAGATGTCGGCATAGAGATGAAAGAGGCCGTGTTTGGTTTTGTTAATAAAAACGCCCCTGCTTTGACACAAACTTTGATCTTTGAAATACGCCGACATTGGGTTTCAAATGGTTGATGTTGTTTCTCTACCCCCCCCCCATTTTCTCCTCCCTCAATTCGATTGTGTTTCGTGTGCTCATTAAAGCGTGTGCCTTGCCCAAAACTGATTTTAATAATACACCCAAATTTTTAAGTTTTTAAAGTCAATAAATTAGTTACTAACAGTGTAAGATGAATAAGGGGCCGTTCAAAATGACGTTACGCACCTAGGGGAGGAGAGGGTCACACATTTGTGACGAGGGGGAGGGATGTATTTAAGAAATGTGACGTGACATCAAAACGTGCAACTTTAAATAAAAGTTCCACTGAAGTATTTGATTGCTTACAATATATTAAATGACGTTTTACATGGATTTAATAAGCATGTAGCGATTTTTAGAGTTCAACTTCATATTAAATACAAAATTAACTGACAATAAAGTTATTTGACACATGCTCATTTTAAAAAAAGGGATTTTATTGAGGGGGGGGCAATGCTTTGTGACGTCATATTGGAGGGGGGTCAAAGTTTTTGTGACAACGTGTGACGAGGGGGGAGGGGGTAAAAATTCGGCCAAAATCGCTTGACGCCATTTATGTATGGCCCCTAAGACGTCGGCCTCGTGGCTACTGTGTGAAATGAGGTGCATGGAAGGTGGCTAGGTAGCATTGTAATGCTTTCATGACAGGGTACCCGTTCGAATTTTGGACGGGTACCCGCCAGCATTTTTCAACAATATTGACAGCCCTAGTCAACACCGTCAGTGGCCAACACCGTCAGTGGCCAACACCGTGGTGGGCCAACACCGTCAGTGGTCAACACCGTCAGTGGTCAACACCGTCAGTGGTCAACACCGTCAGTGGTCAACACCGTCAGTGGTCAACACCCCACCCCGACACCCCACCCTGACACCCCACCGAGTTAATAAAACGTGGTTAAAAAAGACAACGCCACTTTTAGCCTTTAGGATAATGTAGTAATCAATTTTGTATTCAGAACATTTTAAAAAGAGAGCGCCACTTTTAGGCTTTAACTTTCTATGGTAAGTGAAATTAAAATTTGTTAGACTGTCTGATCATGTTTAAATCAAATTGATATATGATATGACTTTGGAAAGCTTTGAACAGGCTAACCAAACAATGAGAATCGACAAGCAAGCAAAAAAATATTAAACTCACTGTTGAAAGGTTCGATGGCAGAGTGTATTTCAACGTCTCATGGCCATTGTCCAATTTCTCGCTCAGCTATTTCGTAGTTCAGTTGATAAATACCACATGCACACAATGGAAACTTTCTGGGTCTCGTGGAATTGCTAGAAAAATATGTTTCGGTTTTACAGGAAAATAATGAAGAAGAATAAAACAACCCTTTAAAAACAAATTTTTTGACTATAAATCCATTATATATGAGACATAACTAAAAGTATTGATTATGTGCAAACGCGATAAACATTTACAGACTGAAACAGAAATTATCTCCCCTGGCTTTAAAACTGGGGGAAGGGGGAGGGGTGTGGACATGGACGGGTGGCTTCAACGCGTTAACTCAACTCCAGGTGGTTTACCTGGTTACAACACGAGATGTGTTCACCCATGGCTGGCGTGAAGTTAAGTGACCCGTAAAATGTAAACAATAGCTACCGCTACATATAGTTTATTTAGATAAACTAAAAATGCATTAATTTAATTACGGTACGTTCGATCGATCTGAAATTTTGATACGATGCATTGTAAGGTGACACGGGTCCGTGTGGCAAATTTCAGCTCGATGACTTTACGGGAAGTGGGTCATTTTTTACTTTTGTTTTTCCGCGTGCCCGACCAAGACAGAGAGACAGAGATCACGAAAGAGAGACAGAGACGGCGGTGAAGTTAATATAAGGGATTTAATAAAACAAACCCGTAAAAACAAAGTTTTTGACTATAAATCCCTTATATATGAGACATAACTAACAGTATTGATTATTTTCAAACATTTACAGACTGACACCGAGTGATGTCCCTTGTCTTTAATAAATGGGGGTGGGATGTGAGGGGGTGTCGGCACGACGGTCGGCGTCAACACGACGGTCGGCGTCAACTCAAACTCACGTGAAACTGGCAGAAGAAAAACAATAACAAACAGTGAATTTTGAATTACATACCTCATATAAGGATAAACTAAAAATGCATTAATTTAATTACGGTACGTTCGATCGATCTGAAATTTTGATACGATGCATTGTTAGGTCAGACGGGTCCGTGTGCCAAATTTCAGTTCGATCGGATCATGGGAAGTGGTTCATTTTTGACTTCTGTTTTTCCGCCCGCCCGCCCGCCGAGCCCAAGACAGAGACGGCCGCGAAGTTAATATAAGGGATTTAATAAAACAAACCCGTAAAAACAAAGTTTTTGACTATAAATCCCTTATATATGAGACATAACTAACAGTAGTGATTATTTTCAAACATTTACAGACTGAATCTGTCTTAACTCAACTTTGCATCATAACCCTAGTGGGGGGAGGGGTGGGTGGGGGGGGAGGGGTGGGTGGGGGGAGAGGGGAAAAGTCTGGTCACCGATTCGCTTGACCGAGCTCAGAGTGACACGTAAAATGTAAACAAAAGCGCCCGTCGCTTCGTTGGGTCGCCTCAATGCGTCAGCTCAAAATTTCACGTGGCAAAAAAACAATAACAAACCGTAATTGAAATTACATACCTCATATAAGGATAAACTAAAAATGCATTAATTTAATTACGGTACGTTCGATCGATCTGAAATTTTGATACGATGCATTGTTAGGTTAGACGGGTCCGTGTGCCAAATTTCAGTTCGATCGGATCATGGCAAGTGGGTCATTTTTGACTTCTGTTTTTCCGCCCGCCGAGCCCAAGATAGACAGAGAGAGAGAGAGAGAGAGAGAGAGAGAGAGACGGCCGCGAAGTTAATATAAGGGATTTAAAAATAGATGAAATTCATGATCACTACTTCAGGAAAGCCCATTCAGAACGAACTCATTTCGTTGATGGGAAATAAGGCAATGAAAATTATTGTAGGAACAGTAAAATCAGTTAAATACTCTACATTAATACTTGATTGCACACCATGCCAATGTCACCAAGAACGGATGTCACTAACAATGCGCTATGTAAGCCAAGGAGTTGGATATTCTGAAGTAGCTCATGAGCACTTGATACGTTTTCTAGAAGTGGAAGAAGGTACTGGGCAACAATCTACTATTGGAACTGAGAAAATTGTCTTAGATGTTTCTGATATCCGCGGTCAAGGATACTACAACGGTGCGAACATGATTGGCATAAGTGAGGCGTACAAGGTCGTCTTTTACAATTAAATCCCAGGGCATTTTTTACCCTTTGTACCAATCACAGCTACAACTTGCTGCTATGATATATGGTAAAAACTTGTCCTGATGCAATGACGTTTGACACAAGTAGAGGATTCTTAAGATGGTATTGGTGATGTTTAATCAATGATCAAGCTTAGAATCGAATACCACTCGCTGGCCCTAGTCTCAATGTGTCGGGTGGAGAGAGGAAAGGAAAGAAGCAAGAAAAAAAAATGATGGCAGAAGACAAAATCTGCGTCCCGGGTGCTTGAGGATATTGATCTGAGTTCTATTTATAGCCAGCATCGATATTTCGTCAGTCGGCAGCACAGCACCGATGCCCGTATTTTCCGAGGGAGGGCTTTAGCCCTGATAGCTACAGTTGGTGTTGTCCTAGAGAAGCTGTGAGATAGAAGTCTACTAACTTCAGTCATTCATCTGGACGGTATGTTATCTTGTGTTTCTTCAAAAGGAAGTGTGTGTGTGTGGGGGGGGGCCTAGAAGGTCACTGTTTCTGCCTGGCTGATGATGGTGTTATTGTTTTTGTGTGGCACAAATACCCGAAAATGTGACGTCAGCTCTAGGCTGACATTGGTCTCGAGTTCCACCAATCCGGACGTGACGCGTCTCGTGACGGTTTATGGATTTTTGACTGCAGCACGCGCAGTTTCAGCCCGTGCTCTCGTCTCGTGTAATCTCGTGTAATCTCATTGCAAGGCCACGCTTTCAAATAAATATTTGCGTTCTCGCAACGGAAGTGATTGGTCTGGGCCTGAACACTTCAACATTCAAAGATTTGTTTGTTGATGTTTTGTCGTCATTTCCTGGCGGTTTGATTCGGAAATGACGACACAGTTTAACGAGGTTTGTTGGTAATTTATTTCATACGTGTTCGTTTTTTAACTCTGTTTAGGGGAGGGGGGTATGCAGAACCACGACTTGTTAGTTCATTTGAATCAGTAAAAGGTGGCCAGGTTGGAATATTGGCCATGGCCGCACTGTGCTGGCCATTCAATCAAGTAATATCATTTTCTATCAATACTATCAAGTAACATCAAGTAATATCAAATAATATAAATTAAACAAGTGTTTGCGTGTGTGTGTGTCTGTGCATGTGTGTGTTCCTGTGTGTGCGTGTGTGTGTGAGAGAGAGAAAGCGGGCTAATACTGCTCCACGGACGCCAATTGTTAAATGTACATCACCGATGGTAAAACGAGAGGAGATTTAGGCCTAATTTCTCTCCCTTGATTCAAGTGTATCGCCGAGTTGCCTTCTTTAGTCCTAAACTCTCTCCCATGATTCAAGTGTATCGCTGGGTTCCCTCTTTAGGCCTAAACTCTCTCCCATGATTCAAGTGTATCGCTAAGTTACCCTCTTTAGGCCTAAACTCTCCCACATGATTCAAGTGTATCGCTGAGTTGCATTCTTTAGGCCTAAACTCTCCCACATGATTCAAGTGTATCGCTGAGTTACCCTCTTTAGGCCTAAACTCTCGCACATGATTCAAGTGTATCGCTGAGTTACCCTCTTTAGGCCTAAACTCTCCCACATGATTCAAGTGTATCGCTGAGTTGCATTCTTTAGGCCTAAATTATCTCCCATGATTCAAGTGTATCGCTGAGTTGCATTCTTTAGGCCTAAATTATCTCCCATGATTCAAGTGTATCGCCGAGTTGCCTTCTTTAGGCCTAAACTCTCTCCTTTGATTCAAGTGTATCGCTGAGTGGCATTCTTTAGGCCTAAATTATCTCCCATGATTCAAGTGTATCGCCGAGTTGCATTCTTAGTTGACAAGCAGACGATCACAAGCCAGCATCTTTTTTGGATGAATAAATTGATTTTTTTTTCTTTAATTTATTTAATTGCTTCATTGCGACACATTTTTATAAATATATTTTTAATGCTCTCGAACACTTAGCTCTATAAATATATTTATAAATTCATCTATTTATGTGACATGCGATGTGAACTAAGACAAACTAAGTTAAAAAATGAAAGTACCTTTTGCAAGATTTCTCTAAATGTGATTGGGCGTTTATGGTACATTAAAATAATTTTTATGTGTTTATGAGTCGGAAGAAAAGTGTATTCAAATTTAAAGTAACTTTTTACGGATTTAAATAACAACTTTTTATAATTAATAATAATAAGTCAAAAATGTCAATACATTTTTCGCTTATTTCACATTAATATAAAAGTTTACCTCTCCTAAAAAAAAATTTTTTTAATTCTTTTTACTTTATTATCATTTAATTGTTGTTAGATTTTGTTTAACTTGTAAAAGAATCAATCCGATATATAACTGTGAAGGAAGTGATCATCTCTAACTGTGAAGGAAGTGATCATTCACTTGTGGATTAAGTCATTAGCTTCATTATCGCTTCTAATTATTGGTGTATCATTGGATGAGTGAGTGTAGCATTGGACGAGTGAGTGTAGCATTGGATGACTGAGTTCAGCATTGGATGAATGAGTGTAGCATTGGATGAGTGAGTGTAGCATTGGATGAGTGAGTTCAGCATTGGATGAATGAGTGTAGCATTGGATGAGTGAGTGTAGCATTGGATGAGTGAGTGTAGCATTGGATGAGTGAGTGTAGCATTGGATGAGTGAGTGTATCATTGGATGAGTGAGTTTAGCATTGGATGAGTGAGTTTAGCATTGGATGAGTGAGTTTAGCATTGCATGAGTGAGTTTAGCATTGGATGAGTGAGTTTAGCATTGGATGAGTGAGTGTAGCATTGGATCAGTAAGTGTAGCATTGGATGAGTGAGTTTAGCATTGGATGAGTGAGTGTAGCATTGAATGAGTGAGTGTAGCATTGGATGAGTGAGTTTAGCATTGGATGAGTGAGTGTAGCATTGGATGAGTGAGTGTAGCATTGGATGAATGAGATTAGCATTGGATGAGTGTAGCATTGGATGAGTGAGTGTAGCATTGGATGAGTGAGTGTAGCATTGGATGAGTGAGTGTAGCATTGGATGAGTGAGTGTAGCATTGGATGAGTGAGTGTAGCATTGGATCAGTAAGTGTAGCATTGCATGAGTGAGTTTAGCATTGCATGAGTGAGTGTAGCATTGGATGAGTGAGTGTAGCATTGGATGATTGAGTGTAGCATTGGATGAATGAGTTTAGCATTGGATGAGTGAGTGTAGCATTGGATCAGTAAGTGTAGCATTGGATGAGTGAGTGTAGCATTGGATGAGTGAGTTTAGCATTGCATGAGTGAGTTTAGCATTGGATGAGTGAGTGTAGCATTGGATGAGTGAGTGTAGCATTGGATGAGTGAGTTTAGCATTGGATGAGTGAGTGTAGCATTGGATGAGTGAGTGTAGCATTGCATGAGTGAGTTTAGCATTGCATGAGTGAGTGTAGCATTGGATGAGTGAGTGTAGCATTGGATGAGTGAGTTTAGCATTGGATGAGTGAGTGTAGCATTGGTTGAGTGAGTTTAGCATTGGATGAGTGAGTGTAGCATTGGATGAGTGAGTGTAGCATTGCATGAGTGAGTGTAGCATTGGATGAGTGAGTTTAGCATTTGGATGAGTGAGTGTAGCATTGGATGAGTGAGTGTAGCATTGCATGAGTGAGTGTAGAATTTTGTTGAGTGAGTTTAGCATTGGATGAGTGAGTGTAGCATTGGATGAGTAAGTGTAGCATTGGATGAGTGAGTTAGCATTGGATGAGTGAGTGTAGCATTGGATGAGTGAGTGTAGCATTGGATGAGTGAGTGTAGCATTGCATGAGTGAGTTTAGCATTGGATGAGTGAGTGTAGCATTGGATGAGTGAGTGTAGCATTGGATGAGTGAGTTTAGCATTGGATGAGTGAGTGTAGCATTGGATGAGTGAGTGTAGCATTGGATGAGTGAGTGTAGCATTGGATGAGTGAGTGTAGCATTGGATGAGTGAGTGTAGCATTAAATGAGTGAGTGTAGCATTGGATGAGTGAGTGTAGCATTGGATGAGTGAGTGTAGCATTGGATGAGTGAGTTTAGCATTGGATGAGTGAGTGTAGCATTGGTTGAGTGAGTTTAGCATTGGATGAGTGAGTGTAGCATTGGATCAATAAGTGTAGCATTGGATGAGTGAGTTTAGCATTGGATGAGTGAGTGTAGCATTGGATGAGTGAGTGTAGCATTGGATGAGTGAGTGTAGCATTGGATGAGTGAGTGTAGCATTGGATGAATGAGATTAGCATTGGATGAGTGAGTGTAGCATTGGATGAGTGAGTTTAGCATTGCATGAGTGAGTTTACATTGGATGAGTGAGTGTAGCATTGGATGAGTAAGTGTAGAATTGGATGAGTGAGTTTAGCATTGGATAAGTGAGTGTAGCATTGGATGAGTGAGTGTAGCATTTGCATGAGTGAGTTTAGCATTGCATGAGTGAGTGTAGCATTGGATGAGTGAGTGTAGCATTGGATGAGTGAGTTTAGCATTGGATGAGTGAGTGTAGCATTGGTTGAGTGAGTTTAGCATTGGATGAGTGAGTGTAGCATTGGATGAGTGAGTGTAGCATTCCATGAGTAAGTGTAGCATTGGATGAGTGAGTTTAGCATTGGATGAGTGAGTGTAGCATTGGATGAGTGAGTGTAGCATTGGATGAGTGAGTGTAACATTGGATGAGTGAGTGTAGTATTGAATGAGTGAGTGTAGCATTGGATGAGTGAGTTTAGCATTGGATGAGTGAGTGTAGCTATGCATGAGTGAGTGTAGCATTGGATGAGTGAGTTTAGCATTGGATGAGTGAGTGTAGCATTGGATGAGTGAGTGTAGCATTGCATGAGTGAGTGTAGAATTTTGTTGAGTGAGTTTAGCATTGGATGAGTGAGTGTAGCATTGGATGAGTGAGTGTAGCATTGGATGAGTGACAGTAGCATTGGATGAGTGAGTGTAGCATTGGATGAGTGAGTGTAGCATTGGATGAGTGAGTGTAGCATTGCATGAGTGAGTTTAGCATTGGATGAGTGAGTGTAGCATTGGATGAGTGAGTGTAGCATTGGATGAGTGAGTTTAGCATTGGATGAGTGAGTGTAGCATTGGATGAGTGAGTGTAGAATTGGATGAGTGAGTGTAGCATAGGATGAGTGAGTGTAGCATTGGATGAGTGAGTGTAGCATTAAATGAGTGAGTGTAGCATTGGATGAGTGAGTGTAGCATTGAATGAGTGAGTGTAGCATTGGATGAGTGAGTGTAGCATTGGATCAATAAGTGTAGCATTGGATGAGTGAGATTAGCATTGGATGAGTGAGTGTAGCATTGGATGAGTGAGTGTAGCATTGGATGAGTGAGTGTAGCATTGGATGAGTGAGTGTAGCATTGGATGAATGAGATTAGCATTGGATGAGTGAGTGTAGCATTGGATGAGTGAGTTTAGCATTGCATGAGTGAGTTTAGCATTGGATGAGTGAGTGTAGCATTGGATGAGTGAGTGTAGCATTGGATGAGTGAGTTTAGCATTGGATAAGTGAGTGTAGCATTGTATGAGTGAGTGTAGCATTGCATGAGTGAGTTTAGCATTGCATGAGTGAGTGTAGCATTGGATGAGTGAGTGTAGCATTGGATGAGTGAGTTTAGCATTGGATGAGTGAGTGTAGCATTGGTTGAGTGAGTTTAGCATTGGATGAGTGAGTGTAGCATTGGATGAGTGAGTGTAGCATTCCATGAGTAAGTGTAGCATTGGATGAGTGAGTGTAGCATTGATGAGTAGTGTAGCATTGGATGAGTGAGTTTAGCATTGGATGAGTGAGTGTAGCATTGGATGAGTGAGTGTAGCATTGGATGAGTGAGTGTAACATTGGATGAGTGAGTGTAGTATTGATGAGTGAGTGTAGCATTGGATGAGTGAGTTTAGCATTCGATGAGTGAGTGTAGCATTGGATGAGTGAGTGTAGCATTGGATGAATGAGATTAGCATTGGATGAGTGAGTGTAGCATTGGATGAGTGAGTTTAGCATTGGATGAGTGAGTGTAGCATTGGATGAGTGAGTGTAGCATTGGATGAGTGAGTGTAGCATTGCATGAGTGAGTTTAGCATTGCATGAGTGAGTGTAGCATTGGATGAGTGAGTGTAGCATTGGATGAGTGAGTTTAGCATTGGATGAGTGAGTGTAGCATTGGATGAGTGAGTGTAGCATTGGATGAGTGAGTGTAGCATTGGATGAGTGAGTGTAGCATTGGATCAGTAAGTGTAGCATTGGATGAGAGAGTTTAGCATTGGATGAGTGAGTATAGCATTGGATGAGTGAGTGTAGCATTGGATGAGTGAGTGTAGCATTGGATGAGTGAGTTTAGCATTGGATGAGTGAGTGTAGCATTGGATCAGTAAGTGTAGCATTGGATGAGTGAGTTTAGCATTGGATGAGTGAGTGTAGCATTGGATGAGTGAGTGTAGCATTGGATGAGTGAGTGTAGCATTGGATGAGTGAGTGTAGCATTGGATGAGTGAGTGTAGCATTGGATGAGTGAGTGTAGCATTGGATGAGTGAGTGTAGCATTGGATGAGTGAGTGTAGCATTGGATGAGTGAGTGTAACATTGGATGAGTGAGTGTAGTATTGAATGAGTGAGTGTAGCATTGGATGAGTGAGTTTAGCATTGGATGAGTGAGTGTAGCATTGCATGAGTGAGTGTAGAATTTTGTTGAGTGAGTTTAGCATTGGATGAGTGAGTGTAGCATTGGATGAGTAAGTGTAGCATTGGATGAGTGACAGTAGCATTGGATGAGTGATTGTAGCATTGGATGAGTGAGTGTAGCATTGGATCAGTAAGTGTAGTATAGGATGAGTGAGTGTAGCATCATTTTATGTAGCACTGTATGTTTGTACATATTAATGTGGCATCATTGGCTTCATAAAGTTGATGTTTCCGAATTTAAAAAAAACAAACTAACAAAGTAAATAAAATTAGAGAAGAAAAAGATTTCATTGCGACTAGCAAAGTTCCTGCGTCTGTTCTTTGGTTAGCTTTTCTTTCCCCTCTATGCTAGAAATGGCTCCATGGTATAATCACTATTGTGTATACTGAAGTCTGTAGCAGCAAGTATTTTTTAAATCCTTTATATTAACTTCACTGCCGTCTCTGTCTCTCTGTCTTTCTGTCTCTCTCTCTGGCTGTCTTGGGCGGGCGGAAAAACAAAAGTCAAAAATGACCCACTTCCCGTGAAGCCATCGAGCTGAAAATTGGCACACGGACCCGTGTCACCTAACAATGCATCGTATCAAACATTCAGATCAATCAAACTTACAGTTAGTATATTAAATCATTTTTAGTTTATCTAAATAAACTATATGTAGCGGTCGCTATTGTTAACATTTTACGGGTCACTTGACTTCACGCCTGCCATCGGTGAACACATCTCGTGTTTTAACCAGGTGTACCGGCGTGCTTTTGTTTACATTACGTGTCACGCTGAGCTCGGTCCAGCGATCGGTGACCAGACCTTTCCCCTCTCCCCCCCCTCGGGTTAAAAGCAAAGGGGAGTTAAGACAGATTCAGTCTGTAAATATTTGTAGCGTTTCAACATAATCAATACTGTTAGTTATGTGTCATATATAAGGGATTTATAGTTAAAAAACTTTGATTTTTACGGGTTTGTTTTACTAAATCCCTTATATTAACTTCACCGCCGTATCTGTCTCTCTGTTGTGATCTCTGTCTCTCTGTCTCTCTGTCTTTGGCGGGCGGAAAAACAAAAGTAACAAATGACCCATTTCTAGTAAAGCCATCGAGCTGAAATTTGGCACATGGATCCGTGTTACCTAACAATGCATTTTATCAAAATTTCATATCGATCGAACGTACCGTAATTAAATTAATGCATTTTTAGTTTATCTATATAAAAGTTTATGTAAGAGTCGCTATAGTTTACAGTTTACGGGCAACTTGACTTCACGCCAGCCATCGGTGACAACACCTCGTGTTTTAGCCAGGTTTAATTCACTCAGTTTCAGGCTGTAAATGTTTGTCGCGTTGGAACATAATCAATACTTTCAGTTCTGTCTCATATATAAGGGATTAACAGTCAAAAACTTTGTTTTTACGGGTCTTTTTTATTAAATCCCTTATATTAACTTAACCACCGTCTCTCTCTCTGTCGTTCGTCGTCGGGCGGGCAGAAAAACAAAAGTAAAAAATGACCCACTTTGCGTGATGCCATCAAGCTGAAATTTGGCACATACACTCGTGTTACCTAACAATGCATCGTATCAAAATTTCAGATCGATCGAACGAACCGTAATTAAATTAATGCATTTTTAGTTTATCTATATAAAACTATATGTAGAAGTCGCTTTTGTTTACATTTTTGTGTCACGCTGAGCTTGGTCCAGCAATCGGTGACCAGACCTTTCCCCATTACCAACACCCCCACCCCCGGTTATACTCCAGGAGTTACGACAGATTCAGTCTGTAAATGTTTGTCGCGTTTAAACATGATTAATACTTGTAATTATGTCTCATATATAAGGGATTTATAGTCAAAAACTTTGTTTTTACGTTTCTTTAAAATTAAATCCCTTATATTAACTTCACTGCCGTCTCATGGGCGGGCGGATAAACAAAAGTAAAAGATGACCCACTTCCCGTTAAGCCATCGAGCTGAAATTTGGCACATGGACCCATGTCACCTTACAATGCATCGTTTCAAACTTTCAGATCGATCGAACGTAGCGTAATTAAATTAATGCATTTCTAGTTTATCTATATAAAACTATATGTAGAAGTCGCTGTTGTTGAGATTTTACGGGTCACTTGACTTTACGCCAGCCATCGGTGAACACATCTCGTGTTTTAACCAGGTGTATCGGCGTGCTTTTGTTTACATTTTACGTGTCACGCCGAGCTCAGTCCAGTGATCGGTGACCAGACCTTTCCCCTCTTCCACCCGCCCCCAGGGGTTATAAAGCAAAGGGAAGTTAAGACAGATTAAGTCTGTAAATGTTTGTCGCGTTTGAACATAATCAATACTTTTAGTTATGTCTCATATATAAGGGATTTATAGTCAAAAACTTTGTTTTTACGGGTTTGTTTATTTCCAATGATGTAAGGACATGGAAAAAAATGAGTAAGAACATCACAAGTGTACCAAAAATAGAGAATTCGTTTAATTTGAAGCAGCATGTAAACAAAATAAAATTAATTAACTGTTTGACCTCTATATGACATTGAGATGTATGTGTTCGAGTTTGTCCTTGATCTCCAGTTTACTTTCCAGTCGTGAAGAAATGGTAAAACACGTCGGGCCTCTGCTGTTCATTATTTTAAGACTATCATTTATTTTAAATTATTTCAGAAATGTCGTAATTAGTTTCATTTCTTGTTTCAATGAAATCTTTGAAAGATTCCATAAAATCTACTTTCTAATTCTCAATCTTTACTAGAACACACAACTGCCCTTGTTTGATCCTTGTCTGAAATATGGAGAATGGAGAGCTATCGAATATAATGGAATAATATAACGTGTCGTTTAGTAAACTGTGTTTTATAACGTGTCGTTTAGTACACGGTGTTATTTTAACGTGTCATTATGTAAAAAATGGTTATAATGACATTCTCTATGTCCGCAGCCATCAGATGACCCCCACCAGCTAGACAACCCACCCCACCCCACGACCAAGTGTCGAGTTGACCTTCAAGTCCAGCCTAGATCCACCAATTAATTTCATCCATCAAGATGGACCATGGCAGGGGCCACGCGGGGGGACAAGGCCACCCAGGGCGCCGGACTAGGGAGGAGAGAAGATCTTTGTCGGAGAGTCTTGCTGACGGCACTTCAAAGTTTTTCAGCTCGATGGTTGCCAAGAAGAATGGCCTGTTCAGTGATTTATCAAGCAAACTTGAGAACACCTTCTCCGCTAAGACAGACACCATCAGCAACAGCACGGAGAGTGAACGGTCCTCCCCCACCACCCCACCACCAAACACCCCGCCGCCCAGGCCCCCACCCCCCAAACGACTCCCGTCTTTGGGGAGTTCGCGGGAAAAGGAAAATGTTATCAAACGCATGGCATCCATGCCGGCGTACACGCGCAGTGACAGCAGACCGGACAGCGGTCAGGACTCTGGAGGTCAGTTGGTCAATCACAGGAGGACTAGTCCGGAGGAGCGGTTCTCTGTCAACGGGATGAACATCAGCTTCGACGAGCCCATCCTCTACAACACGCGGGAACCGACGTCACCCCATTCAAACGTCTCGACACAGGTCACGGCACATGTTACGGATAGACCCTCCCCCGGTGTCGTCACGAGCCAGTCAGAGGACGAGTTCCGGTCTCCAGACAGACCTGTGAAGAGTTCAACAAACGAGGTCACGGCCCCGTCTCAGCCCCACCCCGCTCCGAGATCTCAAAAGACGTCCGGCGGCGTTGTGGAGCGGATCTCCAAATCCACGTCCCCATCCTCCTTTGAGAAGATCCCTTCCAGGACCGCTCCAGACTCGGAGTCAACGACTCATGGTCAAGGACACTCGTACGACAGAATAAACGAGCAAAGACTTTTGGAGGAGGTGAAGCAAATGTCCAGCGAGGTGATCAAATTGACCGAGAACGTCCAGAGGTGTGAGGACCTCTCCAAGAGCACCGAGAGAAAGTCTGACTCCGACAGCGGTGGTGACAGCGCCGAAGACTCGCGTGCCCGCCAGAAGGCCCCCAAGTTCACCCACACCAAGCGTCGGTCCAGCACTGTGGACGAGATGCTCTTTGATGATTACGTCGAGCCGGAAGTCGATGCGGTCATCCCCGTGGACGCCCCACCTGAAAATCTCATCTGCTTCGAGCCGGACCCCGAGATTGACGTCATAGTCCACAGTCCGGATTCGCCCCGTGGCGGTCGCATTTTGACCGAGGCGAGCATTGACTCCTCTGACGTGGAGTTTGGGGGCACCACTGTTCACAGGTCAGGCTCTGTGGGATCAGACAAGTCCTGGAGTTCTAACTACAGTGTCGACTCTCAGCCGGATGACGTCACACTCGAATGCATGGAGTTTATGAAGTTATTCGTTGATAAAGTCTTTCATCCCAGGTATTGTGCAACGTTTTATTTTCAGTTTTATTCCCTTAAAAGCCATGAAAAAAAAATCTTTCATTTTCATGGAGGTTGGGGGGGGGGTGATTAAAAACCTTCTTATTACAAAATGTTACGATTTAATGAACCCCTCATGTTAAAAAACTGAATATTCTTTTAAATTAACTATTTGTGGATCCAACAAAAAGTAAACGGACAACTCCTCTGTTATAAGACATACAATAACAGACAACTCCTCTCGAGTCTAAGAAGTATAATGCCTAATTCAGTCGCAGAGGTCCAGTGCAGTTTCTTTAGTACGTCATGACGTATTTCTCTCATGGCCACAAGAATGACTCAGTATGTCATGACATGTTTCTCTCATGGCCACAAGAATGACTCAGTATGTCATGACATGTTTCTCTCATGGCCACAAGAATGACTCAGTATGTCATGACATGTTTCTCTCATGGCCACAAGAATGACTCAGTATGTCATGACGTGTTTCTATCATGGCCACAAGAATGACTCAGTATGTCATGACGTGTTTCTATCATGGCCTCAAGAATGACTCAGTATGTCATGACGTGTTTCTATCATGGCCACAAGAATGACTCAGTATGTCATGACGTGTTTCTCTCATGACCACAAGAATGACTCACTACGTCATGACGTGTTTCTATCATGGCCACAAGAATGACTCAGTATGTCATGACATGTTTCTCTCATGGCCACAAGAATGACTCAGTATGTCATGACATGTTTCTCTCATGACCACAAGAATGACTCAGTATGTCATGACATGTTTCTCTCATGGCCACAAGAATGACTCAGTACGTCATGACGTGTTTCTCTCATGACCACAAGAATGACTCAGTATGTCATGACGTGTTTCTCTCATGACCACAAGAATGACTCAGTATGTCATGACATGTTTCTCTCATGGCCACAAGAATGACTCAGTATGTCATGACATGTTTCTCTCATGACCACAAGAATGACTCAGTATGTCATGACGTGTTTCTCTCATGACCACAAGAATGACTCAGTATCTCATGACATGTTTCTCTCATGGCCACAAGAATGACTCAGTATGTCATGACATGTTTCTCTCATGACCACAAGAATGACTCAGTATGTCATGACGTGTTTCTATCATGGCCACAAGAATGACTCAGTATGTCATGACGTGTTTCTCTCATGACCACAAGAATGACTCAGTATGTCATGACATGTTTCTCTCATGGCCACAAGAATGACTCAGTATGTCATGACATGTTTCTCTCATGACCACAAGAATGACTCAGTATGTCATGACATGTTTCTCTCATGACCACAAGAATGACTCAGTATGTCATGACGTGTTTCTCTCATGACCACAAGAATGACTCAGTATGTCATGACATGTTTCTATCATGGCCACAAGAATGACTCAGTATGTCATGACGTGTTTCTCTCATGACCACAAGAATGACTCAGTATGTCATGACATGTTTCTCTCATGGCCATAAGAATGACTCAGTCTGTCATGACATGTTTCTCTCATGACCACAAGAATGACTCAGTATGTCATGACGTGTTTCTCTCATGACCACAAGAATGACTCAGTATGTCATGACATGTTTCTCTCATGACCACAAGAATGACTCAGTATGTCATGACATGTTTCTCTCATGACCACAAGAATGACTCAGTATGTCATGACATGTTTCTCTCATGACCACAAGAATGACTCAGTATGTCATGACATGTTTCTCTCATGGCCACAAGAATGACTCAGTATGTCATGACGTGTTTCTCTCATGACCACAAGAATGACTCAGTACGTCATGACATGTTTCTATCATGGCCACAAGAATGACTCAGTATGTCATGACGTGTTTCTCTCATGACCACAAGAATGACTCAGTATGTCATGACATGTTTCTCTCATGGCCATAAGAATGACTCAGTCTGTCATGACATGTTTCTCTCATGACCACAAGAATGACTCAGTATGTCATGACATGTTTCTCTCATGACCACAAGAATGACTCAGTATGTCATGACGTGTTTCTCTCATGACCACAAGAATGACTCAGTTTGTCATGACATGTTTCTATCATGGCCACAAGAATGACTCAGTATGTCATGACGTGTTTCTATCATGGCCACAAGAATGACTCAGTATGTCATGACGTGTTTCTATCATGGCCACAAGAATGACTCAGTATGTCATGACGTGTTTCTCTCATGACCACAAGAATGACTCAGTATGTCATGACGTGTTTCTATCATGGCCACAAGAATGACTCAGTATGTCATGACATGTTTCTCTCATGGCCACAAGAATGACTCAGTATGTCATGACATGTTTCTCTCATGGCCACAAGAATGACTCAGTATGTCATGACATGTTTCTCTCATGGCCACAAGAATGACTCAGTATGTCATGACGTGTTTCTCTCATGACCACAAGAATGACTCAGTATGTCATGACGTGTTTCTCTCATGACCACAAGAATGACTCAGTATGTCATGACATGTTTCTCTCATGGCCATAAGAATGACTCAGTATGTCATGACATGTTTCTCTCATGACCACAAGAATGACTCAGTATGTCATGACGTGTTTCTCTCATGACCACAAGAATGACTCAGTATGTCATGACATGTTTCTCTCATGGCCACAAGAATGACTCAGTATGTCATGACATGTTTCTCTCATGACCACAAGAATGACTCAGTATGTCATGACGTGTTTCTATCATGGCCATAAGAATGACTCAGTATGTCATGACGTGTTTCTCTCATGACCACAAGAATGACTCAGTACGTCATGACATGTTTCTCTCATGGCCACAAGAATGACTCAGTATGTCATGACATGTTTCTCTCATGACCACAAGAATGACTCAGTATGTCATGACATGTTTCTCTCATGGCCACAAGAATGACTCAGTATGTCATGACGTGTTTCTCTCATGACAACAAGAATGACTCAGTACGTCATGACATGTTTCTATCATGGCCACAAGAATGACTCAGTATGTCATGACGTGTTTCTCTCATGACCACAAGAATGACTCAGTATGTCATCACATGTTTCTCTCATGGCCATAAGAATGACTCAGTCTGTCATGACATGTTTCTCTCATGACCACAAGAATGACTCAGTATGTCATGACGTGTTTCTCTCATGACCACAAGAATGACTCAGTTTGTCATGAAATGTTTCTCTCATGACCACAAGAATGACTCAGTATGTCATGACATGTTTCTCTCATGACCACAAGAATGACTCAGTATGTCATGACATGTTTCTCTCATGACCACAAGAATGACTCAGTATGTCATGACATGTTTCTCTCATGGCCACAAGAATGACTCAGTATGTCATGACGTGTTTCTCTCATGACAACAAGAATGACTCAGTACGTCATGACATGTTTCTATCATGGCCACAAGAATGACTCAGTATGTCATGACGTGTTTCTCTCATGACCACAAGAATGACTCAGTATGTCATGACATGTTTCTCTCATGGCCATAAGAATGACTCAGTCTGTCATGACATGTTTCTCTCATGACCACAAGAATGACTCAGTATGTCATGACATGTTTCTCTCATGACCACAAGAATGACTCAGTATGTCATGACGTGTTTCTCTCATGACCACAAGAATGACTCAGTTTGTCATGAAATGTTTCTCTCATGACCACAAGAATGACTCAGTATGTCATGACATGTTTCTCTCATGACCACAAGAATGACTCAGTACGTCATGACATGTTTCTCTCATGACCACAAGAATGACTCAGTATGTCATGACATGTTTCTCTCATGACCACAAGAATGACTCAGTATGTCATGACGTGTTTCTCTCATGACCACAAGAATGACTCAGTATGTCATGACGTGTTTCTATCATGACCACAAGAATGACTCAGTATGTCATGACGTGTTTCTCTCATGGCCATAAGAATGACTCAGTATGTCATGACATGTTTCTCTCATGACCACAAGATTGATTATACTAGCATTGTGTCGTTTGAATTTTGTCATAAGTGAGCTGTGTTTCACAACAATTAGACAGGTGCCGCAATATGAGCAACATGCAATAACTAATTTATGCATTACACAAATATTATTTGGAAATTCCTTTCATTATGTTGTTACCTAAAAAGTTAATTATAAATATCTTTCACCATCTTGTGTCTCTTGTGCACCGTTTTAATGAACATTGCTTCCCCAAGATTCGATGAGTTGTGCCAGTGGTTGTGTGGAGTGCAAGATTCGATGAGTTGTGCCAGTGGTTGTGTGGAGTGCAAGATTCGATGAGTTGTGTCAATGGTTGTGTGGAGTGCAAGATTCGATGAATTGTGCCAGTGGTTGTGTGGAGTGCAAGATTCGATGAGTTGTGCCAGTGGTTGTGTGGAGTGCAAGATTCGATGAGTTGTGTCAATGGTTGTGTGGAGTGCAAGATTCGATGAATTGTGCCAGTGTTGTGTGGAGTGCAAGATTCGATGAATTGTGCCAGTGGTTGTGTGGAGTGCAAGATTCGATGAGTTGTGCCAGTGGTTGTGTGGAGTGCAAGATTCGATGAGTTGTGCCAGTGGTTGTGTGGAGTGCAAGATTCGATGAATTGTGCCAGTGGTTGTGTGGAGTGCAAGATTCGATGAGTTGTGCCAGTGGTTGTGTGGAGTGCAAGATTCGATGAATTGTGCCAGTGGTTGTGTGGAGTGCAAGATTCGATGAGTTGTGCCAGTGGTTGTGTGGAGTGCAAGATTCGATGAATTGTGCCAGTGGTTGTGTGGAGTGCAATATTCGATGAATTGTGCCAGCGGTTGTGTGGAGTGCAAGATTCGATGAATTGTGTCAGTGGTTGTGTGGAGTGCAAGATTCGATGAATTGTGCCAGCGGTTGTGTGGAGTGCAAGATTCGATGAATTGTGCCAGCGGTTTTTTGGAGTGCATGTATTTACATTATGCACTAAACATTAAATTGTAAATGAATTAATGTAATGTGTATTTCTTCAGGGTTGTATATTTAAGGTTGTTTAATGTAGTAAAACTTACAATGGTACCTCGAGATACAAATGCCTTACGTTACGAAACACCCAAGATACGAAAGGCAACTAGAATAATATTTTGTTCCATGATACGAAACAATATACGAAAAAAGCGCAGCTTACAACACTGGTTTCATGTGACTGCATTCAACTGCCAACACTGGAGTCATGTGACTGCATTCAACTGCCAACACTGGAGTCATGTGACTGCATTCAACTGACAACACTGGAGTCATGTGACTGCATTCAACTGACAACACTGGAGTCATGTGACTGCATTCAACTGCCAACACTGGAGTCATGTGACTGCATTCAACTGCCAACACTGGAGTCATGTGACTGCATTCAACTGCCAACACTGGAGTCATGTGACTGCATTCAACTGCCAACACTGGAGTCATGTGACTGCATTCAACTGCCAACACTGGAGTCATGTGACTGCATTCAACTGCCAACACTGGAGTCATGTGACTGCATTCAACTGACAACACTGGAGTCATGTGACTGCATTCAACTGACAACACTGGAAACATTTTAAAACGCAGGCAAAAACAAGACTACTTGGATCAATATTTTGCTAAAAAACCATTATTATGTCTTATTATTATTTATTTGATTTAAAATGTGAATCCTAATTTATTTTACTCTAGTTTTAATCTATTTTTACTCTAGTTTTAATCTAGTTTTACTCTAGTTTTAATCTAGTTTTAATCTAGTTTTACTCTAGTTTTAATCTAGTTTTAATCTAGTTTTAATCTAGTTTTACTCTGGTTACTTTCAATGTTAAGTAACGTTTCTGTTTGACTTGAAGCAGGTTAGCCATTTTACATGTAAACCCCGTTTCGAAATAAGAAAAATTCAAGATACGACGACCACTCCGGTAAGGATTAATTCGTATCTCGAGGTACCACTGGACACGATTTGGATGCTGGATTGTATGCTTACCCTGTATGTGTTGTATGTTACAGCTGACATCCTACACTGTGTGTGTTGTATGTTACAGCTGACTTCCTTACACTGTATGTGTTGTATGTTACAACTGACTTCCTTACACTGTATGTGTTGTATGTTATAGCTGACTTCCTTACACTGTATGTGTTGTATGTTACAACTGACTTCCTTACACTGTATGTGTTGTACGTTACAACTGACTTCCTTACACTGTATGTGTTGTATGTTACAGCTGAACTCCTTACAATGTATGCGTTGTATGTTACAGCTGACTTCCTTACATTGTATGTGTTGTATGTTACAGCTGACTTCCTTACATTGTATGTGTTGTATGTTACAGCTGAACTCCTAACACTGTATGTTTTGTATGTTACAGGGTGACTTCCTTACATTGTATGTGTTGTATGTTACAGCTGACTTCCTTACATTGTATGTGTTGTATGTTACAGCTGACTTCTTTATCGTATGTTTCTTTTATTCCAGTGAAGACATCTCACAGACAGAAAAGGCCAAATTCGGTGAATTGTGTCAGGTACATTTTCATTCCCGGCTTTGAATGCCCATTTAATGCCCATTTAATGCCCATTTATGCCCATTTAATGCCCGTTTCGTAGAAATTGTCAAAATATGCGATACTGAAGAATCGCATCGACCTACTTATATCGAACTTCTCATATCGACCTACTTATATCGACCTACTTATATCGACCTACTTATGGAAAGAAGAGTTTTAACGTCCAGCAGATATTTTTAAAAATGTGTTCATGTCTTTTACTTCTATTCGTAACAAACAAGTTATCATCTCCTGTCACATTCGCTCTCACAGTGCACACTTTCTTCTGCTGCTCTCATCCACCGATTTCACAATTCTTCTATCCACCTCAATTCTCCAGGCATCCACCGATGTCACAATTCTTCTATCCACCTCAATTCTCCAGGCATCCACCGATGTCACAATTCTTCTATCCACCTCAATTCTCCAGGCATCCACCAATGTCACAATTCTTCTATCCACCTCAATTCTCCAGGCATCCACCGATGTCACAATTCTTCTATCCACCTCAATTCTCCAGGGTGTACTGTATATTTGGTTTTGGCGTAATTTACTGTAACTTGCCACTTTCCTAGGGGGTATATTTTGTTCTGGTATTTTCTACTGTAACCTGGTTCAAATCATAACGAATCTTCTTAGCTTGCTTGCTTCAAAATTCCACATCAGTATTCTTTCTTGAAATTCATCTTGTCAGATTTTATGTACAGAAAAAAAAACTATATCAGTATTCTTTCTTGAAATTTATCTTGTCAGATTGTATGTACCTCAAAAAGAGCGCCCCTCTGCCTTGGCACCCGAGTACGTTTGTCCACCGTCCCCTCTCTACGCCTCTGACGTGTTTACTTTTCTTTTCCCTTCTCAAACTCAATTATTGAGAGTTATCTTTTCTTATATTCCCGTCTCCTGGAAGAGTTATCTTTTCTTACATTCCCGTCTCCTGGAAGAGTTATCTTTTCTTACATTCCCGTCTCCTGGAAGAGTTATCTTTTCTTACATTCCCGTCTCCTGGAAGAGTTATCTTTTCTTACATTCCCGTCTCCTGGATGAGTTATCTTTTCTTACACTCCCTTCTCCTGGAAGAGTTATCTTTTCTTACATTCCCATTTCCTTGAAGAGTTGATACAATGTTAGTATGTAAAGTTATAGAGTTGATACAATGGTAGTATGTAAAGTTATAGAGTTGATACAATGTTAGTATGTAAAGTCATAGAACTGATACAATGGTAATATTTAAAGTGATAGAGTTGATACAATGTTAGTATGTAAAGTCATAGAACTGATACAATGTTAGTATGTAAAGTCATAGAACTGATACAATGTTAGTATGTAAAGTCATAGAACTGATACAATGGTAGTGTGTAAAGCCATAGAACTGATACAATGGTAGTGTGTAAAGTCATAGAACTGATACAATGGTAGTGTGTAAAGTCATATAACTGATACAATGGTAGTGTGTAAAGTCATAGAACTGATACAATGGTAGTGTGTAAAGTCATAGAACTGATACAATGTTAGTGTGTAAAGTCATAGAACTGATACAATGGTAGTGTGTAAAGTCATAGAACTGATACAATGGTAGTGTGTAAAGTCATAGAACTGATACAATGGTAGTGTGTAAAGTCATAGAACTGATACAATGGTAGTGTGTAAAGTCATAGAACTGATACAATGGTAGTGTGTAAAGTCATAGAACTGATACAATTGTAGTGTGTAAAGTCATAGAACTGATACAATGGTAGTGTGTAAAGTCATAGAACTGATACAATGGTAGTGTGTAAAGTCATATTCATTTTACTAGATATTAAAGCTGTCACCACTTGGTAGTTACATTTTTTATCACAAGTTAATATTTTCTTTTAATCCCAATGCAAAGAACTTTCTTTTGATTTCACTGTAACAAAAAATAATATATATCCAAAAGATACAAATTTAACTAAACAGAAAATTTTAAGTTAGAAGAAAGATTTTTTTGTACAAAAATGATAGTTATTCTGAATAATTAAATGGTAGTTTGACATTTGACGACGCTATGATAGACTTAGGTACTATTATAATATTGAAATAAGATTACTGTATGGTGCAGTGCAATGACATAAATGTCAATGTAGTGACAATGTTTACATACAAATAACCTTATATCTTCCCCACAGTACTTCCCTGGTCGCCTTTGGTTCTCCAGGTACATCAATTCACAGGTGAGTAAGTTTGTTGTCCAGGTTGATCAACTGTCAGGTGAGTAAGTTTGTTGTTCATATACTGGAAGTAGGCCAAAAATTGGTACCTCTCGGACCAATACATCGCACAGTGATGCATTGAACCCAGCAGATGAAGTGCTGTATGAAAGTATGTAAGACTGTATGAATGAAAGTATATAAGACTGTATGTATGAAGTGCTATATGAAAGTATTTAAGACTGTATGTATGAAGTGCTGTATGAAAGCATGTAAGACAGTATGTATGACATCACAATAACCAGACGACTTTATCTATGGAGAATATGATCTAAAACACAAAAAACGTACAATGAAATTTTCCACGACAATTGTCTAATACCCAATGACCCTATGCTACATTTCAATGTCCATCTGGTTGTCCTTGACCCTATGCTACATTTCAATGTCCATCTCGTTGTCCTTGACCCTATGCTACATTTCAATGTCCATCTGGTTGTCCTTGACCCTATGCTACATTTCAATGTCCATCTGGTTGTCCTTGACGCTATGCTACATTTCAATGTCCATCTGGTTGTCCTTGACCCTATGCTACATTTCAATGTCCATCTGATTGTCCTTGACCCCTATGCTACATTTCAATGTCCATCTGGTTGTCCTTGACCCTATGCTACATTTCAATGTCCATCTGGTTGTCCTTGACCCTATGCTACATTTCAATGTCCATCTGGTTGTCCTTGACCCTATGCTACATTTCAATGTCCATCTGGTTGTCCTTGACCCTATGCTACATTTCAATGTCCATCTGGTTGTCCTTGACCTCATGCTACCTTTCAATGTCCATCTGGTTGTCCTTGACCCCATGCTACCTTTCAATGTCCATCTGGTTGTCCTTGACCTCATGCTACCTTTCAATGTCCATCTGGTTGTCCGTGACCCAATGCTACATTTCAATGTCCATCTGGTTGTCCTTGACCCCATGCTAACTTTCAATGTCCATCTGGTTGTCCTTGACCCTATGCTACATTTTCAATGTCCATCTGGTTGTCCTTGACCCCATGCTACCTTTCAATGTCCATCTGGTTGTCCGTGACCCCATGCTACATTTCAATGTCCATCTGGTTGTCCTTGACCCCATGCTACCTTTCAATGTCCATCTGGTTGTCCTTGACCCCATGCTACCTTTCAATGTCCATCTGGTTGTCCTTGACCCCATGCTACCTTTCAATGTCCATCTGGTTGTCCGTGACCCCATGCTACATTTCAATGTCCATCTGGTTGTCCTTGACCCAATGCTACCTTTCAATGTCCATCTGGTTGTCCTTGACCCTATGCTACCTTTCAATGTCCATCTGGTTGTCCTTGACCCATGCTACATTTCATTGTCCATCTGGTTGTCCTTGACCCCATGCTACCTTTCAATGTCCATCTGGTTGTCCTTGACATCATGCTACCTTTCAATGTCCATCTGGTTGTCCTTGACCTCATGCTACCTTTCAATGTCCATCTGGTTGTCCTTGACCCCATGCTACCTTTCAATGTCCATCTGGTTGTCCTTTGACCCCATGCTACCTTTCAATGTCCATCTGGTTGTCCTTGACCCCATGCTACCTTTCTATGCCCGCTGGTTGTCCGTGACCCAATGCTACATTTCAATGTACATCTGGTTGTCCTTGACCCCATGCTAACTTTCAATGTCCATCTGGTTGTCCTTGACCCTATGCTACATTTTCATTGTCCATCTGGTTGTCCTTGACCCCATGCTACCTTTCAATGTCCATCTGGTTGTCCTTGACATCATGCTACCTTTCAATGTCCATCTTGTTGTCCATGACCCCATGCTACATTTCAATGTCCATCTGGTTGTCCATGACCCCAATGCTACATTTCAATGTCCATCTGATTGTCCTTGACCCATGCTACATTTCAATGTCCATCTGGTTGTCCTTGACCCTATGCTACATTTCATTGTCCATCTGGTTGTCCTTGACCCCATGCTACCTTTCAATGTCCATCTGGTTGTCCTTGACATCATGCTACCTTTCAATGTCCATCTGGGTTGTCCTTGACCTCATGCTACCTTTCAATGTCCATCTGGTTGTCCTTGACCCCATGCTACCTTTCAATGTCCATCTGGTTGTCCTTGACCCCATGCTACCTTTCAATGTCCATCTGGTTGTCCTTGACCCATGCTACCTTTCTATGCCCGGCTGGTTGTCCGTGACCCAATGCTACATTTCAATGTACATCTGGTTGTCCTTGACCCCATGCTAACTTTCAATGTCCATCTGGTTGTCCTTGACCCTATGCTACATTTTATTGTCCATCTGGTTGTCCTTGACCCCATGCTACCTTTCAATGTCCAGCTGGTTTTCCTTGACCCCATGCTACCTTTCAATGTCCATCTGGTTGTCCTTGACCCTATGCTACATTTCATTGTCCATATCGTTTTCCTTGACCCTATGCTACATTTCAATGTCCATCTGGTTGTCCTTGACCCTATGCTACATTTCAATGTCCATCTGATTGTCCTTGACCCAATGCTACATTTCAATGTCCATCTGGTTGTCCTTGACCCTATGCTACATTTCATAGTCCATCTGGTTGTCCTTGACCCTATGCTACATTTCATTGTCCATCTGGTTGTCCTTGACCCAATGCTACATTTCAATGTCCATCTGGTTGTCCTTGACCCTATGCTACATTTCAATGTCCATCTGGTTGTCCTTGACCCAATGCTACATTTCAATGTCCATCTTGTTGTCCTTGACCCCATGCTACCTTTCAATGTCCATATGGTTGTCCTTGACCCCATGCTACCTTACAATGTCCATCTTGTTATCCATGATCCCATGCTACCTTTCAATGTCCATCTGGTTGTCCTTGACCCCATGCTACCTTTCAATGTCCATCTGGTTGTCCTTGACCCTCATGCTACCTTTCAATGTCCATCTTGTTGTCCTTGACCTCATGCTACCTTTCAATATCCATCTGGTTGTCCTTGACCCCATGCTACATTTCAATGTCCATCTGGTTGTCCTTGACCTCATGCTACCTTTCAATGTCCATCTGGTTGTCTTTGACCTCATGCTACCTTTCAATGTCCATCTGGTTGTCCTTGACCCTCATGCTACCTTTCAATGTCCATCTGGTTGTCCGTGACCCCAGGCTACATTTCAATGTGCATCTGGTTGTCCTTGACCCAATGCTACCTTTCAATGTCCATCTGGTTGTCCTTGACCTCATGCTACCTTTCAATGAACATCTGGTTGTCCTTGACCCCATGCTACCTTTCAATGTCCATCTGGTTGTCCTTAAATCCATGTTACCTTTCAATGTCCATCTGGTTGTCCTTGACCTCATGCTACCTTTCAATGTCCATCTGGTTGTCCTTGACCCCAGGCTACATTTCAATGTGCATCTGGTTGTCCTTGACCCCATGCTACCTTTCAATGTCCATCTGGTTGTCCTTGACCCCATGCTACCTTTCAATGTCCATCTGGTTGTCCTTGACCCCATGCTACCTTTCTATGCCCGGCTGGTTGTCCGTGACCCAATGCTACATTTCAATGTACATCTGGTTGTCCTTGACCCCATGCTAACTTTCAATGTCCATCTGGTTGTCCTTGACCCTATGCTACATTTTCATTGTCCATCTGGTTGTCCTTGACCCCATGCTACCTTTCAATGTCCATCTGGTTGTCCTTGACCTCATGCTACCTTTCAATGTCCATCTTGTTGTCCTTGACCCCATGCTACATTTCAATGTCCATCTGGTTGTCCTTGACCCAATGCTACATTTCAATGTCCATCTGGTTGTCCTTGACCCTATGCTACATTTCAATGTCCATCTGGTTGTCCTTGACCCTATGCTACATTTCATTGTCCATCTGGTTGTCCTTGACCCCATGCTACCTTTCAATGTCCATCTGGTTGTCCTTGACCTCATGCTACCTTTCAATGTCCATCTGGGTTGTCCTTGACCCTCATGCTACCTTTCAATGTCCATCTGGTTGTCCTTGACCCCATGCTACCTTTCAATGTCCATCTGGTTGTCCTTGACCCCATGCTACCTTTCAATGTCCATCTGGTTGTCCTTGACCCCATGCTACCTTTCTATGCCCGGCTGGTTGTCCGTGACCCAATGCTACATTTCAATGTACATCTGGTTGTCCTTGACCCCATGCTAACTTTCAATGTCCATCTGGTTGTCCTTGACCCTATGCTACATTTTATTGTCCATCTGGTTGTCCTTGACCCCATGCTACCTTTCAATGTCCAGCTGGTTTTCCTTGACCCCATGCTACCTTTCAATGTCCATCTGGTTGTCCTTGACCCTATGCTACATTTCATTGTCCATATCGTTTTCCTTGACCCTATGCTACATTTCAATGTCCATCTGGTTGTCCTTGACCCTATGCTACATTTCAATGTCCATCTGATTGTCCTTGACCCAATGCTACATTTCAATGTCCATCTGGTTGTCCTTGACCCTATGCTACATTTCAATGTCCATCTGGTTGTCCTTGACCCTATGCTACATTTCATTGTCCATCTGGTTGTCCTTGACCCAATGCTACATTTCAATGTCCATCTGGTTGTCCTTGACCCTATGCTACATTTCAATGTCCATCTGGTTGTCCTTGACCCCAATGCTACATTTCAATGTCCATCTTGTTGTCCTTGACCCCATGCTACCTTTCAATGTCCATATGGTTGTCCTTGACCCCATGCTACCTTACAATGTCCATCTTGTTATCCATGATCCCATGCTACCTTTCAATGTCCATCTGGTTGTCCTTGACCCCATGCTACCTTTCAATGTCCATCTGGTTGTCCTTGACCTCATGCTACCTTTCAATGTCCATCTTGTTGTCCTTGACCTCATGCTACCTTTCAATATCCATCTGGTTGTCCTTGACCCCATGCTACATTTCAATGTCCATCTGGTTGTCCTTGACCTCATGCTACCTTTCAATGTCCATCTGGTTGTCTTTGACCTCATGCTACCTTTCAATGTCCATCTGGTTGTCCTTGACCTCATGCTACCTTTCAATGTCCATCTGGTTGTCCGTGACCCCAGGCTACATTTCAATGTGCATCTGGTTGTCCTTGACCCAATGCTACCTTTCAATGTCCATCTGGTTGTCCTTGACCTCATGCTACCTTTCAATGAACATCTGGTTGTCCTTGACCCCATGCTACCTTTCAATGTCCATCTGGTTGTCCTTGAAATCCCATGTTACCTTTCAATGTCCATCTGGTTGTCCTTGACCTCATGCTACCTTTCAATGTCCATCTGGTTGTCCTTGACCCCATGCTACATTTCAATGTGCATCTGGTTGTCCTTGACCCAATGCTACCTTTCAATGTCCATCTGGTTGTCCTTGACCCCATGCTACCTTTCAATGTCCATCTGGTTGTCCTTGACCCCATGCTACCTTTCAATGTCCAACTGGTTGTCCTTGACCCCATGCTACCTTTCAATGTCCATCTGGTTGTCCTTGACATCATGTTACCTTTCAATGTCCATCTGGTTGTCCTTGACCTCATGCTACCTTTCAATGTCTATCTGGTTGTCCGTGACCCCAGGCTACATTTCAATGTCCATCTGGTTGTCCTTGACCCCATGCTACCTTTCAATGTCCATCTGATTGTCCTTGACCCCATGCTACCTTTCAATGTCCATCTGGTTGTCCTTGACCCCATGCTACCTTTCAATGTCTATCTGGTTGTCCTTGACCCCATGCTACATTTCAATGTCCATCTGGTTGTCCTTGACCCAATGCTACTTTTCAATGTCCATCTGGTTGTCCTTGACCCCTAGGCTACATTTCATTTCCGTTTGGTTGTTATGGACTGTGGCACGATCCTTTTTAAAAACGTTTTGAGCATTGTTCTCACCACCTCCACCCCTCCCACCCCCTCCACCGGGACTTGGACGATATCTTTCACAAATTACGTCATCACATTTAGTTTAAACGTTAGTTGAATTATAAATCAATTTAAGTCAAATATTAGAGGGTGCCAGTTATTTAACGTCATAACATTTATATAACAGTATCCCTCGAAATGTTATTAAATGAAATTTGATGAAAGAGACAGAGAGAGAGAGAGAGAGAGAGAGAGAGAGAGAGAGAGAGAGAGAGAGAGAGAGAGAGAGAGAGAGAGAGAGATTTTTAGTTAGTCAAATAATTTGAAAGAAAATTTAAACTTGACCTATCAACAGAGAGTGCACAACAAAAGGGTGACCGAGGCAGCATTCTTCCGATTGATGCAGTACTTTGCCGTCTGCTTATTTGAGTGTAACGAAGCAGAAGATTTCTCTCCCGCCAAAACTCTCATGAACATGTGCTTTACGTTTTATTATGAAGGTGAGTTTTTTTAGCCTTTGATATTATATTGAATACATTACAAATAAACATAATGCAAACATAAAGTAGAAAATACAACAATTCACACAGAAATACAACGTAACTCATAGAGCATAACACATACAACACAAATAGCCCAGTAGAAGAAATTTGGAAAGATATAAAAACAAATCTAAAAACTATAATGGATGAGAATGTTCCAACAAAACTAACATCAAATAAAATTAACAAATGCTGGTTCAATTCTAGATTGAAAAAGCTATGCAAACTAAAAGAGAACTTATTTAAGAAATATAAAGCTACCTATTCATATAGGATACACAAAAAATACTTAAAGATTAAACACTTGACACAAAAACTTAGTCGGAACCTCCAAAATGAATATATAAACAATGTAATTACCAAAGATAACAATAAAAACTTATGGTCCTTTATCAAATCTAAAAAAATGGAACCTTCAGGAATAGCCACACTAAAAGGCTCAAATAATAAAACCTATAATGATAATGAAACTAAAGCTAATATCCTTAACACATATTTTGCATTATCTTTTTCTGCCTCAGGCGACAAGGAAGTTTTAATAAATTTAAATAAAATGGAGGAAATAGGTAACATAACTGTAGATGAGATAGGTATACATTCACTCCTAAAAAACTTTAAAATAAACAAAGCTACTGGCCCAGATGATTTGCCTGCAAGATTATTAAAAGAACTAAGCAATGAACTGTCCCCAATCCTTGTAGTTCTCTTTCAAGCCTCTCTAAACCAGGGTAAAGTGCCCCAGGATTGGAAATTAGCTAATGTAAGTCCACTCTTTAAGAAAGGGGATAAATCAGACCCTGGTAATTACAGGCCTGTATCACTTACTAGTATCACCTGTAAATTACTAGAACACATAATATATAGTAGAATAGTTAACCACCTTGACAAATATAATGCCCTATGCCCACATCAACACGGCTTTAGAAAAAACAGATCATGTGAAACACAATTAATAGGTTTAATAGATGAACTATCAAAAGGCTTGGACAAAAATGATCAAATAGATACAATATTACTAGACTTCTCAAAAGCATTTGACAAAGTTCACCACCTTAGTTTACTTAAAAAGCTTAACTACTTTGGAATCTCAGGTTCCTTACATCACTGGATCCAAGACTTCCTTTTGGGCAGGGAGCAAACTGTAATAATTAATGGATCTAAATCTGCACCAATAAAGGTTAACTCAGGAGTTCCACAAGGAACTGTGCTAGGTCCCTTACTCTTTTTAATTTATATAAATGATTTACCCAACAACATCTCAACAGGTACAAAAGTTAGGCTATTTGCTGATGATTGTATAATCTATAGAACAATTAAATCAGAACAAGATAGCAAAATTTTACAAAAAGACTTAGATGAATTGATAAAATGGGAAACTAACTGGAGTATGTCTTTCCATCCCAGAAAAGTGTCAACTGTTAAGAGTAACAAAGAAAAAGAAACAAATAAATTCAAAATATTACATTCATGGAAAAGAACTGACCCAAACTAAAGATGCAAAATACTTAGGAGTCTTAATAAATGAGAAATTATCATGGAATCCCCATGTCAATGAAGTTATTAAAAAATCAAACAAAACCTTAGGCTTTATAAAAAGGAACTTTAACAAATGTAATAGAGATATAAAACTAAAATGCTACCTCACTTTGGTGAGACCTGCACTAGAATATGCATCTTCTGTATGGGACCCATCCACCAAAGAAAACATTGATAAACTAGAACAAATTCAAAAAAGAGCTGCCAGATTCATTACTGGAGAATATTCGAAACTGACAAGAGTAACACCATTAGTTAAATCATTAAACCTTGAAACACTGGAGGATAGAAGAACCAAGAGCAAAGTAGTAATCATACATAAAGCAATTAATTCTAATTTAGAAATACAACACAAAGATAACTTAATACAACCCTCAGATAGACATAAGGATAAAAACACCTTTCTTATTCCGTATGCAAGAACAAACACATACAAGTTTTCCTTCTTCCCGTCCGGAATTCGGGCGTGGAATGGGTTGCCTGAAGAATGCAGGAAAACCAACACTTAAATCTCTAATAAAAATGCAGGACTAAACACAAACCATAGATAAGCGTAGGACGCAATAATCTTCTGTATAGAAGGAGCGTCTGTAAACAGATAAGATAAGATAAGATAAGATAAAAAGCAGCTAATACTTTAAAGCAAATGCAACATTTGACACATTGCACTCAGCACACAATACGTGTATATAGTACAACACATGCTACGTTGGAGCGAACGAAAACGTAGCCACCCTAACATCAATGATAGACGTCATGTCTGCCAGGGTCAATCGATGCTGAGATTTGCTCTGGTCCCTAGCAATCTATCATGCACTCGTGAGGGCGGGGGGGGGGAGGTTGGTGTGTGAGGTATACCTAGTTATTGGCTATTACTTTGGCATCAATTAGCGAGTCTCACCAGTATTTTGTTTGTTGTGTTTTTTTTCCTTATATTTTCTTTGTGGGATGGCCAGATTTTCTGCAAAAGATTGAAGGCTTCTAATGATAGATGGAAGATCTCTGCCATTGGTGGGTCAAAGATCAAAGGTCACAATTGATGAATTCTGCAGAGAAGCGTGTCATCAAACATGGGATGAGAGGTCATAGGTCACAATTGATGAAATATGTTCACAAGTTGGTCCTTTTTATTGCACAGAGTTGAATCTTTGTTTTGTCTCTGTCCTTGCGTTGTAGCAACATTGTCAGTGTAAACAAGGCGTTGTAGCAACATTGTCAGTGTAAACAAGGCGTTGTAGCAACATTGTCAGTGTAAACAAGGCGTTGTAGCAACATTGTCAGTGTAAACAAGGCGTTGTGGCAACATTGTCAGTGTAAACAAGGCGTTGTAGCAACATTGTCAGTGTAAACAAGGCGTTGTTTTCAGAAAGTTTTACCTGGACGTTCAAGGGAGTCCTTTGGATAATTAGACCCTATTCTTCCATTTTCCAGCTTGTTTTAATTTTATATGTCATTAAGGCTGAAAATGTCATACAGCAATGTCATTTGACATCGAGTACAAAGCTGTATAGCTGTCCAGACGATCTGATAGCTGGTACAAAGCTGTATTGCTGTCCAGACGATCTGATAGCTGGTACAAAGCTGTATTGCTGTCCAGACGATCTGATAGCTTGTACAAAGCTGTATAGATGTGCAGACGATATGATAGCTGGTACAAAGCTGTATAGCTGTCCAGACTATCTGATAGCTGGTACAAAGCTGTATAGCTGTCCAGACGATCTGATAGCTGGTACAAAGCTGTATAGCTCTCCAGACGATCTGATAGCTGGTACAAAGCTGTATAGCTGTCCAGACGATCTCATAGCTGGTACAAAGCTGTATAGCTGTCCAGACGATCTGATAGCTGGTACAAAGCTGTATAGCTGTCCAGACGATCTGATAGCTGGTACAAAGCTGTATAGCTGTCCAGATGATCTGATAAGCTGGTACAAAGCTGTATAGCTGTCCAGACGATCTGATAGCTGGTACAAAGCTGTATAGCTGTCCAGACGATATGATAGCTGGTACAAAGCTGTATAGCTGTCCAGACGATCTAATAGCTGGTACAAAGCTGTATAGCTGTCCAGACGATCTGATAGCTGGTACAAAGCTGTATTGCTGTCCAGACGATCTTATAGCTGGTACAAAGCTGTATAGATGTCCAGACGATCTGATAGCTGGTACAAAGCTGTATAGCTGTCCAGACGATCTGATAGCTGGTACAAAGCTGTATAGCTCTCCACACGATCTGATAGCTGGTACAAAGCTGTATAGCTGTCCAGACGATCTGATAGCTGGTACAAAGCTGTATAGCTGTCCAGACGATCTGATAGCTGGCCCCGAGCCCAATGAAAAACGACTTCACTATTGATTTTTGTTTATGATCCGTGTCAATGACGAGACACTGACAGAAGCTAATTATTTACTGGATGGTGGGAGGGGAGGGGTGGGTGGAAGACTCTCAGAGAGACACAAGTTTTTAGACTTTTCTTGACATCATGGCCGCCTTTGTTGTTCTAGTGACGTAAAAGTTTCATTTCCTGTTGTTTAAGAAGACAAGTCTCTCCGCTTTTCTTGGTTGTTCGTTCATGTTATTTGGTATTAGCTACAGTCATGGACAAGCGTAACCGATTGGGTAAATGATTTTTTTGGAAATAAAATTTCAAAATAATATTATACAAACACACTATCTAGTCTCATTATCTAGTCTAACTATCTTGTCTCACTATCTAGTCTCACTATCTTGTCTCACTATCTTGTCTCACTATCTAGTCTCACAATCTTATCTCACTATCTTGTCTCACAATCTTGTCTCACTATCTAGCCTCAATATCTAGTCTCACTATATTGTCTCACTATCTAGTCTCACTATCTAGTCTCACTATCTAGTCTCACTATCTAGTCTCACTATCTAGTCTCACTATCTAGTCTCACTATCGTGTCTCACTATCTTGTCTCATTATCTTGCGAAACCGATTGGGTAAATGATTTTTTTTTAAATGAAATTTCAAAAAAATATTTTACAAACTCACTATATAGTCTCATTATCTAGTCTCATTATCTTGTCTCCCTATCTAGTCTCACTATCTTGTCTCACTATCTAATCTCAATATCTTGTCTCACTATCTTGTCTCACTATCTAGTCTCACTATCTTGTCTCACAATCTTGTCTCACTATCTAGTCTCAATATCTTGTCTCACTATCTTGTCTCACTATCTTGTCTCACTATCTTGTCTCACTATCTTGTCTCACTATCAAGTCTCACTATCATGTCTCACTATCTTATCTCACTATCTTGTCTCACTATCTTGTCTCACTATCTTGTCTCACTATCTAGTCTCAATATCTTGTCTCACTATCTTGTCTCAATATCTAGTCTCACTATCTTGTCTCACTATCTAGTCTCACTATATTGTCTCACTATCTAGTCTCACTATCTAGTCTCACTATATTGTCTCACTATATTTTCTCACTATCTAATCTCAATATCTTGTCTCACTATCTAGTCTCACTATCTGGTCTCACTATCTTGTCTCACTATCTAGTCTCACTATCTTGTATCACTTTCTAGTCTCACTATCTTGTCTAACTATCTTGTCTCACTATCTAGTCTCACTTTCTAGTCTCACTATCTTGTCTCACTATCTAGTCTAACTATCTTGTCTCACTATCTAATCTCACTATCTTGTCTCACTATCTAGTCCCACTATCTAGTCTCATCATCTTGTCTCACTATCTAGTTTCACTATCTTGTCTCACTATATAGTCTCACTATCTAGTCTCACTATCTTGTCTCACTATCTTGTATCACTATCTTGTCTCACTATCTTGTCTCACTATCTAGTCTCCCTATCTAGTTTCACTATCTTGTCTCACTATATAGTCTCACTATCTAGTCTCACTATCTTGTCTCACTATCTTGTATCACTATCTTGTCTCACTATCTAGTTTCCCTATCTAGTCTCACTATCTTGTCTCACTATCTAGTCTCCCTATCTTGACTGACTATCTATTTTCACACATAACGGTTTTATTGTTACACAGCCAACATTCGTCTTTATTTCATAAACGTCGTGGGTGTCGTTTGTTGGAAGGGCCCTATACATGATGTGTGACTTTGATGGAAAGGGCCTATACATGATGTGTGACTTTGATGGAAAGGGCCTACACAGGATGTGTGACTTTGATGGGAAGGGCCTATACATTCTGTGAGACTTTGATGGAAAGGGTCTATACATGATGTGTGACTTTGAGGGAAAGGGCCTATACATGATGTGTGACTTTGATGGAAAGGGCCTATACATGATGCGTGACTTTTATGGAAAGGGCCTACACAGGATGTGTGACTTTGATGGGAAGGGCCTATACATTCTGTGAGACTTTGATGGAAAGGGTCTATACATGATGTGTGACTTTGATGGAAAGGGCCTATACATGATGTGTGACTTTGATGGAAAGGGCCTATACATGATGTGTGACTTTGTTGGAAATGACCTATACATGATGTGTGACTTTGTTGGAAATGGCCTATACATGATGTGTGACTTTGATGGAAAGGGCCTATACATGATGTGTGTCTTTATTGGAAATGACCTATACATGATGTGTGACTTTGATGGAAAGGGCCTATACATGATGTGTGACTTTGATGGAAAGGGCCTATACATGATGTGTGACTTTGTTGGAAATGACCTATACATGATGTGTGACTTTGTAGGAAAGGGCCTATACATGATGTGTGACTTTGATGGAAAGGGCCTATACATGATGTGTGACTTTGATGGAAAGGGCCTATACATGATGTGTGACTTTGATGGAAATGACCTATACATGATGTGTGACTTTGTTGGAAATGACCTATACATGATGTGTGACTTTGTTGGAAATGACCTATACATGATGTGTGACTTTGATGGAAAGGGCCTATACATGATGTGTGTCATTGTTGGAAATGACCTATACATGATGTGTGACTTTGTTGGAAATGGCCTATACATGATGTGTGACTTTTTTGGAAATGGCCAATGCATGATGTGTGACTTTGATGGACAGGGCCTATATATGATGTGTTACTTTGATGGAAAGGGCCTATACATGATGTGTGACTTTTTTGGAAATTGACAATGCATGATGTGTGACTTTGATGGACAGGGCCTATATATGATGTGTTACTTTGATGGAAAGGGCCTATACATGATGTGTGACTTTGATGGAAATGGCCTATACATGATGTGTGACTTTGATGGAAAGGGCCTATACATGATGTGTGACTTTGATGGAAAGGGCCTATACATGATGTGTGACTTTGTTGGAAATGGCCAATACATGATGTGTGACTTTGTTGGAAATGGCCTATACATGATGTGTGTCTTTGTTGGAAATGGCCAATACATGATGTGCGACTTTGTTGGAAAGGGACTATACATGATGTGTGACTTTGTTGGAAAGGGCCTATACATGATGTGTGACTTTGTTGCAAAGGGCCTATACATGATGTGTGACATTGTTGGAAATTGCCTATACATGATGTGTGACTTTGTTGGAAATGGCCAATACATGATGTGTGACTTTGTTGGAAAGGGACTAAACATGATGTGTGACTTTAATGGGAAGGGCCTATACGTGAAGTGTGACTTTGATAAGAAGGGCCTATACGTGATGTGTGACAATGTAGTGAAGGGCCTATACATGATGTGTGACTTTGATGAGAAGGGCCTATACGTGATATATGACTTTGATGAGAAGGGCCTATACATGATGTGTGACTTTGATGAGAAGGGCCTACATGTAATGTGTTACTTTGATGAGAAGGGCCTACATGTGAGGTGTGACTTTGATGGGAAGGGCCTATACATGGTGTGTGACTTTGATGGGAAGGGCCTACATTTGATGTGTGACTTTGATGGGAAGGGCCTACATGTGATGTGTGACATTAATGGGAAGGGCTTACATGTGATGTGTGACGTATGATGGGAAGGACCTACACGTGATGTGTGACGTATGATGGGAGGGTCCTACAAAAAAAATGACATTGATCCGTTTCCTTGTTATGGCGAGGGTGTGTGGCAATTGGTGTTGATATAGGGAACATCCGACATCTGAATGGGGTTGATATAGGGAACGTCCGTCATCTGAATGGGATTGATATAGGGAACATCTGTCATCGGAATGGGGTTAATGTAGGGAACATCCGTCATCTGAATGGGGTTTATGTAGGGAACATCCGTCATCTGAATGGGGTTGATATGGGGAACATCCGTCATCTGAATGGGGTTGATATAGGGATTATCCGTCATCTGAATGGGTTCAACCGTTAGTTCAGGACTACTTTGTGGTCTTTGTATGATTGTTTGCTGTGTTACTGTGTCAAATGTTACTGTGCCAACTGTTACTGTGTCAAGTGTTACTGGGTCAATTGTTACTGTGTCAATTGTTACTGTGTCAATTGTTACTGTGTCAATTGTTACTGTATCAAGTGTTACTGTTTCAAGTGTTACTGTGTCAACTGTTACTGTGTCAACTGTTACTGTGTCAACTGTTACTGTGTCAACTGTTACTGTGTCAACTGTTACTGTGTCAACTGTTACTGTGTCAAGTGTTACTGTGTCAACTGTTACTGTGTCAAGTGTTACTGTGTCAAATGTTTGAGTCATGTGTTACAGTGTCAAGTGTTACTGTGTCAAGTTTTACTGTGTCATGTGTTACTGTGTCAACTGTTTGAGTCAACTGTTACTGTGTCATGTGTTACTGTGTCAAGTGTTACTGTGTCAAGTGTTACTGTGTCAAGTGTTACTGTGTCAACTGTTTGAGTCAACTGTTACTGTGTCAAGTGTTACTGTGTCAAGTGTTACTGTGTCAATTGTTTGAGTCATGTGTTACTGTGTCAAGTGTTAATGTGTCAAGTGTTACTGTGTCAACTGTTTGAGTCAAGTCTTACTGTACCAAGTCTTTCTGTGTCAAGTGTTACTGTGTCAAGTGTTACTGTGTCAAGTGTTACTGTGTCAAGTGTTACTGTGTCAAGTGTTACTGTGTTAACTGTTTGAGTCAAGTCTTACTGTACCAAGTCTTTCTGTGTCAAGTGTTACTGTGTCAAGTGTTACTGTGTCAAGTGTTACTGTGTCAAGTGTTACTGTGTCAAGTGTTACTGTGTCAAGTGTTACTGTGTCAAGTGTTACTGTGTCAAGTGTTACTGTGTCAACTGTTATTGTTTCACTTGTTGTGTTATTGTGACGTCACGATCACGTCTTTCAACTAATGAATGACATAATGTTCACCACCAGCTGCAGCTTTTTTCCAAACAGTTCAAATTGTTGTCAGTGTAAATGAAGTAAAATAACAACATCAGTCAGAGAAATTAAAACTCCGCAGTCGTCTAGGAAAGGACAGACAACTTCCTGTTGCATGAACAGTATCGATTATCTCTTAAATTGGGGCTGATAATCGGATTTTCCGGCGCTGTGCCCTCCCCCCTTGGGTAAATGTGTGAATCAATTTATTCTCCGCTTATGAGAACCATCTCATTGGATGAATCAATTTATTCTCCGCCTATGAGAACCATTTCATTGGATGAATCAATTTATTCTCCGCCTATGAGAACCATTTCATTGGATGAATCAATTTATTCTCCGCCTATGAGAACCATTTCATTGGATGAATCAATTTATTCTCCGCCTATGAGAACCATTTCATTGGATGAATCAATTTATTCTCCGCCTATGAGAACCATTTCATTGGATGAATCAATTTATTCTCCGCCTATGAGAACCATTTCATTGGATGAATCAATTTATTCTCAGCCTATGAGAACCATTTCATTGGATGAATCAATTTATTCTCCGCCTATGAGAACCATTTCATTGGATGAATCAATTTATTCTCCGCCTATGAGAACCATTTCATTGGATGAATCAATTTATTCTCCGCCTATGAGAACCATTTCATTGGATGCACATTTCTTAAACTGCCTTGTAAAAAGCAAAGTTTTGTGTTTATTTTTAAATGCAAATAGCATGAAAGTTTGTAATGACCTTACAGTTGCTTGGGGTCAAAGTTTGTTTGGGGTCAAATTTTGCTGTGGTCAAAGTTTGTTGGGGTCAAAGTTTGTTGGGGTCAAAGTTTATTTGGGGTCAAAATTTGCTTGCAGTTGCAGTTAACCTGTTCTGACTCTGATCGCCCTCTTGTTTAATATGCCGTGTTTTTTTTTGGTAAACATTAAAATAATAACTGAAATTAAAGACAATATTTTAACCTAGTGCCTCATTGTCTAAAGCAGTGGTTCTCAACCTGTGGTCCGCGAAGATGCCCCTGGTGGTCCGCAAGAAAAGAATGAATTTTAAACACGAAAAGTTATAAATGTTGTCACTTTTTGAAATTATTTATTAATTTTAATCACTTGATAGCGTAGCCCTGACAGTAGATTGAGTGGGTTTTATGTTTACTTTTAGCTCTACCGGAAATGACATGACGTCGCACTAGATTCTAGAATGTCTTAGTGTTGACTATCATGACTGCAATAAGTTAACCAGATTTGTTATCTTAGTGTTGACTATCATGACTGCAATAAGTTAACAAACTTTGTTGTCTTTATGTTGACTTTCAGGACTGCAATAAGTTAACAAACTTTGTTGTCTTAATGTTGACTTTCGTGACTGCAATAAGTTAACCAGATTTGTTATCTTAGTGTTGACTATCATGACTGCAATAAGTTAACAAACTTTGTTGTCTTTATGTTGACTTTCAGGACTGCAATAAGTTAACAAACTTTGTTGTCTTTATGTTGACTTTCATGACTGCAATAAGTTAACAAACTTTGTTGTCTTTAATGTTGACTTTCATGACTGCAATAAGTTAACAAACTTTGTTGTCTTAATGTTGACTTTCATGACTGCAATAAGTTAACAAACTTTGTTGTCTTAATGTTGACTTTCATGACTGCAATAAGTTAACAAACTTTGTTGTCTTTATGTTGACTTTCATGATTGCAATAAGTTAACCAGATTTGTTGTCTTAATGTTGACTTTCGTGACTGCAATAAGTTAACCAGATTTGTTTGTCTTAATGTTGACTTTCATGACTGTAATAAGTTAACTAGATTTGTTTGTCTTGCACCAGCTCCTTCCAGCCAGGGCGCCACACAAAAGATTTTCCTCTACTCCTACATGAGGGACCAGCCCATCTGGCAGTCTCTACGCTTCTGGAACGCCGCCTTCTTTGACGCCGTGCAGTGCGAGAGGTCACGCCGACCAATGCCGACCAAGTAAGGGAGTCTACTCTAGATCTGTTGATACTTAGATTTCTAGTAAATAACTCTATAATATAAACTCCATACCTTGTGTTGGAGACAGGAATATTACTGCACCCTATCAATCTCAAACATGAGCCAATCGAATGCCCAGGGCGGAACTTTGTTTGGGGCAGCAAATTCTTCATTGGTAATTAAAATCTAAAAATGAAAAACGGTAAAATAAAGTTAAAATAAATAAAATAAAAGTTAAAGTAAAAATTAACGTAAAGAATCGAGGAACTCCATTGCAACATGTCAACGTTTTCGGTTTCAAATCTTCAAACTGCATAATGTATTTAAATTCTTCTGATACAAATGCAACTGAACTGAAAAACCAAGAGACTGACGTAGTATAAGAACTTGACACGTATGTGCTTGTGGTTATATCTGAGTCAAGTTTGTCAGCATTCATCTTGTAGAAACTCAAATAAATTGATGTATTCGCTAAATTCCTACAATAACCAATAAAAAAATCAACAATTTACATGGACGGTATCGATACATTAATTGCCCGTGCGTACAGATGAAAATTCACGATTAATGTTTGTAGGAAATTTGGAGTGTCCAACATGTTAACTTTACTTTCCCCGAATTAGACACGGACCCTACCCCAAAAATAGACATGAGACGGATAACACAAAAAATGATTTATCGTAGGTAAACTATTATTATAAACTATTATTATAAACTATCATTATAAACTATTATTATAAACTACTATTATGAACTATTGGGAAATACTTCTTCTAAAACACCATTGTTTTCACTGTCATATTTCGTTTTGTTTCATACACAAAAAGAAAGAACACAATTGCTCATCTAAAAGAATTAATAACTGGCATAAAATAAATATAAAAATAGCCATTCATGAATCAAGTGCTCAACATTAAAAAAAGTTTATGCAAATGAAAGGGATCAGGAATCGGATAAAAAAGATTAGACTATTTAAAACGAACAATAATACAATGTTGTAAAAGAAAACAAAGCAAAGTGGCAAGCAATTATTGTTATAATGTTTGACATTAATAAATCCTGGCAAAATATAATAGAGACTACAATACTAGTGCAAATATAGGCGATGTTATAGAACTTTTAAGTTGCCAATAAAAGTTCCAATTTCTTAATTGTATCAACATATTTTACCGGGGTGGGGGTGGGGGCGCGGCAAATCTGGATTCTACCCCGGGTGGCACATACCCACGCTACGCCTCTGTCTACAATAAGGTAGTCAGTCTCCCTTACGGTAGTTAATCCAATACGGTAGTCAATTCAATACGGTAGTTAATCCTGTGCGGAAGTCAATTCAATACGGTAGTTAATCCATTACGGTAGTTAATCCAATGCGGAAGTCAATTCAATACGGTAGTTAATCCAATACGGTAGTTAATCCAGGGCGGAAGTCAATTCAATACGGTAGTTAATCCAGAGCGGAAGTCAATTCAATACGGTAGTTAATCCAATACGGTAGTTAATCCAGTGCGGAAGTCAATTCAATACGGTAGTTAATCCAATACGGTAGTTAATCCAGTGTGGAAGTCAATTCAATACGGTAGTTAATCCAGTGCGGAAGTCAATTCAATACGGTAGTTAATCCAGTGTGGAAGTCAATTCAATACGGTAGTTAATCCAATACTGTAGTTAATCCAGTGCGGAAGTCAATTCAATACGGTAGTTAATCCAAAACGGTAGTTAATCCAGTGCGGAAGTCAATTCAATACGGTAGTTAATCCAATACGGTAGTTAATCCAGTGTGGAAGTCAATTCAATACGGTAGTTAATCCAGTGCGGAAGTCAATTCAATACGGTAGTTAATCCAGTGCGGAAGTCAATTCAATACGGTAGTTAATCCAATACTGTAGTTAATCCAGTGCGGAAGTCAATTCAATACGGTAGTTAATCCAAAACGGTAGTTAATCCAGAGCGGAAGTCAATTCAATACGGTAGTTAATACAGTGCGGAAGTCAATTCAATACGGTAGTTAATCCAGTGAGGAAGTCACTTCAATACGGTAGTTAATCCAATACAGTAGTTAATCCAGTGCGGAAGTCAATTCAATACGGTAGTTAATCCAGAGCAGAAGTCAATTCAATACGGTAGTTAATCCAATACGGTAGTTAATCCAGTGCGGAAGTCAATTCAAAACGGTAGTTAATCCAGTGCGGAAGTCAATTCAATACAGTAGTTAATCCAGTGCGGAAGTCACTTCAATACGGTAGTAAATCCAATACAGTAGTTAATCCAGTGCGGAAGTCAATTCAATACGGTAGTTAATCCAGAGCGGAAGTCAATTCAATACGGCAGTTAATCCAATACGTTAGTTAATCCAGTGCGGAAGTCAATTCAATACGGCAGTTAATCCAGTGCGGAAGTCAATTCAATACGGTAGTTAATCCAATACGGTACTTAATACAATACGATCATTAATACAATACGGTAGTTAATCTTAATCCAAAATGGTAGTTAATCCAAAACAGTAGTATAATCCAATACGGTAGTTAATCAAGTGTCATAAGGGGTCATCAAGTGTCATCAAGTGTAATCAGATGTCATCAGGTGTCATCAAGTGTCATAAAGTGTCATCCAGTGTCATCAGGTATCATCAGGTGTCATCAAGTGTCATCAAGTGTTATCAGGTGTCATCAAGTGTCATCAGATGTCATTAGGTATCATCAAGTGTCATCATGTGTAATCAGGTGTCATCAAGTGTCATCAGGTGTCATCAAGTGTCAACAAGTATCATCAAGTATCATCAAGTGTCATCAAGTGTCATCAAGTATCAACAAGTGTCATCAAGTGTCATCAAGTGTCAACAAGTATCATCAAGTATCATCAAGTGTCATCCAGTGTCATTAAGTGTCATCAGGTGTCATCAAGTGTCAACAAGTATCATCAAGTATCATCAAGTGTCATCAAGTGTCATCAAGTGTCATCAAGTGTCAACAAGTGTCATCAAGTGTCATCAAGTGTCAACAAGTGTAATCAAGTGTCATCAAGTGTCATCCAGTGTCATCAAGTATCATCAAGTGTCATCAAGTGTCATCCAGTGTCATCAGGTGTCATCAAGTGTCAACAAGTATCATCAAGTGTCATCAAGTGTCAACAAGTATCATCAAGTATCATCAAGTGTCATCAAGTGTCATCAAGTATCATCAAGTGTCATCAAGTGTCATCCAGTGTCATCAGGTGTCATCAAGTGTCAACAAGTGTCAACAAGTATCATCAAGTATCATCAAGTATCATCAAGTGTCATCAAGTGTCATCAAGTATCATCAAGTGTCATCAAGTGTCATCCAGTGTCATCAGGTGTCATCAAGTGTCAACAAGTATCATCAAGTGTCATCAAGTGTCATCCAGTGTCATCAAGTGTCAACAAGTGTCATCAAGTATCATCAAGTGTCATCAAGTGTCATCAGGTGTCATCAAGTCTCATCAAGTGTCATCAGGTGTCATCAAGTGTCATCAAGTGTCATCCAGTGTCATCAAGTGTAATCAGATGTCATCAGGTGTCATCAAGTGTCATAAAGTGTCATCCGGTGTCATCAGGTGTCATCAAGTGTCATCAGGTGTCATCAAGTGTCATCAGATGTCATCATATATCATCAAGTGTCATCAAGTGTAATCAGGTGTCATCAAGTGTCATCAGGTGTCATCCAGTGTCATCAAGTGTCATCAAGTGTCATCAAGTGTCATCAATAGGGCTGTCAATTTTGTTGAAAAAAGCTGCCCGGGTACCCGTGAAAATATCGAACGGGTACCCGGGTTACCCGTTCTAAACGTCGTATAATTTTCCCCGTCATGACCGCTATACAATGGAACCTAGCCACCATCCATGCACCTCATTTCACACAGTAGTATTAGCCAACGGCTTGCTTCCAGTAACATACTATTACTAATGTACTACAATTAACTACAATTTACAATGCACTAATTTTTTTTATTCAATTCCTGCTGTAAATGCATTCGTCATACTCATAAACTAAAACTAGAGTAAACTGAACATGCAAACAAAATATCAACAGAATGACGTAACGTTCAATGTCATACATACCTTGAATGTTAATATCCACTTGGCGTCGGTAGTCAATGCTAAGGGCGATGACGTATGCTATACTGTGGTAAATTTCAAGTGATCGTGCTTTGGTCAATGGTACTGCTTTTGTTGACACCAACAAGTTTCTGATATAGGTGGGTCAGCGGTTTTTTTATCAATATAAATTTTACGAATAGCTTTCAGATGGCGTTTTATCGCACTGGGTTGTCACCCTTCGCAGACACAATTTCACTACAATGCTGCATTTTGCAGTGTCACTGTCAACTCGCTTGGCATGATTCCACACTTACCCATCTTATTAACCATAAAAGCTGACAACTTTAGGTGTATATCAATTTTTGGGCAAGGCAAACACGTGTTAATGAACCCAAGAAACACACGCGAATGCAAGAGTGTGGGTTATAGCAGTGCTTCTCAAAGTGGTGGTCCGCGGAAGTTATCAAGAAAGGAGAGAGAAATATAATTATAATCCTCCAATTGCTACCAATAATACTAACCCTATAGAATTTGTCATTTTTTACAATAAGCTAATAAATGAAAGAAATAAAAGGAAATAAAATACATTTCGCTTCCATGTAAGTACAGGGAAAATAGTGCACAGGTTCCTGGTGCAATGGAAAATTCCTGCCGGTCCGCCATACTAAAACGTTTGAGAAGCACTGGGGTATAGGATTGAAGAGAGAAATTGTAGAAAAACGACATTAGATAGTATCAATCGGTCTCCCACTGTCGGCTATTTCAAAGCAAAGTTAGTCTGAAAGCAAGTGTGTTTTTATGAGAAAAAAAACCAGACACGGCATCTTTCATCTCTGTGCAGTCCATCCTCACGGCCGACTCCTGCCCATCCTACACTGTTAGTAACTATTTTATTTATTACATTTAAATACTGACGACCTTGTACTCATTATTAACATCTGTGTTTCTAGGTCAGTACGTGCTAATGAACACAAGAAGTAGAAGCTAATGAAAGGGTGTGGGTTATAGGAGTGAAGGGAGGAGAGGGGGAGGGGTAGATAACAACATTAGCTAGTATCAATCGGCATATTTCAAAGCAAAGTTAGTGAAAGCAGGGGTGGTTTTTTTATTAACAAACAGCGTCTTTCATCTCTAAGCAGTCCATCCTTTTTTGGCAGAGGACTTTTGTTGTCTTTATATGATTCTTTTAAAGAACCAAACCTTTTTTGTGTTGTGCGATTTCTGTTTCACGTTGAGAGAAAAAAGATTTAACAAATACATTGTAGTTTGTAGTGACCGTTGACAGATATTTCTCCTTAGATCTACTTCTAAGCATATTTTGGAAACAAAAATTTTAATTTGATAAATTGTTTCGCGAGCCCCAATGTAAACACAAAAAAGCCGCACGGGAGCCGAAGTTTGGCCTACGGTTAATATAGCCTATAGACCTTCAAGCCACATTTTCACGGGTACCCGAGCGGAATTTTATTACCCGGGTAATCACACGGCAACGGGTACCCGGGTCCCGGGTACCCGTTGACAGGCCTAGTCATCAAGTGTCATCAAGTGTCATTAAGTGTCATCAAGTGTCATCAAGTGTCATCCAGTGTCATCAAATGTCAACAAGTGTCATCAAGTGTCATCAAGTGTCATCAAGTGGCATCAAGTGTCAACAAGTGTCATCAAGTATCATCAAGTGTCATCAAGTGTCATCAAGTGTCATCCAGTGTCATCAAGTGTCAACAAGTGTCATCAAGTGTCATCAAGTGTCATCAAGTGTCATCAAGTGTCATCAAGTATCATCAAGTGTCATCAAGTGTCATCAAGTGTCATCAAGTGTCATCCAGTGTCATCAGGTGTCATCAAGTGTAATCAGATGTCATCAGGTGTCATCAAGTGTCATCCAGTGTCATCAAGTGTCATTAGGTGTTATCAAGTGTCATCAGGTGTCATCAAGTGTCATCAGGCGTCATCAAGTGTCATCAAGTGTCATCAGGTGCCATCAGGTGTCATCAGGTGTCATCAAGTGTCATCAGGTGTCATCAGGTGTCATCAAGTGTCATTAGGTGTTATCAAGTATCATCAGGTGTCATCAGGTGTCATCAAGTGTCATTAGGTGTTATCAAGTGTCATCAGGTGTCATCAAGTGTCATCAAGTGTCATCAGGTGTCATCAAGTGTCATCATCTACTCCAAATACAAAGAATTCACAAACATTTTGATGTATTCATCCATCTTTGGGGTTGATGTATTCATCCATCTTTGGGGTTGATGTATTCATCCATCTTTGGATTTGGGCTATCTGCCTTTTCCTATACCCCGCCCGTCACAATATTCCACGATGTTTTTGTTCAACTCAGCGTCAGCATCTATATTTGAATAATCGAATACGCTATAACGGATCTAAATCGATGGCTCTTCTTTCAAAGCGTTTTTTTTCTGTACGTTATTATTGGCATCATATTCATATTTTGATCTTTTTGTTCATGATGCGAGTGCTAGACTTTATTATAAGAGTATAACATTAATACTTTATTATGGGAGCATAACATTAATACTTTAGTATGGGAGTATAACATTAATACTTTATTATGGGAGTATAACATTGGTAGAGATAATACTGTGTTTTAAAAACATGGACTCGTGTGACGTCATTTATTGTTATCTTTCTCCTCTCAGCACTGACGGCAACGAAACAATGACGGACGACAAGCAATTTCAGGAAAACATCACATTTGGGCAGTTAGGGTAAGTTGGTCATTTAGGATAGTTGGTCATTTGAGATGGGCATTTGGGATAAGTGGATCAGTTGGGATAGTTGGTCATTTGATATGGGCATTTGGGATAAGTGTGTCAGTTGGGATATTTCGTCATTTGAGATGGGCATTTGGGATAAATGGGTCAGTTGGGATAGTTGGTCAGTTGGGGTAGTTGGTAATTTGAGATGGACATTTGGGATAAATGGGTCAGTTGGGATAGTATTGGGTCAGTTGGGATAGTTTGTCATTTGATATGGGCATTTGGGATAAGTGGGTCAGTTGGGATAGTTGGTCATTTGAGATGGGCATTTGGGATAAGTGGGTCAGTTGGGATAGTTGGTCATTTGAGATGGGCATTTGGGATAAGTGGGTCAGTTGGGATAGTTGGTCATTTGAGATGGGCATTTGGGATAAGTGGGTCAGTTGGGATAGTTGGTCATTTGAGATGGGCAGTTGGATAAGTGGGTCAATTGGTCAGTTGGGATAAGTGGGTCAGTTGGGATAGTTGGTCAGTTGGGATAGTTGGTCAGCTGGGATAGTTGGTCAGTTGGTATAGTTGGTCAGTTTGGATAAGTTGGTCAGTTGGGATAGTTGGTCAGTTTGGATAGTTGGTCAGTTGGGATAGTTGGTCAGTTGGGATAGTTGCCAATTTAGGTCTTGTGGGTAGGGGAGGGCTTGCTTTGAATGATGGGGTTCTACAGTATATAAATCATCAAAACTTAATACAGTGTACTGTACATATCAAAGATGGATGTTGATCCTTAATACAGTGTACTGGACATATCAAAGATGGATGTTGATCCTTAATACAGTGTACTGTACATATCAAAGATGGATGTTGATCCTTAATACAGTGTACTGGACATATCAAAGATGGAGGTTGATCCTATATTTATCATTGTAAACACCGCTCTATCGGGACTGTATGCTATGATGATTTTTTCTTAACTTGCAATTTTGTGGTGAGACAATGTAGGATACTCGTGATAAACACAACAACAGTGAACTAATATAATGTTATACAACAACAGTGAACTAATATAATGTTATACAACAACAGTGAACTAATATAATGTTATACAACAACAGTGAACTAATATAATGTTATACAACAACAGTGAACTAATATAATGTTATACAACAACAGTGAACTAATATAATGTTATACAACAACAGTGAACTAATATAATGTTATAAAAACAACAGTGAACTAATATAATGTTATACAAACAGTGAACTAATATAATGTAATAAAAAATACAGCATTACGTCTGAATTTCATACGTTGCCTGTAATTGTAAAATCTCTAACGCGATGTATTGTGGTAAAAAGTTTGTTGTATGTTTCTCAGAACGTTTGCCTGCAATATGAGGTCCTTTGGGCTGAGCAAAGAATTGTGTCTGGAGTTCTTACGGAAGCAATCAACCATCGCAAATCTTAGAAAAGGTGAATGACGTAATTAATTGTAAGGTGAGGTGTATGGGAGGCGACTGATGGGGAAAGTGACTGGTAAGGGGGGCGACTGGTGTTGAAAGTGACAGGTATGTGAAATAACTTAAATCGGAATGTGACTTGTAAGCTGACTGCTGAGGACTTCAGGCCGCTGCTTGAGAGAAAAGCGAAAGTAACACAAATGTAAACATAGAATTTTCCCAAAATGTTTACACATTGAGTTCTATACAGAAGCTGAGTACCCTTTACAGGGGTCTCTTTTTTTACCCGATTACTGTAACGGTTGCTGGGTTTCCATCCCACGAGTTTGATCCCTTTGCAGAGGTTGTGTTTAGGGGTGATGGTGGGCGTTACTTTCTTGAGAAAACAATTAGAGCAAAGCTAGAAGATTTTGAAACTAGTTACGGGGTATTTAAACAAATCTCATTCATTTTAATGTTAAAATGTGTGGACTACAAAACGTACAATTAACTAAAAAATTATAAGAATATCTTGAAGACGTGTCATCTTCTAATCTATTTAATGTGGTGTTGTTTCAGACCAAGTGAGGCTTCTGAAGGAAAACATTGAGAGAGTTCAAGTCACCTAGACGTGCTGTGTCCGAAGTCTAACCACTACATTAACTGACTAAACCCAGTAGATTTAGTCTTACTTTTTAGAAATAGATATCAACCTAGAGCTCTAGTCCGCTTGGGGAAAGGGTTTGGTCAATTAATGAACCTCACAGCAAAACTTTTTATGTGGCTTCCCCCCCCCCTCACTTTCACCCCACAACATATGCTGCAAGGAGCTCAGGCCATACCAGGATGTCGCTATCCCTATTGTAATATGTAACCTTCAAAAGTTACGCCCCCTTTGTATAACATGTATGTTTCTTGATTTTATTGTGTTTAAAGTTACATGTACTTGAATGAAAGAAAGGTGTGAAACTATAGACATCAATGAAACTATAGACATCAATGAAACTATAGACGTCAATGAAACTATAGACATCAATGAAACTATAGACATCAATGAAACTATAGACATCAATGAAACTATAGACATCAATGAAACTATAGACATCAATGAAACTATAGACAGCAATGAAACTATAGACATCAATGAAACTATAGACATCAATGAAACTATAGACATCAATGAAACTATAGACATCAATGAAACTATAGACATCAATGAAACTATAGACATCAATGAAACTATAGACATCAATGAAACTATAGACATCAATGAAACTATAGACATCAATGAAACTATAGACATCAATGAAACTATAGACATCAATGAAACTATAGACATCAATGAAACTATAGACATCAATGAAACTATAGACGTCAATGAAACTATAGACATCAATGAAACTATAGACATCAATGAAACTATAGACATCAATGAAACTATATCATCAATGAAACTATAGACGTCAATGAAACTATAGACATCAATGAAACTATAGACATCAATGAAACTATAGACATCAATGAAACTATAGACATCAATGAAACTATAGACATCAGGTAAACTATAGACATCAATGAAACTATAGACATCAATGAAACTATAGACATCAATGAAACTATAGACATCAATGAAACTATAGACATCAATGAAACTATAGACATCAATGAAACTATAGACATCAATGAAACTATAGACATCAATGAAACTATAGACATCAATGAAACTATAGACATCAATGAAACTATAGACATCAATGAAACTATAGACATCAATGAAACTATAGACATCAATGAAACTATAGACATCAATGAAACTATAGACATCAATGAAACTATAGACATCAATGAAACTATAGACATCAATGAAACTATAGACATCAATGAAACTATAGACATCAATGAAACTATAGACATCAATGAAACTATAGAGATCAATGAAACTATAGACATCAATGAAACTATAGACATCAATGAAACTATAGACATCAATGAAACTATAGACATCAATGAAACTATAGACATCAATGAAACTATAGACATCAATGAAACTATAGACATCAATGAAACTATAGACATCAATGAAACTATAGACATCAATGAAACTATAGACATCAATGAAACTATAGACATCAATGAAACTATAGACATCAATGAAACTATAGACATCAATGAAACTATAGACATCAATGAAACTATAGACATCAATGAAACTATAGACATCAATGAAACTATAGACATCAATGAAACTATAGACATCAATGAAACTATAGACATCAATGAAACTATAGACATCAATGAAACTATAGACATCAATGAAACTATAGACGTCAATGAAACTATAGACGTCAATGAAACTATAGACGTCAATGAAACTATAGACGTCAATGAAACTATAGACGTCAATGAAACTATAGACGTCAATGAAACTATAGACGTCAATGAAACTATCGACGTCAATGAAACTATAGACGTCAATGAAACTATAGACGTCAATGAAACTATAGACGTCAATGAAACTATAGACGTCAATGAAACTATAGACGTCAATGAAACTATAGACGTCAATGAAACTATAGACGTCAATGAAACTATAGACGTCAATGAAACTATAGACGTCAATGAAACTATAGACGTCAATGAAACTATAGACGTCAATGAAACTATAGACGTCAATGAAACTATAGACATCAATGAAACTATAGACATCAATGAAACTATAGACATCAATGAAACTATAGACATCAATGAAACTATAGACATCAATGAAACTATAGACATCAATGAAACTATAGACATCAATGAAACTATAGACATCAATGAAACTATAGACATCAATGAAACTATAGACATCAATGAAACTATAGACATCAATGAAACTATAGACATCAATGAAACTATAGACATCAATGAAACTATAGACATCAATGAAACTATAGACATCAATGAAACTATAGACATCAATGAAACTATAGACATCAATGAAACTATAGACATCAATGAAACTATAGACATCAATGAAACTATAGACATCAATGAAACTATAGACATCAATGAAACTATAGACATCAATGAAACTATAGACATCAATGAAACTATAGACATCAATGAAACTATAGACATCAATGAAACTATAGACATCAATGAAACTATAGACATCAATGAAACTATAGACATCAATGAAACTATAGACATCAATGAAACTATAGACATCAATGAAACTATAGACATCAATGAAACTATAGACGTCAATGAAACTATAGACGTCAATGAAACTATAGACATCAATGAAACTATAGACATCAATGAAACTATAGACGTCAATGAAACTATAGACATCAATGAAACTATAGACATCAATGAAACTATAGACATCAATGAAACTATAGACGTCAATGAAACTATAGACATCAATGAATCTATAGACATCAATGAAACTATAGACATCAATGAAACTATAGACATCAATGAAACTATAGACGTCAATGAAACTATAGACGTCAATGAAACTATAGACATCAATGAAACTATAGACATCAATGAAACTATAGACATCAATGAAACTATAGACATCAATGAAACTATAGACATCAATGAAACTATAGACATCAATGAAACTATAGACATCAATGAAACTATAGACATCAATGAAACTATAGACGTCAATGAAACTATAGACGTCAATGAAACTATAGACGTCAATGAAACTATAGACATCAATGAAACTATAGACATCAATGAAACTATAGACATCAATGAAACTATAGACATCAATGAAACTATAGACATCAATGAAACTATAGACGTCAATGAAACTATAGACGTCAATGAAACTATAGACGTCAATGAAACTATAGACATCAATGAAACTATAGACATCAATGAAACTATAGACATCAATGAAACTATAGACAGCAATGAAACTATAGACATCAATGAAACTTTAGACATCAATGAAACTATAGACATCAATGAAACTATAGACATCAATGAAACTATAGACATCAATGAAACTATAGACATCAATGAAACTATAGACATCAATGAAACTATAGACATCAATGAAACTATAGACATCAATGAAACTATAGACATCAATGAAACTATAGACATCAATGAAACTATAGACATCAATGAAACTATAGACATCAATGAAACTATAGACATCAATGAAACTATAGACATCAATGAAACTATAGACATCAATGAAACTATAGACATCAATGAAACTATAGACATCAATGAAACTATAGACATCAATGAAACTATAGACATCAATGAAACTATAGACATCAATGAAACTATAGACATCAATGAAACTATAGACATCAATGAAACTATAGACATCAATGAAACTATAGACATCAATGAAACTATAGACATCAATGAAACTATAGACATCAATGAAACTATAGACATCAATGAAACTATAGACATCAATGAAACTATAGACTCAATGAAACTATAGACGTCAATGAAACTATAGACGTCAATGAAACTATAGACGTCAATGAAACTATAGACGTCAATGAAACTATAGACATCAATGAAACTATAGACATCAATGAAACTATAGACATCAATGAAACTATAGACGTCAATGAAACTATAGACGTCAATGAAACTATAGACATCAATGAAACTATAGACATCAATGAAACTATAGACATCAATGAAACTATAGACATCAATGAAACTATAGACATCAATGAAACTATAGACATCAATGAAACTTTAGACATCAACTTCAAGCTGGAGGAAAAATTCCTTTAAAAAAACAATGAAAAATAAAAAGTCTGCATTGAGCAGACGTGTACATTAGCACCATGTCTGGTCAGACAAAACATTAGCACCATGTCTGGTCAGACAAAACATTTTTAATATATATATATATATATATAATTCTCTTCATAAGATAAGATAAGATAGCACCATGTCTGGTCAGACAAAACATTTTTATATATATATATATATATATATATATATATATTAATTCTCTTCATAAGATAAGATAAGATAGCACCATGTCTGGTCAGACAAAACATTTTTAATATATATATATATAATTCTCTTCATAAGATAAGATAAGATAGCACCATGTCTGGTCAGACAAAACATTTTTAATATATATATATATATATATAATTCTCTTCATAAGATAAGATAAGATAGCACCATGTCTGGTCAGACAAAACATTTTTAATATATATATATATATATAATTCTCTTCATAAGATAAGATAAGATAGGACCATGCGAGACAAGCTGCAAGTATGTGCAACGAGCATGACGAATGACCCTCGCTGGGGTCAACTAATCACAGTTAACGGTTGGAAAACGAAGGTAGTGGAGGGGTGACCAGCAATGGTCCTTGCGTTTCACTTGCATTGTTCCTTCACAGAAAACGTGAGATTCGTAGTGTACTGGTTATCACGTCCGCCTCATGCGGGGAAGGTCCTGGATTCAAGCCCCCACGAATTGTTTTTTTTGTTTTTTTTTAATGTTTTTTTTAATTTATTTATTTTAATGTCTGTTTGCGCCCGTTCTTTTACCCCTTTATTGCATAGCATACGCCGCAGACTTGCTCATCATAGACAGTGCAAAGAACGGTTGGGGGGGGGGAGAGAGTACAGACACAAAAAGCAGCACCAAGTAAATAAAAAAAGCGAGTAAACGGGAAGACATGCACATTGAGGTTGTTTTTACCCGCCTCCCATTTAATACTACCATCCCTTAAACATAAACTGTGATTGGCCGACCCTAGCGAGGGTTAGTCATATTTAGGGTTGTTAATTGCGTGTTATTTTTTTTTATTTTTTTTTAAACCGATTATGGATTATGTAACTCAGATTTTAAACGGATTATCGCTTTATAGCTGACTTCATAGACGTTAGGTGTGTACGAATTTCGCCTGCAAATGTCTCGAAACCAACAATGAGTTGGCAGTCCCCCCCCCCAACCGACGTTCACTCGCGTTGTGTGATTTCTTCGTGCTGTAGTTTGTGTCCGTTCTTTCTCCACTTTATTTGCACTCTCCGTGAGCAAGTCTGCGGCGTATGCTACGCCACGGGGCGTCTAGTTGTTACTATTTGAGGACTTCCACGTGTTCACATCAAACCAAGTGATTCAATCATGAGATAGGAGCTCTTCCACGTGTTCACATCAAACCAAGTGATTCAATCATGAGATAGGAGCTCTTCCACGTGTTCACATCAAACCAAGTGATTCAATCATGAGATAGGAGCTCTCATTGGCTGCTGTCGTCAGTTTTAGTTTGGACCTTTACTTTTTAGATCACTCATTTTGATTACTTTTTAGATCACTCATTTTGATTACTTTTTATATCACTCATTTTGATTAATTTTTATATCACCCATTTTGATTACTTTTTATATCACTCATTTTGATTAATTTTTATATCACTCATTTTGATTACTTTTTATATCACTCATTTTGATTACTTTTTATATCACTCATTTTGATTACTTTTTATATCACTCATTTTGATTACTTTTTATATCACTCATTTTGATTACTTTTTAGATCACTCATTTTGATTACTTTTTATATCACTCATTTTGATTACTTTTTATATCACTCATTTTGGTTACTTTTTATATCACTCATTTTGATTACTTTTTATATCACTCATTTTGATTACTTTTTAGATCACTCATTTTGATTACTTTTTAGATCACTCATTTTGATTACTTTTTATATCACTCATTTTGATTACTTTTTATATCACTCATTTTGATTACGTTTTATATCACTCATTTTGATTACTTTTTAGATCACTCATTTTGATTACTTTTTATATCACTCATTTTGATTACTTTTTAGATCACTCATTTTGATTACTTTTTAGATCACTCATTTTGATTACTTTTTAGATCACTCATTTTGATTACATTTTATATCACTCATTTTGATTACTTTTTAGATCACTCATTTTGATTACTTTTTAGATCACTCATTTTGATTACTTTTTATATCACTCATTTTGATTACTTTTTAGATCACTCATTTTGATTACTTTTTTCAGTGGTTTGAGGGGCGGTATATGCATCCACACCTACATGCTTCCATATCTACAAACTCAGTGTGGATGTGATACATGCTTCCATATCTACAAACTCAGTGTGGATGTGATACATGCATCCATATCTACAAACTCAGTGTGGATGTGATACATGCATCCATATCTACAAACTCAGTGTGGATGTGATACATGCATCCATATCTACAAACTCAGTGTGGATGTGATACATGCATCCATATCTACAAACTCAGTGTGGATGTGATACATGCATCCATATCTACAAACTTAGTGTGGATGTGATACATGCATCCATATCTACAAACTTAGTGTGGATGTGATACATGCATCCATATCTACAAACTCAGTGTGGATGTGATACATGCATCCATATCTACAAACTTAGTGTGGATGTGATACATGTATCCATATCTACAAACTTAGAGTTCTAGTTTGGTTAGTAGTGACCTTAAATGAAGTACCTAAACCTTGACAATAGTAGAATGTATATGATATAACATTTATTAATATCCTTTGTTTTATGAAGACAATTGAATCCAAACAAACAGCCATTTATCGTAGTCTCATTTACTTGTCTTTCATCAGTCATCTACTTGTTTTAACTTAACATTATCGGCCAGAATTGGTCTGTGGCGTGTAGAGGTGCATACGTAAATGACGTCACTCTACTCTACCGACTGATCGGGGAGGGGTAGGCATTTTGTGATAGTGATAGTGAGGAAGTGACATAAAACAGTCACGTGGTGTGACGTTATTTGTGGAATGCATCATTGAAAACTGACAATCGGCCGCTCCTCATTTTTCGGCAATATAATGGCGTATAATGTAGTTAGATAAGATATATTAGGATTATGTAGTTAGATAAGATAGATTAGGATTGGGGCCGTCCATAAATGACGTCACGCGATTTTGGACGATTTTTTACCCCCTCCCTCCCCCTCGTCACGCGTCGTCACAAAAACTTAGAACCTTCTAAAAATACGTCACAAATCTTTGACCAAAAAAAAACAAAAAAAAACTTATTTTCTATTTGAAAATAAGTATGTTTCAAATCACTTTTATTGTCATTTATGTATTTATTATTTATTTAGTGAAGATCTACAATGTAATATCGTAACCCGCGTGAAGCATTTTTTAAAAACGTTTAACTGGCCTTCAGAAAACGAACTGTGTTAACATCCTTAGATTATATTTTATTTTAATGCATACAAATTACACATTGACTATTAATCATCACGGTTAACGTCTTTGTTTAGAAAAAAAAATTTAAAATAACATTTTTAAAATGTATTTTTTTTAAATTCCCTCAATTGACTGACGGCATCCCGTAAGAAAGAGGTCGGCGAACAGCAGTACATAACCTCATCTGGGGTCAAAAAGGGAATTCTTGGGGGTAATGCAGACTCATTTAGGACATATAACATCCACTACAATCCACTAGATATATTAAAATACGTCATGTGTACGTGTACGCTTGGAACATTTGTCCATTATTGAACCGGTTCCTTCCAGAAAATACTTTTTTTTAAATTTGACAACTATGTAGATTTGTTACCTACGTACTATACGAAGACACCTAAATCTTCCCTACTTTCATTTATATTGACACTAGTGACAATAATCTTAATCCACATGACCTGTCTGTATCACGTAACATTTCTGTGATATTTAAAATTAATGCCTTAAAAACTGAGCTAAGAAGAAAAGTTGTTTTGTGCTCCTCTCGAATTGCGATGTCAAGAATTTGATGCATTCAATAAAGTTAATGAATACTTGACTAATTTTAAATGGGCTCATTTACCATTATATCTAGAACAGTGATTCTCAAACTTTTTAGTATGGCGGACTGGCAGAAATTTTTTCCATTGCACTAGGCAGTGGTGCATTATTAACCCTGCACTGACAATTTTTTCTGTCCTTTTTTTTGAGAACATCTGTGGACCGGCAGCGGATGGTCCACGGACCGGCACCGGTCCGTGGACCACCACTTTGAGAAGCACTGATCTAGAAGACTAGAATGGCCAGGGGCGTTTGACCAAAAACCCATCGAACAATTATATCAAACTTAAAACGTTTTTAAGTCTATCAAATATATTCTCTACCCCCCCTCCCCTTTTAAAGAAAAGGGATATTCCGTGTCGTTTTGACTTAAAATATCTACATAATCCTATTCAGATCATTTTTAGACACTTGTCATGCATGTAAAACTCACCAGTAACATTTTCGGGGGGGGGGCTAACGACGCTCCCCCAAATCCCCGAGTCATGTGAGCATTACCTAGAGTCTGGGGTTGGGGGGGGGGTAACGCACACATAAACTTGTCTATTTTGGGGTAACGGGCAAAAAAGTTCGAGAGAACCAAACGGAGCTGCGGTTACATCACAAATGCTTTGATGTCAACATCAAATGACGCAGTGTAACAATTTCATATGTTATCTTGTGGATTCTCAAACTTAAGGATTATAATTAGATTTAATTTTCGTGTCTTGATAGCTTACGCCAACCAGCGTCTGATGGCCTACCGACCGGCACATTGAGAAGCACTGATTTTTAAAAAAGTCATTAAATAAATTGTAAGCGACCAAATAATTCAGTGGAAGTTTTATTTCAAGTTACCCTTTTGATGTGACGTCACATTTCTTCAACCCCCCTCCCTCCCCCTCGTCACGCATCGTCACAAAAGTGTGACCCCCCCTCCCCCCCCCCTTAGGTGCGTGACATCATTTATGGACGGCCCCATTATGTAGTTAGATAAGATAGATTAGGATTATGTAGTTAGATAAGATAGATTAGGATTATGTAGTTAGATAAGATAGATTAGGATTATGTAGTTAGATAAGATAGATTAGGATTATGTAGTTAGATAAGATAGATTAGGATTATGTAGTTAGATAAGATAGATTAGGATTATGTAGTTAGATAAGATAGATTAGGATTATGTAGTTAGATGAGATAGATTAGTATTATGTAGTTAGATAAGATAGATTAGGATTATGTAGTTAGATGAGGTAGATTAGGATTATGTAGTTAGATAAGATAGATTAGGATTATGTAGTTAGATAAGATAGATTAGGATTATGTAGTTAGATAAGATAGATTAGGATTATGTAGTTAGATAAGATAGATTAGGATTATGTAGTTAGATAAGATAGATTAGGATTATGTAGTTAGATAAGATAGATTAGGATTATGTAGTTAGATGAGGTAGATTATGATTATGTAGTTAGATAAGATAGATTAGGATTATGTAGTTAGATAAGATAGATTAGGATTATGTAGTTAGATAAGATAGATTAGTATTATGTAGTTAGATGAGGTAGATTAGGATTATGTAGTTAGATAAGATAGATTAGGATTATGTAGTTAGATAAGATAGATTAGGATTATGTAGTTAGATAAGATAGATTAGGATTATGTAGTTAGATAAGATAGATTAGGATTATGTAGTTAGATAAGATAGATTAGGATTATGTAGTTAGATAAGATAGATTAGGATTATGTAGTTAGATAAGATAGATTAGGATTATGTAGTTAGATAAGATAGATTAGGATTATGTAGTTAGATAAGATAGATTAGGATTATGTAGTTAGATTAGATAGATTATGATTATGTAGTTAGATGAGATAGATTAGTATTATGTAGTTAGATAAGATAGATTAGGATTATGTAGTTAGATAAGATAGATTAGTATTATGTAGTTAGATGAGGTAGATTAGGATTTTCTTACTAATACAATTTTAAAAATTATTTCAAGTCATGTAACATGTATGATGTATTTCTCTTATTTCGAAGCCTGTTTGACCACGTGACAGTCCTCTAGCCTCTAGTTTTGAGATGGTGCAATCATTTATTTAGTTTCGAATTTTAAAGTTGTCAATTTAATTAAACATTTTAATGTTGCAATTGACAGATAGCTGGTCAGGCATTCATCGTTCGTTGCTGATATTTTTTGTTCTTATGTGTAAACCCTGCCTCCCCCTCCTCCTACCACACCATATTACGTGAGGCCACAGAACGTAACACGGGCCAATCCGGTTCTGAATCAAAGAACTAGTTTGACACGAACAAAAACAGTTACCCAGACATGAGCGTCCAGCGTTCTAAAGGCAGAGTGGCCTCCCCTTTTATCACTTTTCCTCATGTTTGTTTACGACTTAAATCTCTGTTTATTGATGAATTAATTTACTCTCTTCTCGTATCAATCCACGCCACAGCAAATTAAATGGCGATGGGGTTTTCCCCAGTACGACGGTGGACGTAAAAAGATTCCATTGGTTTAACTTTAGGTCAAAGATTCCATTGGTTTAACTTTAGGTCAAAGATTCCATTGGTTTAACTTTAGGTCAAAGATTCCATTGGTTTAACTTTAGGTCAAAGATTCCATTGGTTTAACTTTAGGTCAAAGATTCCATTGGTTTAACTTTAGGTCAAAGATTCCATTGGTTTAACTTTAGGTCAAAGATTCCATTGGTTTAACTTTAGGTCAAAGATTCCATTGGTTTAACTTTAGGTCAAAGATTCCATTGGTTTAACTTTAGGTCAAAGATTCCATTGGTTTAACTTTAGGTCAAAGATTCCATTGGTTTAACTTTAGGTCAAAAACTCCATTGGTTTAACTTTAGGTCAAAGATTCCATTGGTTTAACTTTAGGTCAAAGATTCCATTGGTTTAACTTTAGGTCAAAGATTCCATTGGTTTAACTTTAGGTCAAAGATTCCATTGGTTTAACTTTAGGTCAAAGATTCCATTGGTTTAACTTTAGGTCAAAGATTCCATTGGTTTAACTTTAGGTCAAAGATTCCATTGGTTTAACTTTAGGTCAAAGATTTTTATTTTCTAAAACAACTTATGTAAAATGTATTTGAGCATAAGCGTCGAATTTAAAGTAATTGACTTTCTTTTTTTATGCCTGTGTGTTAAAGTTTCAAATGTTCTTTTTAATAAACATGATTGTATACATATACATATATAAGCATAATAATAATGATTTTATATGTCAGTTTTAATTTCAAAATCCCTGATCCCCTTAAAATTAAAACTTCATCATGTGTGTTCTTTGTTGAAGTGTTTTATAAATGTAAATGTATTACCGGATAAGGTTGTACAATCATACAATCATACAATCATACAATCATACAATCATACAATCATACAATCATACAATCATACAATCATACAATCATACAATCATACAATCATACAATCATACAATCATACAATCATACAATCATACAATCATTCTACTCAGGCTTGGTGTCTAGTATAGAACTGAGAACATGTCACTTAGATCACTTGTTAGTTTGTTAGATCACTTGTTAGTTTGTTGTTTTATTGGTTAAGAAATTCAAAGCTAGATCAAGAAAGACTGTGCCATGTTTAGAACTCATCAATTAGATATTCATGCTGACTATATAAACAAAGGCAAAGATTCCATGACGCTGTGTTGTGTTGTGTTGTGTTCTTTATTTATGGACTTCTATTTGCCGAGTTTTTCGTTTGAGGATGGCCACTAACACTTTGTGAGAGACGAATGCTTCAGGAGCTGGGAAAGTTTGAGGATGGCCACTAACACTTTGTGAGAGACGAATGCTTCAGGAGCTGGGAAAGTTTGAGGATGGCCACTAACACTTTGTGAGAGACGAAGGCTTCAGGAGCTGGGAAAGTTTGAGGATGGCCACTAACACTTTGTGAGAGACGAATGCTTCAGGAGCTGGGAAAGTTTGAGGATGGCCACTAACACTTTGTGAGAGACGAATGCTTCAGGAGCTGGGAAAGTTTCCTAAAGATTATGATCATTAATCATCTTGGTGACGTAAACATACTTACAATAACTAGGAAGACATACAGAAATTGTATGTGTACAGGGCAGTGACGTACAGAAATTGTATGTGTACTGGGCAGTGACGTACAGAAATTGTATGTGTACTGGGCAGTGACGTACAGAAATAATGTCTCTCTGTCGTCATCTCTTTCTCTCTCTCTCTCTCTCTCTCTCTGTCGTTCGTCGACAGGCGGGCGGAAAAACAAAAGTCAAAAATGACACACTTCCCGGGATGCTATCGAGCTTAAATTTTGCACATAGACTCGTGTCACCTAACAATGCATTGTATCGAAATTTCAGATCGATCGAATGTACCGTAATTAAATTATTGCATTTTTAGTTTATCTCTATATAAGCATCTCTACCCGCCTGCTTTGTTGGCATCCATGTGTTCACCCCGTGACCACATCACCTTGTTATTAAAACGTTGGGCGGGCGCTTATGAGGTGTTTGGTATTTTTTAAAAATTGAGGTAAAAAAGATATTTTTTTAAACACGTTTTTATAAGTGGACTAAAAAGAATAAAATAAATAGAGGTATGTACCGTAATTAAATTAATACATTTTTAGTTTATCTCTATACGAGCAGTAAAGCCCGTCCAAGGACGTTCCGCCATCGTTTCGGTGGCATGTTGTAACTCCCCTCCAACAGCCGTCTCGACCGGCATACATGTGCATCACGTCAAAAATACTATTCATTATAGTTATAATACATATAACCCATAAAAACTAAGTTTTTGACTATAAATCCCAAAGCGCATAACTCAAAATAAAGTCTTGCAAAAAATACTGCACCAAAAATAACTCGTTTTGAACGTCCGCGTAAACAAGTTCAATCTGTAAATGAGATTTAATTTTTCTGATTGGCTGTAGGAGTCTGTAAGAGTTTGAGGGACCAATCGCTATCGATGACCGGACAGAAAATTGCCTTATCATATAAGGATATAGATACGAGCTCAATGCCCGAGCAATGCTACGGGGTAGGCACATTAAAAATAACTTTATTTGGTTCTGGGTCTCAAATTTCCCTTAAAAATGAGTCTAGTTAAAAATAACCTTTATTTTGAAGAAAGTGCATAGAGTTTAAAAGAAAACTGCCATTTAGTGAACCACATGTTCTGCCTTTGTAATCAGTCTGTATACAAAACTTTATCCTCGTTCTATAATATTACTCAAATAAAATCAAGCTGTTATGTCACAATATCAGTTGCTGTTAGAGTATTTTTTCGCCAGAACACGCACTTTCTGAAGCTAGAACATACATATAAGTCGTAATACCCGCGATATGTCTTTACACTAAATATATGTACACCTTAAAGAACAGTACAATTTAAACCCGAAGTGTGTGTCACGCAACCGCATTGTTCTAGAAGTCTAACTATTTTTTAATGAATGTTTTAGTTTTCGTTAAATCTTAAATACCTTTTCTTGGGATTACCTTTTTTATGGGAAAAGCTATCCAAAACATTATTTCTATTTCCAGTCTAACCATAACCCTAATCAAAACGAATATATTTTTTTAATAAGCCACATATTATTTATGAACATATTTATGCTTAAGTAAGATGTGTATTGCGTTTATTTGTTTTAAAGCAACATTTTGAATCGCAAGGTTTTGGCTCAAATTAACCCTACTGGTTTAGTTTAATTTGTGCAAAAAGTATAAAAACAGTTGCTAAGCTATAGTGTTTATGCCACCCAGAATTGGCCGATATTATTGACTCCTACCCTCACCAATAAAAGGTGCCTTTCAAAAGGTCAGAAAGTTGCAACTCATTAAAAAAAATGTTCCACTTATGACCCACACTCTTAGGTCCGTGCATATAACTCCTATATGTAATTATAATCCATTTTCATCTTTAACAGTACCGAACATTTGTTTTTCAATCAATCCAGTGGCGTAGCTAGGGGGGGCAGTGGGGGCGGCCCGCCCCGGGCGGCACACGTTTTGGGGGCGGCATTTGGGGGCATTTGAAAAGTACAGCCCTTTCGGACAACCCCCCTTTTTCTTTTGAAAGAGGAAAACCAGGGTGAAACTAAAATATCCGTACTTTCGATTCGTAATTAACGGATTCTCAAGACATTTTTTTATTACATACTGTTTGTTATAACTAACGCATAACCGTTAAGAAATTTAAAATCGCTTAAAATTTGTATCGATTTGTTTTGAAAATTAAGCGGTATACATCACAGATGACGCTTTTTATAAGAAAACAAAACAAAGAACACATCACTGCTGGACCGAATATACTATTAATATCGCGCGACAGTTATTGCGTGGATTTTCGACATGCACAGAATGATACGCGAACAAGTACCTACATGGCATTGTGGTTCAAATAATGTGTTTAACTTGCAAGTAGTAATATATATTACTGTTTAAGTTTTAAGAAAATTATTCTTCGGTAATTTATTTTTTAAAAAGTTTTTATTTTATTTTATTAATTATTTCTTTTCATTAAATTAGTACAAATAAAATGTGTGTGTTTCATTAAAATACGTTTATTCACTAACAATTGTATGCATATCCTAGTAATGGGTCAGTAATGTTTAGATAGTTTGAATAAGTCTATTTTAGTGAAAATTGTTACGATTTTTCACAAGAAATATTAATCGCGATTGTTGTTTCAAATTTTGCATAATGGTGAAAAAATTTTAAGATCGTGGATTGTGTATTCACCATTGAAGAAAATTATAATATTGTTTTTGCTGTCAACTGTTTGATGATTTTTGCCAATCAAATTTTAACACGGCAAATAGTTTTAACAAATAGTGGAAATTTAATCTCAAAATAAGTCAACACGAGTTGAGACTACTGAATAAGTCAACATGAGTTGAGTCTACTGAATAAGTCAACATGAGTTGAGTCTACTGAATAAGTCAACTCGAGTTGAGACTACTGAATAAGTCAACATGAGTTGAGTCTACTGAATAAGTCAACACGAGTTGAGACTACTGAATAAGTCAACATGAGTTGAGTCTACTGAATAAGTCAACACGAGTTGAGTCTACTGCAGATTCGATCATTTTCCCAATGGAAGGAATTAGAAATAAGAATTGGACATGGTGCAACTTTTGATAAACTACAAAAACAGAATATTGATAAAGAAATAAGAAAAAATGATAGGAAATTCTCACAATACTTCATATAATTAGATTCTTAGCTAAACAAAATTTGGCGTTGAGAGGTCATCGTGAAAGTATTCATTAGGAAGACAAATATATGAACTTTTCTAGAGCTTTTTGACTTGTTGGCCAAGTACGACCCAGTATTATGTGAATATTTAGTACAAATTAAGATGGGTAATAAATATAGTGTCTCCTATTTGTGGAAAATGATTCAAAATGAATTCATAGACCTATTGAGAGGGGCAGCGAGAAAAACAATAATGGACCAAATAAAGCAAGCTAAAAACTTTTGTATGATATTTGACAGCTCTCCAGATATTTCCCACAAATATTAAACTAGTCAAATTAAAAGATACGTAGTTATTGATGTTGGCGAAGTTAAAGTTGTAGAATCGTTTATTTACTTTGTAGAAAATAAAGAATAAGCCAAGTTAGAAGGGAAAACATTTGAGCGTGGAAAATTCACAAGACGTGGTCCTATCTTTAGAACATGAAGTACAACGAGAAATTTTTTAATCCATGGATCGAATTATAAAGGAATTAAAAGAACTCTTTGATCAGTTGCATGTCCATGCAAGAAAATATTCATGTATATTCCCATGTAACCTACTAAGTGAAGAAATTGAATGTCAAATAAATGATTCTATTGACATTGATAAAGAACAGTTCCATAATGAAAGAAAAATGATCATGGTTTTGTGGCTGTACCTATACTTCAAAAAGAGGCATTGCATTGGAAAAATGGAGGAAAAGGCCCGCTTGTCGTATTAGTTTTTAAATAAAGCTTAAATATATTGTTTTCATTGTACAATTTGTTTGTGTATTTTGTATTCTAAGAATTTTAATAACAATTTTGTTATCAGTGTCGATAGTTGTGAAACGAGCTTCTCCAAACTGAAGTTGAAAAGAATAATAATTATCTTCGTTTCACAATGAGTGCATAATTTAAGACAGGGGTTGGGAAACCATGGCTCGCGAGCCAGATGTGGCTCTATTGATGTCTGCATCTGGCTCTCAGACAAACGTTTGACTATTCTTTTAAAAAAACGTTTATTCAGATTCCTTTGAATTGCATAAACAATAAACAGCATAACAATGATGTTAAAAAGAATTAAGAGACATAATTATGGTACTTTTAGTGTTGAAATTACACAAAATGTACACATTTACTTCAATTTTTAGTTTTAAAAAAAATATATGGCTCTCTCAGACAAAAAGTTTCCCGACCCTTGATTTAACTAATTTAAGACTACAAAATCTTGCAATATTGTCCATATAACAAAATATAACAAATTATTTAAATTTTGATAGCATAATACACAATTTTTCTACTATTAAAGTTAGGAAAATAAATGTATAAATAATATGTTTACATACTAATGTACACAATTTGTTTGTAAAAATATAATTAAATAATTTATTTATAAATACAAAATAAACGCATACTAATTGGTAATTTAATTTTTTGGTTTAAATTTGGAATACGTTTGTCTCTTGACCTGCAACCTCAGTAACTTTCTTGTAACCTTTAAAAAAAAAGTATCTTGTATTTTTATAAAATATGTATTTATAGGTATAACATCTTATTTGGCCTCCTTTATTGCCACTAACTTAAATATGGCATTCAATGGTAGAAATGTTCGTCACATTTTACTTTGTTTCTATTGCAATTATTTATTTATGGTTATTAATTTATAAAAACCAGGATACTATCTACTTAGAAAGGGCGGCAAATTGGAGACCGCCCCGGGCGGCAAAAGGTCTAGCTACGCCACTGAATCAATCTATTTCTTTTGGGCAGTTTATGGAGCAATCGTTCCAGAAAAAAATCACGTAAACTATATAAGCACCGAAGGAAAATTACTCTCCAACCTAAAAGACATTGGCATTGCCTTTCATCACTAAAATTCCGTTCCCTTTACATTTTTCTATTTGTCAAATTTAATTTACCCATCACGTTTAGCTTAATTTATGCAAAAAGAATATTAACAGTGGCTAAGCTATAGTGTTGGGTATCAGGATTCACTCATGTGCCTTCTATCTCTAATGCATAGAAAAAAATATTAGTATTTGTTTATTTATAACAAACTTTTAAATTGTCAAATACATAAAGTAATTAACTTTAAGCATATATAAGGATATAACGAAAAGTGGTAAAATGATACTGTGTATTTGATAATAAACAAAATAATAGTAAATAAATATTGTTAAAATATTACACTTAAGAAAACTGACTATGGTTTGTAAACAAAACGTAAGGTAGATTAACGTTTAACATAAATGTAGACATCTGGAGAATGATTAAAGCAAATAATTTTTTAGAACGGCTGGATAAAATACATCTCGAAAATACATAAAGAAAACAGTGTAAAGATGTAATTTGCAAACAAATATTCATTATTTTAAAAAAATTAAAAAGATATGCGTAGTCTTGTTAGAGGCGCAACATTACCAGACATAAAAATAAACCGTTTCATCACATTCAGTTCACAACAACAACAACAAAACAAAACAAAACACACACACACACACTCACTGATTCACACACGTGCACACGCATACACACAAACAGCGGGATATTAACATAAAAAATCACATTAAAATAACCACTGCTCTTTTTACTGGTTTCCTTTTTACAAATTAATATGAGCTCAAACTATGACGTAATGTCACAATATTTTATGGCGAGATATGCCTTCTTGTTAATCTCGACACCAAAATGGTTATTATTTTTACGTTTTAATTTTCAATAATTTATTTTATGTCTTATCTTCTTATCTTATCTATACAGACGCTCCTTCTATGCAGAAGATAGTTGCGTCCACAGACCATGACAGATGATCTGTTGGCAAGTGATGCAGCAATCACAGACCACGGCTTTGTGGGTTCCACGCATTACCCAGCCGCCAAACTACATGTAGTGTTAGGTACCCATTCGGAGCGGGGTGACTCAGGTACGCCCTAGGCCCCGGTAACAAACCCTTGCCTTCACACGGATTCGAACCCGTGACCATCGGTACGAAAGTCCAGTGCGCTGCCACTCGACCACCGTGTCCCATCGGGCGTTACCCCGCACAGGGGCTTCACACTGACTAATTGACTGACGGGCGCACTTATGCGCAATATATATATAGGGATAATATATATATATATAGGGATAATATATATATATATATATATATATATATATATATATTATATATATATATATATATATATATATATATATAATATATATATATATATAAATATATATATATATATATATATATATATAGAGAGAGAGAGAGGGAGAGAGGATAACTCAATATAGCGTCTGTTGTTGTTTTCAATCACGTGTCCCTTGCTTGAGGTCACGCTAGCCATCGAATACCACACTTCCCCCCTCCCCTCTCCCCCGGTTTTAAAGCAAGGGGAGATTTGTCGGTTTCAGTCTGTAAATGTTTGTTGCGTTTGAACATAATCAATACTTTTAGTTATGTCTCATGTATAAGGGATTTATAATCAAAAACTTTGTTTTTACAGGGTTGTTTAATTTAAATCCCTTATATTCATTTCGAAATCTTGTCGTTCGTTGTCGGGCAGGCGGAAAAACAAAAGTCAAAAATGGCACACTTCCCGTGATTTTATCGAGCTGAAATTTTGCACACAGACTCGTATCACCTAACAATACATTGTATCAAAATTTCAGATCGATCAAATGTACCGTAATTAAATTAATGCATTTTTAGTTTATCTCAATATAACATATGTAATTCAATTTCACAGTTTGTTATTATTGTTTGTCTTCCACGTGCCAATTGAGTACGCGTTCACGCCACCCATCGATGTCTACACCCCCTCCCCCTTCCCCCGGTTTTAAATCCAGGGGACATCAGTCGGTTTCAGTCTGTAAATGTTTGTAAGGTTTGAACATAATCAATACTTTTAGTTATGTATCATATATAAGGGATTTATAGTCAAAAACTTTGTTTTTACGGGGTTGTTTAATTACCACGTATTTATTAACTTGCTTTCGTTCCTGTCTGTCCACATTGTTTTCGTTCCTGTCTGACCGCATTTTTTCAAATTTTCCAACGTAAAATTAAACCACATCTGATGGCCCTAGAAAGCTCAAAATTTTACCACAGATGGCTGACAATGCATTGTATCAAAATTTCAGATCGATCGAATGTACCGTACTTAAATTAAATCATTTTTTAGTTTTTAGTTTAGGGGCCGTCCATAAAGTATTTCACGATATATTTGACAATTTTTAACTCCCCCTCCCCACTGTCACAAATCTCGGAACAAAGTACGTCACACTTTCGAACAAAAATTGTGTTTTTTATTAATAAAATAATTAAAATTTAATATAAAACATCGTGATGTCACACATGGCCAGACGCCCCTCCCCTGTCACAAACTGCCACACTATCTTACACCCCCTCCCCCCTCAGGAGCGTGACATACTTTATGGACGGCCCCTTATCTCTATATATGCATCTGTATCCGTCTGCTGTTGTTGAATTCCACGTGCCGAGTTCACCCCGTGACCTCATCGCCGTAGTATTAAAACGTTGGGCGGGCGCTGATGAGGTGTTTGGTCAAATAAATAGAGGTCAAAAAATATGTTTAAAAAACAAACCCGTAAAAACAAAGTTTTTGACTATAAATCCCTTATATATGAGACATAACTAAAAGTATTGATTATGTTGAAACGCGACAAACATTTACAAACTGAATCTGTCTTAACTCCCCTTTGCTTTATAATCCGGGAGGGAGGGTGGGAGAGGGGAAAGGTCTGGTCACCGATCGCTGGACCAGGCTCAGCGTGACACGTAAAATGTAAACAAAAGCACGCCGGTACATAGACGATGTGGCGTCAACGCGCGACTGAACTGCCATGTGAAAAAAAACACAGTGAAATTGAATTACATACGTTGTATTAAGATAAACTAAAAATTCATTAATTTAATTATGGTACATTCGATCGATCTGAAATTTTGATACGATGCATTGTTAGGTGACACGAGTCTATGGGCCGAATTTCAGTTCGATAGCATCACGGGAAGTGGGTCATTTTTTACTTTTGTTTTTCCGCCCGCCTGCCCGACATACGAAGAGATGACAGACAGAGAGAGATAGACAAGATTTCGAAGTTACTATAAGGGATTTAAGAAAAACAACCCCGCAATAAAACAACACCCGTAATAAAACAACCCCGTAAACAAAGTTTTTGACTATAAATCCCTTATATATGAGACATCACTAAAAGTATTGATTATGTTCAAACGAGACAAACATTTACAGACTGAAACCGAAATTATCTCCCCTGGCTTTAAAACTTGGGGAAGGGGGAGGGGCGTGGACATGGACGGGTGGCGTCAACGCGTTAACTCAACTCCTGGTGTAAACCAACTGGTTAAAACACGAGATGTGTTCACCGAATGCTGGCGTGAAGTCAAGTGACCCGTAAAATGTAAACAATAGCAACCGCTACATATAGTTTATATAGATAAACTAAAAATGCATTAATTTAATAACTGTACGCTCGATCGATCTGAATGTTTGATACGATGCATTGTTAGGTGACAGGAGCCTATGTGTCAAATTTCAGCTCGATGGCATCACGGGAAGTGGGTCATTTTGACTTTTGTTTTTCCGCCCGACGTACGAAGAGATGATGACAGAGAGAGAAAGATAGACAAGATTTCGAAGTTAATATAAGGGATTTAAAAACAAATTTTTTGACTATAAATCCCTTATATATGAGACAGAACTTAAAGTATTGATTATGTTCCAACGTGACAAACATTTACAGCCTGAAACTGAGTCAATTCCACCTGGTTAAAACAAGTGATGTGTTCACCGCTGGCTGGCGTGAAGTCAAGTGACCCGTAAAATGTAAACAATAGCAACTGCTACATATAGTTTTATATAGATAAACTAAAAATGCATTAATTTAATTCGATCGATCTGAAATTTTGATACGATGCATTGTTAGGTGACACGAGTCCATGTGCCAAATTTCAACTCGATGGCATTACGGAAAGTGGGTCATTTTTTACTTTTGTTTTTCCGCCTGCCCGACGACGAACGACAGACAGAGAGAGACGGCGGTGAAGTTAATATAAGGGATTTAATAAAACAAACCCGTAAAAAAAAATTGTTTTTGTACTATAAATCCCTTATATATGAGACAATACTAAAAGTATTTATTATGTTCAAACGCAGCAAACATTTAAAGACTGAATCTGTCTTAACGCCCTTTTGCTTTATAACCCTCTGGGGGTTGGGGGTGGGGGTTTGGGAGAGGGGAAGGGCTGGTCACCGATCGATGGAACGAGCTCAGCGTGACACGTAAATTGTAAACAAAAGCACGCGGTACACCTGGTTAAAACATGAGATGTGTTCACCGATGGCTGGCGTGAAGTCAATTGACCCGTAAAATTTAAACAATAGCGACTGCTACATATAGTTTTATATAGATAAACTAAAAATGCATTAATTTAATTACGGTACGTTCGATCGATCTGAAATTTTGATACGATGCATTGTTAGGTGACACGAGTCCATGTGCCACATTTCATCTTGATGGCATCACGAGAAGTGGATCATTTTTTGACTTTTGTTTTTCCGGCCGCCCGACGACGAACGACAGAGAGAGAGAGAGAGAGAGAGAGAGAGAGAGAGAGAGAGAGAGAGAGAGAGAGAGAGAGAGAGAGAGAGAGAGAGAGAGAGAGAGAGAGAGAGAGAGAGAGAGAGAGAAAGAGAGAGAGAGAGAGACAGAGAGAGACGGCCGTGAAGGTAATATAAGGGATTTTAAAACCAGGTTGTTAAATTAAAAGTAATAAGTTCAAGTACTTTCATTTAATTTGACTATGGCAACTATATGAGTGGGGCAACTCTAAATTCAGCTAGCAGTAGATAAGATGTAGATATAATGTAGTAAAACATTTTCTTACTAGTTTGTGCTGCGGCGCCGTGGCGCCTGCGGCGCCCCCTTTTTTAAGGGTGCCTACGGCGACCACCTTTTTCAAAAGCCCAACTAACTTGTCCTTGTATGATAAATACGTAATATTAAAATTTCTTAAATGTTCACAAAGTATAATATAACAGTTTTTTTTTAATTTTTAATTTTATTTTTTATGTCAAAAGCCCAAGTAACTTATCCTTGTATGATAAATACGAAATATTCCTGAAATGTACACAAAGTATGTTTATAACATAGGTTGTGCTGCGGCGCCCACTTTTATTTTTCAAAAGCCCAACAAACTTGTCCTTGTATGATAGATACGTAATATTAAACTACCTTAAATGTACACAAAGTAATTTTAAATTGAGGCTGTAGGGCGCTACGCGTCCCACTTTATTTTTTGGTCAAAAGCCCAAGTAACTTATCCTTGTATGATAAATCGAAATATTCCTGAAAATTAAACAAAGTATTTATATAATAATTTTTACAGTGCTAATCACAACACGATTTTTAAACTAATTTTCGAAAGCAGCGCACCAAATTACTGCACCAAAAAATAACTATTTGCGTCAATCAGCACTGCCTACAACACAAAATTTAATAAATAGAAGTAAAAAAAAGATTTTTTAAACCACGTTTTTAGAAGCTGACTAAAAAGAAGAACATAATTTAAAACTTATTAGTTCAAGTACTTCGATGTAATATGACTAAAAACGTGGGGCGGGCGCTTATGAGGTTTAACATATGCGGTTCACTCATTCTCTCACTTATAGATCTCTCATTTGCTTTCTAAATTAGAAATCTTTAATTTTTTATACCAAACACCCACCCAACGTTTTTAGTCATATTAAATCGAAGTACTTGAACTTACAAGTTTTAAATTATTTTCTTCTTTTTAGTCCGCTTCTAAAAACGTGGTTTAAAAAAATCTTTTTTTTACTTCTATTTATTTTATTCTTTTTTATTACCACGTTTTTATTAACTCGCTTTCGTTGGGCATGTTTGTCCAAGATTTTTTCAAATCTGCCAACGTAAAATTGAACCACTTCTGATGGTCCTAGAGATCTGAAAATTTTACCACAGATAGATCTTGGATGACAATGCATTGTATCAATATTTCAGATCGATCAAATGTACCGTTATTGTGACATTTGAGATGGTGTCAAAGACCCTGAGTTACTAAAACTCTTATAAGGCCCCTCGGGGAATCCTCCGACAACCCTCCCAGCTCCCCCGAGCCGGGGCGGCTGCACCCCCGAGACGGTCCCCTAAGAGAGGGGGCCGCCTGGGCAGAGGGGCTCGCGCGAAGCGGTTTAATCTGCCTCTCAAGGGAGTTCCCACCCGGAGAGGGGTGGGTGTGGATTTTCCTACTTCGACCTGCTATTGTTACGGGACCACCACAGCGTAAAGTACAGGTCTAATTTACTGAGGACTGCCGCATGTGTGGGATTATTAAATTATTAAATTATTGAACTTTTAAGTTTATCTATAGTCTATATAAAAGCATCTGTACCGTCGGCTTTTGTTGACACCTGTGAGTTCGCCCCGTGACCACATCACAATGTTTTTAAAACGTTGGGCGGGCGCTTGTGAGGGGTTTGGTAAAATAAATAGAGGTAAAAAAATATTTTAAAAAACCATTAAATATACTTCGATAAATTTCGAAATGTTTATTTTAAGTTATGGAATCGATCCCATTTTTAACCTAAACTCCGCTCTACTCCCCTTTCGCTCTCTATTATTTAATTTTACTGTAAACAACTAAAAATGTCCTTTACTACATTCCTTATAAGTTTCTGCATGATTATGTGAACATATTTTTTTTTAATTAATCTCAGATACTGAGCTAATAGCATACATCCCAAAATCTTTTTATAATACTATTAATAGTTCCACAATGGATTTTTTTTATCTTTACAAACTGATACTGATTTTCAGTGAACTTTAACCTCTATCATATTTTTAAAAATGGCAGCCTCCTTGGTCTGCAGGAATTTGGGGACAAAATGTCATCCAGTTCGGAAGATTACCTCTTTTGAAGTAGGCGTAATTTAAAGATTTTATGATTATTATTGGTATTTTGGGTTCAAATATAATGAATTTTCGTCTTTTTTTTAAAAACAACATTTTGTCTGATGAAAATACCGTAACAGTCAGTCTACACTGTAACTAATTTACAGTAGGCTGAGTAGGAGTAGGCCTATTTACTATTACTATATATTTATAGCCAGCCTATGCCTATTATTTTGAGTATTCAAATTGACTGTTTTGAGTAGGCTTACTTAGTCTACTAATACTAACAGTAATAGGGTAATCCCTTATTTTAGCGCATTTTATATTTCAAGTCATCCAAAAAACATTTTTTAAACTTACCTTATTAATTATTATTTTTATGAAATCTCTTTTAAAATTAAAACTTTAAAAAAAAAGTAGTACTATTTTACGATTTGTACGAAATAAAAATTTGTATATTTCACTATCTTCTTTGACTTACGGCGCCATTGTTGTTGGAAGTCTTTTTTTTAAAAACCTTTAAGTAGGTACTTCAGTATGCCAAGGGCGACTATACGTATTTTTTGTATGGGAAATTAAATTCGGCGCAGGAAGATCCAAGCTTTTAATTTTCGGAGGGGGGGGGTGTAAAACTATTAATAAATAGATACTTTCTAAACGTATTTGAGTTCCTTTTCCGGTCTAAAGCTTTGCAAGACATATTGGCCTACATTTTAATAGATTTCTTTTGTATTTTTAATCGACCAGCATTTTGGAATAAAAAGTTTAAAAAAGGTCAATATACTGCATCTTTGACTCAAAATATTTTGTTGAAATCTAAATTCACCATCTGCCATATTAAATTGCCTCAGCACCATCTATTGATATATCTCTGTGCCAATTTTCATTGACCTAGGACGTGTCGGCCATTACTCTTTTCCATTTTGAGTGACATGACCCTTCTTTACATAAGTGACACCACCCCTTTTTTAATGGCGGAAGTCCTCGATGCTTATAAAATTTTCAATTATTTAACCTATTTATATTAAAATATTTGATAATTGAACTTTAAAGATGATCTAATATGGACTTAGTTCAATAATATAATTAATGTAGACGGCTAAACCCTGCAGAGTTCATCATCATCATTTGTCCTTTGAGTTCCTTGTAGAACATAGGGCCTCTGTCAAAGCTCGCCACTCTACACGGTCCCTTGCCAGTCGCTTCAGTTCTTCCCAGCTCTTCCCAGTCCTTCCAGCCTCGTCCAACATGCTCCGTCTCCATGTACGCTTGGGTCTTCCTCGTTGTCGTTTGCCCTGGGGGTTCCAATCTAAGGCCTGCCTAGCCCTGCTGTTATCTTTCCTGTCCAATCCATCTCCACTTTCTTTCCATGATTTGTTGTTCTACTGTTCTTTGTCCACACCTCTCCCACAGCTTGGAGTTTTCGACCTTATCGAACCATTTTATTTTCAGAATATTTCTGAGGCATCTGTTAACAAAGGTCTGGAGTCTATTTTTTGTTGTCTCTGTCGTCCGCCATGTTTCGGATCCATAAAGTAGGACCGTTTTAACATTGGTGTTAAAAATCCTTAGTGCCTCATTATTGACCATATAGTTTCTCTATTTATGCTATCATAGGCCTTTTCAAATTCCACAAATGTGGCATAGAGTGGAGATTGCCATTCAATAGATTGTTCTATAATTATCCGGAGTGTTGCTATTTGGTCAATGCATGATCTTCCTTTTCTGAACCCAGCTTGTTCTTCTCTCAGGAGATCATCGCAGGCATCTTTTATTCTGTTTAGTATTGTTTTGCTAAAAACCTTGCTTGATACTGATAGTAGAGTAATTCCTCGCCATTTCTCACATTGTGACAGATCCCCATTCTTTGGAATTTTAATCAGTAAGCCCCTTTTCCATTCTGCAGGAGGGGTTTCAGTTGACCAAATTTTGTTGAAGATATATTTATGTCCAGTGTTTCTCCTGTGGTCAAAACGGGTGGGTTCAGGGGGGCAGTCTGTTTAGGACTTCCTGGAAATATTCTTTCCATCTTCTAAGCTGGTCATCTATGGAGGAAATGACTTTACCTTGTTTATATTGGACTGGTACATTGTAGTTAGATTTCTTGCCACTCAAGAGTTTAGTAATTTTGTATAACTGTTTTAGATCTCCTTTTCCTGCTGCTTCCTCTGCTTGTTCAGCTAGCTTATTATAAAATATTCGTTTGTCATTTCTAAGCATTTTTGTGACCTCTTTTGAAATTGTATGGTACTCTTGTTGAGTAAGTTGTTTATGTTTTCTTGTTTTTACTTGATTCACTTTTTGTTTTGCATGTTTCCTATCTTCAATTCTTTGCCATGTCTCATCGCTGATCCAGTGTTTTTTGTTTTCCGGGGCAGGTTATAGTATTTCCTTGCAAGATACTGTAATAATTTCTTTAAAGTTATCCCAGGTTTTGTCTATGTTTCCTTCATTATCATCATCTAGTTGCAGTGCAGCAAATCGGTTTTTAAGGGTTAGCTGTAGTTCGTTCTTATCCTGTGGGTTTCGGAGCTTGTCTGTTTTTGGCCTTTGGTTGGCTAGCTTTATTTTTAGCTTGGCCACAACCAGATGGTGGTCTGATCCAATGTCTGCTCCTCTTTTTGTTCGTACATCCTGCAATGTGCTCCTCCAGGTGCGACCTATAGTGATGTGGTCTATTTGATTCTCTGTTTTGTTGTCTGGTGAGACCCACGTTACTTTGTGGCAATTTTTGTGTGGGAAGATGGTGCCTCCAATCACCAGCTCATTGAATGTGCAGAAGTTTGCAAACATCTCTCCATTTTCATTCATGTTGCCCAGTCCATGTATGCCCATTACCTTCTCTCTCTCTATGTTGTCATTGCCAACTTTAGCATTCACATCACCCATGACGACCAGTATGTCTCTTTTCGGTATTTTATCCATTATACTTTGAAGTTGTTCATAGAATGCAACTTTATCTTCCTCAGGTGCAAGGTTGGTTGGAGCATAGCACATATGGATATGGACATTTTTTAACCTGGACAGGAATTTGGCTCTGATTATTCTGTCTGAAATTGGCTCCCATTCAAGGAGGCTTTTAAATGCGTCTTTGTTCAATAGGAGTGCTACTCCATTTTCATGAGTGTCTTCTTCGTTTTCTTTTCCAGAGAAGAGCAGGGTTTCACCTGATTGAAGTCTAGTTTCTCCAAATGTGTTCCACCGTACTTCACTTAGTCCCAGAATTTGTAGTTTGTACTTTACCATCTCTTTGGCGACTTGGGCGCATCTGCCTGGTTCTAGTAGTGTTCGGACATTCCATGTTCCCAAGTTGAGAGGTGCCTTTTGGATGAGGTAATTTTTCTTTTTCATCGGTTTGAGTAGGGTGGTCGGCCTTGTGGGATTCTGTTGACTTTTCCCACAAGGCTTCATTAGTCTCCTTTGCGGAGCTCTACTCTCGCCTCTGACTGTGCTATGTGTGTTTGCTTTGCTTTCGGTTTCAGTAACAATCTTCTTTTTACATGGCTGGGTTGTTGGCCCTGCGCAAAACCATCTGGGAGGGTTCCCTTTCAGCTCTCTGGATAACTGCCTTATTTTTCGGGTAAGGTTAACTAGCCTTTGTGGATCCCTCCACCTCCTGCAAGGCAGCAGTTGATTTATTTCGGAGTTTTCTCTCCTAGATGATTGCTATCCCTAGCTAACGGCCTCATCTGTCTGGGTTTAGAGTTTAAGCTCTCTATGTTCGCTTTTTGCAGTCATTTCCTGGGGTTTATGTGGCATTTTTTAAGAGTATCCTTACCAAGGGGTACCCCACCTCATCCTCAACGACAGCAAACCAGTTGGTCCACTGCCGCTTATTCAATATTCACGCTAACCTTTATATCTAAAGGTCGTTCCTCTATCCACCGCCTGAGGACGAGCTTGGTAGGAGATGGTAGCTCCCCCAAGCCTGCAGAGTTGATATTTTGAAATTTCATTATGTACTGTGTGCAGACTAGTTGTCCTTGGCAACCATTACTATTCACTCAACCTCATTTTGACTCCTACTACCACAATGTCTTTAATAGTTTCATTCATTGGTTGTGGCTGTGTGCAAAAACCTTTTAACAATTGTTCAGGGTTAAATTAATTTGTCATGAGCCAAAGTTGAAGGTTCAAAAGGATATCCTAATATTATTTCTACATTTATATAGAGGCAGAGGACAGTTCACTTTGACATATGTAGTAGACCCCTCAGCCAGCACCGCGACGAATATGCCGCAAAATTTTCGTCCGCCGGAAAATATACGGCGCGCCGCATTAGCCGCAGTATTTTATCCGCCGAAAAATGGACGAGCCGCCGTAAAGTAATGTTTTTGCTTTCGTTAGTTTCATTGCGTTCTGTTTTAAGATCGATTGCATTTTTAGAATAACCGTCGCCGAAAGTGTGAAAAAAATGAGTTATTTTTACAGCTTTTTTAAACCTAAATAATCATTGATACAGTTCTTGCTAGTTATCTTTTTCTTACAATCTTAATTTATAAAATACAAATAAAATAAAAATGAATTAATTTTAGTTATCGTTAAGCTTTGTCGTAAATACGCAATTTATTATTACACAATTATGGCTCAACGATCTTCTACTAGCAGAAATATAAGCCTAAATTAATTGTTTCAATTAACTAGATACTAGTTAAGTCAATAACTGATGATTTTTAAGGGTGATCCTGAAGTTTTAGCACGTAATTTTTTTTGCTGCAAATTTTAATTTTCTCGTGAGAACTTTCATTTTTTATTTATTAAATGCATTTATATATGTTATATTTTAGTTATTATAGCGCTAATTTGTAAGGCTTTTTAATTTATTAGGCTTTTTCGGCCATTCACGCTACATAATCGGAGTAGGACACATCATTTTTGTTTATCTAGCAGCCTGATAGCCAGATTTTGTTTACCTGGAACGACCCATGCTAAAATAAATTTACTGACTGAAAATGTTTTTTTTTAAAGTTTCATTCATCTCTTTTAAGATTCTTAAAAGATCAATAAATATTATAATGAAATTTTCATTTTTTATTTCCTTACTAGATGTTTGATTCTTTTTTGTTTGTTTTTAAGCGAGAAAATTTCATGTTGCCTCTTGCTGTGACAACCCAGCAAGTAGGGTGCTATTTAAAAAAATGGATGTACTCTACTCTACTCTTGATTATTTAGTATTTAGCGTCAAGGGCCTAAAACAGCCTTATAAATTAAAAAGCATTAAAATTAGCACTATAATAGCTAAAATATAACATATATAAATGCATTTAATAAATTAAAAACAAAAGTTCTCACGAGAAAATTAAAATTCGCAGTGAAATAATATACGTGCTAAGACTGCAGGATTACCTTTTTAAGTTACACCATTTCTAATGTAACAATTCTTTATGACTATATGATGATTTTAGGTGAACTCAAATGTCATCAAATGTCATCTAAACCAAGAAGAGAGGCAGTTCATTAAAAACCTACAAGTAAAACCTAAACCGCCTATCCTACATGGAAATTCTAAAGCAATATGCTGGAAGTATTTTGGTGGCCTGTTCTCTGCTAATGGGAGAAATGTAGACGAAGATCGAGTTTATTGTCAGCTGTGTCTCACTGCTCAGCAGTCATTGGGTGACAAGGGTCACATTTCAAAAGTAACCTATTTTGCCGCAACTACATCAAGTGGCAAAATGAATCTTCACTTAAGTGTCAAGTACAATGTATCAGTACAAAGTCAAGAAAAGTCAAATAAAATTTTGGGTTATTTCCTTAACAGTCAATGTCAGGCAACATCAAGTCATGAACTGATCTGGTTCTGTAGAGACTTGCTCGCCTTTGAAAATATGGCTGAAGGTGGTTTTGTTGACTTCTTCAAAATTAATTGCCCATCTCTCAACATACAGGCACCTGTAACACTTGCTGGAACAGCCCTGAATGAGGTACTGTAGTTTACAAATATTTAGTAATCAGCCGAAAATATGCTGCAAATGTCAATTTATGGAGAAATCCGGATATCAGCCGAAAAAATAATTTCAGCCAGCCGAAATGTTAAAATCCGGATATCAGCCGAAAAATTATGTCAGTCAGCTAAAAAAAATTTAAAAATTCGGCTGGCAGGTCTAATATGTAGGTCATGAGAGTTGTGTAAATTGAAACTTCTAAACACAACAGAAACTTCGTTTAAATTAAGATAAATTTTACTGTTACACAAAGTTAAAGGATTTATTAATAAAGAATATTTTTAAAAAAAAATAAAGAACTAATAATTTTTATTATTAGCATGATACTGATAATAAAATCATTATTAAAACAAGAGATAAAGTGCGTAACGCGAACAGCGGAATTGAGGTCACAAAATGTGGGGATAAAATGCATTGGGGATTGGGACAATTTGAAGCACACTTTAGAAATTCATAACTTTAAAACTATAAATCCTAATATTATAATTTTGGTGTTAAAATTTACTTAAAAATACGCTCTATTTAACTACTAGTTTGTGCTGCGGCGCCCCCTTTTTTTAAGGGCGCCTAAGGCGCCCACCTTTTTCAAAAGCCCAACTAACTTGTCCTTGTATGATAAATACGTAATATTAAACGTTCTTAAATGTACACAAAGTATTTTATAATAGAGTTTTTTTTTATGCAAAAGCTTAAGTAAAGTATTCTTATATGATAAATACGAAATATTCCTGAAATGTACACAAAGTATGTATATATTTTTTTACAGTGCTAATCACAAAAAGATTTTTAAAGTAACTTTAGAAAGCAGCGCACCAAATTACTGCACCAAAAATAACTCTTATTGAACGTCCGCATGAAATTGTTTAATTATTAATAATAGTGTGGAGGGTGTTTAATGTTAATCTGGAAACCAAAATGATTATCCAATTTTTAAAAAAAAGCAGAGTGATGTCCCTTAGCGTTAGGCATAGTTAAATAGAGCTGATTTTTAAGTAAATTTTAACACCAAAATTATATTTTTAGGATTTGTAGTTTTAAAGTTATGAATTTTTAAACTGTGGTTCAATTTGTCCCCATCCCCAATGCATTTTTCCTCCACATTTTGTGACCTCAATTCGGCTGTTCGCATCACGCACTTTATTTCTCGTTTTAATAATTCAGGATCAATGCTATAAATAAAATAATTATTTCTTTATTTTGTTTTAAAAATATTCTTTATTAATAAATCATTTTACTTTGTATTAACAGTAAAATTTATCTTTAACTTTAAATGATGTTTATGTTGTATTTACAAGTTCCAGTTCACACAACTAACATGACCTACATATGACTAAGTGAACTGCCCTATATAAAAATGTACAATTAATATTAGGAACTCCTTTTGAACCTTCAACTTTGGCTCATTACTAATTAATTTAACAACCCTGACTAATGGCTAAATAGTTTTTGCACACTGCCACAACTAATGAATGAAACTATTGAAGACAGTTGTAGTAGGTGTCACAATGAGGTTGAATGAATAGTAATGGTTGCCAGGGACAACAAGTCTGCACATGGTACATTATGATCTTTTATAATATCAACTCTGAAGGGTTTAGCCGTCTAAATTAAGTATATTATTGAATTAATTCCATATTAAATCATTTTTTAAGTTCAATTATCAAATACAGTCGAACCCACTTACCTCGAGCTCGGTTAGCTCGACCACCCCACTAACTCAACATTTTTTTATTGGAACCGCCAAATTCTCTCTTTGTCTTAGCATTTTCTCATCGGCTAATTCGATTTTTCTAAGTCGCCGAAACCTAATACCTCGAGCACAAAAGAGGGCCAAATTTGCAACTTAACGTTGGTTAGCTCGATTCTCATCGGTTGGCCTAGCAATGCACTCTGGCATTTTTAGTTCAAAACAGTGTTGACATCTTGCTTTCTTCGAGACTTCCGGCTATTGTGTGATTCTACGAGATTTCAATAAAAATTACTAGATGTTATTATCTTCTTTCTCTTTCGATCCATGTGCGAATTAGATGTATTCACCCGAGGTCCCGTAAATCGCGGTCTTTAATCCGTCATTATTTCGCAGTGCATGTTATAGTATTATTAAACTTAATTCATTTTCTGATGCATTAATAATTTTATTTTTTAAGATAAACGAATATCTTTAGAAATGAAAATAAAGGTTTGTATCGAGAATCGACTGTGGTTTTTATATAATTAAATAAAAAATTATTATTCTTTTAAAAGTTTGTTGTTGCTTTGTTACCAGTAAGATACATGACTGTGACACTAACAGGCGCGTGACGATGAAATCAAATCATTTTCTTAATATTCCAGTACATGTATATAATATTATAAAATATACACGTCATCACTTTTGTAGGTCGCATTCTGATAAGGAATGATTTTTTTAAAAAATTTTGCTTAGACTTAGACTTAGTTGCCGGCCGAGGTCTAACACACAGCCCACTGACACACACACAGCCCACAGCGTGCTGTGATCAACAGTCAAGGCCGCAATAGTTTTATTTATATTACAAGTTTGATTGACTGAGGAAATTCGAGAGCGTTCTGATAGTAACAGATATCCTGCACGTCAAAAGCATTAAACTAAAAATTACCATATTGATTTTTTAAAATATTTTTTATTCGCTGATTCGACGGGCATTGCAAACACGAGCGGCTGTGACACGCGCCATGGGAAGAGGCGAAAACTTTGACCTTTTAACGCATGCGCAGACAATTATAAACTGGTAACTTTTTTTTTATTAAATGGAATCGAAACATGACATAGACGTAATCAAAGTCCTTTACTTCGGCATAAATATATATATATATATAAAAATTCCAGATTAGTCATAACTTTTCCCGACTTTCAAAGCCGAGAAATTTTTTTAAAGAATTCCCGACTTTTTCCCGTTTTCCTGAGTGGGAACCATGGTTATATTTAAATTTTAAATGGTCCTTAAAAACGAACGGTCATTACAACCTTAGGAAAGAGTGAAGAAATATTAGGGTTCCGATACAATTCCGATTAATCGTCCCATCACTAATTAACGCTAACTAATTAATCACGTACATAAAGAAATTTCAAGCACATGTTAATATTTTGCCGCCATATTGGTTTTCGTTTTAACTCGATCATCGGTTATCTCGACGCCATTTTTCATACCCCAACGCCGTCGACTTAACCGGTTTCGACTGTACTTGAACTTATAAGTTTTTAATTATTTTCTTCTTTTTAGTCCGCTTATAAAAACGTGGTTTTTAAAAATCTTTTTTTTACTTCTATTTATATATTATTATTATCACATTGCAATAAAAATGAAAGTGATTTGTTATGAAAGCAGACTCCATCATTTTCATTTATAGTTGGTAACTCTATGAAATGATTTGATATACCATACTACATAGTTTGAATAGAATTATGGATACATCTGTGACAAATGTCAATGAAATAATATACATCTTTCTATTAAAAAAACTATAACAACTTAATTTATCAAATTCTGGGGACACATGGGTGTGACATTGAGAAGGGATATGTAGCTATGTAAAATGTATTTACAGTGGGGCCCGCTTAAGTCGATGGCCTCGGGGTATGAAAAATGGCGCCGAGATAACCGATCACCGAGTTAAACGAAAACCAATATGGCGGCAAAATATTAACATGCGCTTGAAATTTCTTTATAATTATATACATGATGTGCGTTAATTAGTGATGGGACGATTAATCGGATTCATATCGGGACCTTGTTTCTTCACTCTTTCCTAAGGTTGTTAAGACCGTTCGTTTTTAAGGCAGGACCGTTTAAGTTTTTATATAACCCTTTATTGCGTTAGCGCAGTTTTTTTCCCTAGTACATAACTTCATGTATAAGGAATTCATCTAGTCCTGCCCGACACACCTCGTGCGCGCCCACGTGCGCGCGCAAGGTCCGCTGGTGACTTTCCTTACAAGCTAAACAAATTTTAATACATAACCCACCCCGTCAGTCCCTCAGCTTACAATGGACTCGGAATTCCTTCGGTAACTTGAGTGCTAATCGGACTAACCAACAACAATGGTGTGGGAGATTGAGAGTGTGGGGTGGGTAAACTGTCTGTAGTCTGTTATATTATATATTTTAAAATCTGGGGAGCCTTGTTTACAGTAAGCACCCTATGATTTTTCTTCCCATCACTAGCGTTAATAAATGAGAATGTACATTTCCATGCACATGATTTTGGAGGGTTTTCTTTACACAAAGGCGTTGCCGTTATTTGTTTATCATGACCTATATATGACTCATAACAAAGCAAACTCTTCTCTATAAAAGTGTACAAAAATAAATTAGGAACTCCTTTTGAACTTTTGAACCTTCAACTTTGATGCATTTTAATTAATTCTAACCAATAGTTTAATGGCTTTTGCACACGGCCACTTCTTATGAATGAAACAATGAGAACAAAGCAGTAGTAATAGAGTCAAAATGAGGTTGAAGGGATGAATTGTTGCCAATGACAACAAGTCTGCACACGGTACATTTTGTTATTCCATACGAAACTAAATGTTTTAGACATGCGATTCTGCGTGCATCTTTACTATTGGTGCAATTACGTAATACTCGGCATCACTTACGCGGCCCATTGCCGAGTATCTCTGAGTATACGAAAATCGGCCAATGCCGAGTAGCCGAACCGATCGGTTCAGCCCTATGGATAAGAACAAGAACATTTTCAAAAGCTGGCGATTTAAGTTAGTAACACAGCGCTGTGAGCAAGCGGGCTGTGACGTCACCATCGAGGCAGAAATTGTATGCCTTCACTTGGTTATAAAAAATCACATCTAACATTTTCAAAAGCTGACGATTGGTCATGGGGATCGAGATAACCAACACTAAGTGGCAAATTTGGCACTCTTTTGTGCTCGAAATATTAGGGCTCGGCGACTTAAAAAAATCGAATGAACCGGTGAAAAAATGCACAGACAAAGAGAGAATTTGGCGGTTCCAAAAAAAAACGTCGAATTAAATAGAGCTGGCGAGTTAACCGGGGGCCCCACTGTATTCCGGGGGCACATGGGTGTGACATTGAGAAGGGATATGTAGCTATGTAAAATGTATTTATAAGATCAACCCAGCTCCTCCCACGATGAGCCATTTAAATTGGAGTGTTTTTTTATAAAAAATTTCTTTTCTTTTTACTGTCAGCTCTTTGCAGAATGAACTGCACCACCATTTTTGGACGCTGTTCTGTTATTGTTTTCAAACATCAGAATGTTAGTTTATTACATAGTTAATAATTTATGCTTTATTTTTAATACTATGTATAGATATGTTAGTTTTATTAGTGAAAAAATGTAATAATAATTTACAAGTCTACCCTACTACATGTAGAGGTTGAGTAAATACTAACTAATCAAATAAAATTTTGGTAACTATATCCACCAATGAACATTATTTGTGAAATTAGACTTGATTTCATGCTGCTGCCTAATATATCCATTTCTTAGTTGTTGTTTTTTGTTGTTGTTTTTTTGTTGTTCCAGTTCCACTTTAAATGTATTTTTTTCAGATTTAATCAACTATTTTTAAACCATATGTTTATTACAGTTTTTTATCTCTTAAATTTTTTTTTACTTGCCTTACTATTTGTATGTAATAATGTTTACTTTTTAGTTCCAGTTTTAACCATTTCTGCTTTTATTGTTTATTTTTACCACTAGCCAAGGACACTAAGTTTTCTGACTCTGAACACTGAAAGACAGCTACTATCTACTTCACGGATTGTGTGCCAGAATTTCCAAATTGCCTTATGTTTTTCAAGTACATCTAAGTTTAGATCAGAAAATGTGCAATCCAAACTGGCAACTACTCCATCACAAGGAAGTGGAGTTGAAAAGGGACCAGAAAAAAAGATTCAGCCTCCGCTTGAAGATACTGCAGATGTGTACAGGTCAGATATAATTAAATTGATTATCATTAGTAGATAACTTAATAATGTCATTATTGTACAGGTCATATATAATTAAATTGATTATCATTAGTAGATAACTTAATAATGTCATTATTGTACAGGTCATATATAATTAAATTGATTATCATTAGTAGATAACTTAATACATGTAATGTCATTACTGTACAGGTCAGATATAACTAAATTGATTATCATTGGATAATTTAAGAATGTCATTATTGTACAGGTCAGATATAATTAAATTGATTATCATTGGATAATTTAAGAATGTCATTATTGTACAGGTCAGATATAACTAAATTGATTATCATTGGATAATTTAAGAATGTCATTATTGTACAGGTCAGATATAATTAAATTGATTATCATTAGTAGATCATTTAAGAATGTCATTATTGTACAGGTCAGATATAATTAAATTGATTATCATTAGATAATTTAAGAATGTCATTATTGTACAGGTCAGATATAATTAAATTGATTATCATTAGTAGATCATTTAAGAATGTCATTATTGTACAGGTCAGATATAATTAAATTGATTATCATTAGATAATTTAAGAATGTCATTATTGTACAGATCAGATATAATTAAATTGATTATCATTAATAGATAACTTAATAATGTCATTATTGTACAGGTCAGATATAATTAAATTGATTATCATTAGTAGATCATTTAAGAATGTCATTATTGGTTTGAATGTATGATTTTTGCAAGCTTTATCTAACTTCCAAAACTTAAGTTATTAAGTAACAGGAATCTACATTATATTTTTACCATTATTTGAACAGAGAGCGCTATATACCCATCACACGTCAGTCCATTATACGTCACCTACTTCAGGAAAAAAATTTCTTCGCTGATTCAGAACTAAAAGCCTTCAATAATTTTGTGATAGCTCTTGACAGCGTCCTTGTCAACAAATACCATTCAATGTTACAAGAATTAAAGGTAATAACACTCCAACAGCTGGCCAGCTATCAATTAAAGGTAATAACACTCCAATAGCTGGCCAGCTATCAATTAAAGGTAATAACACTCCAACAGCTGGCCAGCTATCAATCAAAGGTAATAACACTCCAACAGCTGGCCAGCTATCAATTAAAGGTAATAACACTCCAATAGCTGGCCAGCTATCAATTAAAGGTAATAACACTCCAATAGCTGGCCAGCTATCAATTAAAGGTAATAACACTCCAATAGCTGGCCAGCTATCAATCAAAAGTAATAACATTCCAATAGCTGGTCAGCTATCAATTAAAGGTAATAACACTCCAATAGCTGGCGAGCTATCAATTAAAGGTAATAACACTCCAATAGCTGGCCAGCTATCAATTAAAGGTAATAACACTCCAATAGCTGGCCAGCTATCAATTAAAGGTAATAACACTCCAATAGCTGGCCAGCTATCAATTAAAGGTAATAACACTCCAATAGCTGGCCAGCTATCAATTAAAGGTAATAACACTCCAACAGCTGGCCAGCTATCAATTAAAAGTAATAACACTCCAACAGCTGGCCAGCTATCAATTAAAGGTAATAACACTCCAATAGCTGGCCAGCTATCAATTAAAGGTAATAACACTCCAATAGCTGGCCAGCTATCAATTAAAGCTAATAACACTCCAATAGCTGGCCAGCTATCAATTAAAGGTAATAACACTCCAACAGCTGGCCAGCTATCAATTAAAGGTAATAACACTCCAACAGCTGGCCAGCTATCAATTAAAGGTAATAACACTCCAACAGCTGGCCAGCTATCAATTAAAGGTAATAACACTCCAACAGCTATCATGGTCGTGACAGTTTTAAAATAAAACTGCTTTAGAAGAAATAATACATACAAGGTAGATACGGAAGATAATGAATTATAAAATCTACATTCAAAGAGGATGAATTATAAAATCATGACATTGTTAGCATTAGAATACAATCACATATGGTCATATAATTAGCAGGAGCAAGATTAAATAAATTTTCAAGAAAAAAACTTTAATATATAAGGATCAACAACTGAAGAAAATTACTTCAATTTATATTTCTGAAATTAACATTGATCATTGTGAACTCTCAAAACTAAAATTAAATGAATTTCTTGTTAAATTTGGAGTAAACTTTTTAAATTCTATTTTTGGTGGAGAGAATCATAATTGCTTGTATTTTTGACATGGCAGGTTTTGTTTGACCCTATCAATCCAGACAAAGATACTGTCAAAGTCAGAGAGTGGACGAGAGGTGAAAAGTTGGACAATGAGTTCTATCTACTCCAACAGCTGGAAGATGTTATGAACAAGGCCAACTTTCATGAATTGCCTAAGGCCAAAGTGGAGCACTTCCTTAAAGAGCACCAAGCCCAAGAGGGTGTTAGGGTCAGTGGCCTGCATTTTAAACAATGAATGTATCACAAAAAGCTCACAGCATGCATTCACATTTAGGTTGCATTCAGTTGATAGGTCACACCCTTAACTTGCAGTTGTCAAGGTGGGTCTTTGTGGGTCACTCACAGGTGGGTCACTACCTTAACTTGCAGTTGTCAAGGTGGGTCTTTGTGGGTCACTCACAGATCGGTCGCACCCTTAATTTGGGAGTTGCATACCCATTTTGAATTAATTTATTATTATTATTTGTTGCAAACAGATGTCCCACAAATCTTTCCAGTACAACTTGAAAACCCAAAATCCATTTTTATAAGAGATGTATTGAATAAACTCTGTGTAAGTTCTCCATTTAAAATAGTCTGCCATCGTCTTCAGTCTAAGTAATCAATAAATAAAATGAATCTCAAATGATGCATTTATGGCAACTCTTTGCTCAAAGACAGTAAGCCAAAATGTAATAGATTGCGCCTTGATTATATTGAACTTTTTATTTTAAAATAATAAAATGCTAGTAATTTAAATATATTAGCTCTCTTAACAATTAATTTAAATTTAATCGTCAACTTTTGAAAAATTAACGATTAATTAATCGTTAATTTCGATTAAAGCCAAACTTTAAAATTTGTGATGTCATAAGTAACACTTATTAAACGTTCTTGTTAAAAATCTAAATAACACTGGAATGTCTGCTTTATATTTCATCTTTTAACCAACTACGCAAAAAGACAAGTGTGTTGACATTATTGGGTTCAAGTGGTGAGCGGGTCTAATTGACAATATAACCAGCCGAGCTGAACAATCATTCACATGGAGCTGAGTTAACTGGTATGCACAAAACTGTCTTGGCAAGGAATGACATTATCGGGATATCAGTGTTCATTAAGTTTCCACCATTGTAGAGGGTTAATGGATTCAGGAACTTTGATCTCCATTTTGTAATGCAGTAAATCATCAGAAGATCTGTCGTCATTTTCTGTCTCTGAGTCAGACTCCATTACTGCCATTATCTTAATACGCTTTTCATTTGGTTTGATAGGTAGGCAAAGTGTTAGAACCATGGTAGGCAAACCTTATCAACATTTTGAACATTCCCATCAGTCAATAGTTTAAAACCAAAATGTTTGCGCAATCGTCAGGAAATTTATTATTTATTGGCCGGTATTTTTTATTATTTTTTTTTACTTTTTGACTTCCAATAATTTGTAAGTGATGGTAAGTAATCGTTAAAAAATAATTTAATCGTTAACATTTTTAACGATTAATCGAGAAATTAATAGTTAATTTCCGCAGCCCTAAAATATATTATTTGATATAACTTATTTAGTGGTTAACTTTTTCATTTTGTGGTACTTTGAATGTTACAGGTCAGTGTTGATCCAAGTCGATATGATGTTCTTCGGTTTTGGGTACTTGGTCATGAAAGACCCGAAGTTCAACTTTCATTGTCAGAAAGGATTCTCAATAAAATATTGAGGCGACCACCAAGAGCTCCCGTGGAATATTATAAGCGTGTGGTGCTAGCTCTGAGGCTAAAGAAAGATTCCAAACTGATTCTCAAGGCTTTTAAAGAGGTTAGAATATTCACACACAAAAAATGCTTCAATGTTAAAAAATATTTGTAACAAAATTAATCTTACAATTTTTTTCAACATTTTTTTGAAATGAATGTAATTTCAAAAAGTTGAGTTAGTTGTGGTTAGAGAAATCCATATAACTTAATTGATCTCATTGATATAGTTCAATGTTTTGTATCAAGTTAAGTTGAGTTAGTTGTGGTTAGATAAATCCATATAAATATAACTTAATTGATCTCATTGATATAGTTCAATGTTTTGTATCAAGTTAAGTTGAGTTAGTTGTGGTTAGATAAATCCATATAACTTAATTGATCTCATTGATATAGTTCAATGTTTTGTATCAAGTTCCAAAGGATGTTGTTTGTTGTTGTCTTTTTAAGTTAAAGAGAATAAATTTAAGTGCAGATCAAGGACAATTAAATAATAAAAAGTTTTTCCATAAGAAAAAACAAGAATTCAATGTAAAACACAAGCTTGAAGCAAAGTTAAAGATGATAAAGGTGAAGCTATCATGCTGCATCTCATTTATCTAGGTTCCGGTCCAAAGCCTTGAAATGTTACTACCCGATGGCAAGATACAGATGAGTCCATTAGACAAAACCTTGCTGGTTACTTCTGGATCTATAGCTGGGTTTGGTGTGTTAGCCAAGGTTGTGACAGTTTTGGCCAGTCTAAATGTAAGTTAGCCAAGTTTGTGACAGTTTTGGCCAGTCTAAATGTAAGTTAGTCAAGGCTGTGACAGTTTTGGCCAGTCTAAATGTAAGTTTGTCAAGGCTGTGACAGTTTTGGCCAGTCTAAATGTAAGTTAGTCAAGGCTGTGACAGTTTTGGCCAGTCTAAATGTAAGTTAGTCAAGGCTGTGACAGTTTTGGCCAGTCTAAATGTAAGTTAGTCAAGGCTGTGACAGTTTTGGCCAGTCTAAATGTAAGTTAGTCAAGGCTGTGACAGTTTTGGCCAGTCTAAATGTAAGTTAACCAAGGTTGTGACAGTTTTGGCCAGTCTAAATGTAAGTTAACCAAGGCTGTGACAGTTTTGGCCAGTCTAAATGTAAGTTAGCCAAGGTTGTGACAGTTTTGGCCAGTCTAAATGTAAGTTAGCCAAGGCTGTGACAGTTTTGGCCAGTCTAAATGTAAGTACTTATATGTGCTACTATATGTTGTTGTAAGTACTTATGTGTGCTAGTATATGTTGTTGTAAGTACTTATGTGTGCTAGTATATGTTGTTGTAAGTACTTATGTGTGCTAGTATATGTTGTTGTAAGTTCGTATGTGTGCTAGTATATGTTGTTGTAAGTACTTATGTGTACTACTATATGTTGTTGTAAGTACTTATGTGTACTACTATATGTTGTTGTAAGTACTTATGTGTGCTAGTATATGTTGTTGTAAGTACTTATGTGTACTACTATATGTTGTAAGTACTTATGTGTACTACTATATGTTGTTGTAAGTACTTATGTGTGCTAGTATATGTTGTAGTAAGTACTTATGTGTGCTAGTATATGTTGTTGTAAGTACTTATGTGTGCTACTATATGTTGTTGTAAGTACTTATGTGTACTACTATATGTTGTTGTAAGTACTTATGTGTGCTACTATATGTTGTTGTAAGTACTTATGTGTGCTACTATATGTTGTTGTAAGTACTTATGTGTACTGCTATATGTTGTTGTAAGTACTTATGTGTGCTACTATATGTTGTTGTAAGTACTTATGTGTGCTACTATATGTTGTTGTAAGTACTTATGTGTGCTACTATATGTTGTTGTAAGTACTTATGTGTGCTACTATATGTTGTTGTAAGTACTTATGTGTGCTACTATATGTTGTTGTAAGTACTTATGTGTACTACTATATGTTGTTGTAAGTACTTATGTGTGCTACTATATGTTGTTGTAAGTACTTATGTGTGCTACTATATGTTGTTGTAAGTACTTCATGTGTGCTAGTATATGTTGTTGTAAGTACTTATGTGTGCTACTATATGTTGTTGTAAGTACTTATGTGTGCTATTATATGTTGTTGTTGTTGTTGTTCTATCACTTCATGATCATATGAGTTAATTTGATGATCATTTAAGCTGTCATCAGTCTACAGTTTTCATCTATCATCAGTCTACAGTTTCATCTATCATCAGTCTACAGTTTCATCTATCATCAGTCTACAGTTTCATCTATCATCAGTCTACAGTTTTCTCTCATCTCATCATATCAGTCTACAGTTTCATCTATCATTAGTCTACAGTTTCATCTATCATTAGTCTACAGTTTCATCTATCATCAGTCTACAGTTTCATCTATCTAGTCAGTTTCATCTATCATCAGTCTACAGTTTCATCTATCATCAGTCTACAGTTTCATCTATCATCAGTCTACAGTTTCATCTATCATCAGTCTACAGTTTCATCTATCATCAGTCTACAGTTTCATCTATCATCAGTCTACAGTTTCATCTATCATCAGTCTACAGTTTCATCTATCATCAGTCTACAGTTTCATCTATCATCAGTCTACAGTTTCATCTATCATCAGTCTACAGTTTCATCTATCATCAGTCTACAGTTTCATCTATCATCAGTCTACAGTTTCATCTATCATCAGTCTACAGTTTCATCTATCATCAGTCTACAGTTTCATCTATCATCAGTCTACAGTTTCACCTTACTTTTCTTACTGATACAGTTCTCTTTATGCAAGATTACAAGATATGAAATAAGTAAAGTTTACTAGGTGCTGAACTGTGCCTCTTATTCTATCTACGCAAGATTACAAGATATTAAATAAGTAAAGTTTACTAGGTGCTGAACTGTGCCTCTTATTCTATCTACGCAAGATTACAAGATATGAAATAAGTAAAGTTTACTAGGTGCTGAACTGTGCCTCTTATTCTATCTACGCAAGATTACAAGATATGAAATAAGTAAAGTTTACTAGGTGCTGAACTGTGCCTCTTATTCTATCTACGCAAGATTACAAGATATGAAATAAGTAAAGTTTACTGAGGGCTGAACTGTGCCTCTTATTCTATCTACGCAAGATTACAGATATGAAATAAGTAAAGTTTACTGAGGGCTGAACTTATGTATATTGGTTAATTTCTGTGTTTTCACCAAGAAATGGGGCTTTTTTATTTTCATGATAAAATAATGAATGGGTTGACGGTATGCTCATTGATTTAATTAGGGAATTGACGGTATGTTCATTGATTTAATTAGGGAATTGACGGTATGTTCACTGATTTAATTACGGAATTCACGGTATGTTCATTGATTTAATTATGGAATTGACAGTATGTTCATTGATTTAATTAGGAAATTGACGGTATGTTAATTGATTTAATTAGGGAATTGACGGTATGTTCATTGATTTAATTAGGGAATTGACGGTATGTTCATTGATTTAATTAGGGAATTGACGGTATGTTCATTGATTTAATTAGGGAATCGCAAACCATTACTTTTCATTGACATTAAGAGTCTAATTATAAAATATATTTTTTAATTTATTAAACGTTAGTTAAAATATTTGTTCTTTATTTTCCTTAATTTTTAAGGTAACTTTAAAATTTTTTAAATTAAATCAAATTTTTATTTTTGACAACATTGATCTTAATTTCATCATCAACTTTTTCATCCAGCTCTCTGCGTTTGTTATGCAATCAAAATGCCACTATAAATGATCAATTTTCAAAAATCTTACAGGTTGACTGGACATTAGCATTGACTTTAGTGACTGGCTCCATTGGATTTCGTGTTTGGTCATCTTACAAGAACCGAAGAAATAATTATATCTTAGATGTATCTAGAACTCTTTATTTCAAGGTACTTTCACATTGGTTGTTTATCTCTTAGATGTATCTAGAACAGTGGTTCCCAAAAAATTTTTGCCTACTGTCCCCTTTCCAGAAAAAATATTATTCAGCGCCAAACAACAAAAATTCTAACAGAAATTAAAAAACATTATTGATGTATTAATATTGTTTCTCCCTTTTCCGTAAAATATAGTAAATAAAGTTGTAAATTAGAAATATTGAAGTTTGAATTTAAGACACTAGTTACTGAACTCAGAATAGAAAGGTAATACATACACACACACACACACATCAAAAAATTCGAAATCATCTTAATGAGAATGATGAACCTGGTATGCTGCTACCATTTAGTAATCCTCTGCTCTATTTTCATCAACAGTAATCTTAAATACCTGCGATTGACTATTTGCATTCAGTTTTTTGTTTGTTTTTGTGTTTTTTTGTTTGTTCCCGCGCTGAATCCACTTTCAACTAAATATGATGAAGGAAATGTAATTTAGAACGTTTAAATTACAGCCCATATTACCAAATAAACCGTAGGGATCTACTTTTCCTGCCAGAATTGTTGGTGGCCGCTTTTGAATTTAAATTTCAATTCATCATTAGTAGCTACAATACTTCCATCAGTTCTTGTAACATTGAAGATTATTTTGTGTTTGCACTTCAAAATTGATCCAAAATCCAATCATGTATGTTAATTTTCAAAATATAATCAAATCGTTGATTAAAATCTTTTTAAAAAATGAGATCATCCAAGTGCTCACAATAAGAATTATGTCTTCATCAATTTTTTTTCTTCTCCTGATAAATTTGGGAATGGACTGAATTCACCTCGTCCGAAAAATATTTTGTTCTGAAATTTGTTTGTCACAAATGCAGAAATAACAGATTTTGTTTGATATTAAATTCGGTTCATTACCCTGAAGTGAAAGATTGCTTTCATTAAATTTTTGAAGAATTCGGTCAAGTAAGCGATGTCACTTTTGAATTGAATTAAATTGGATTGTAAAGCATCATTTTTGCCTTTCAAGAACTTCAGCATCGAGTTAAACAGCTTATAAAATTTATCTAAACAAGCTCCCTTTGACAACCAACTAACATCTGTATGAAGCAGCAAACTATTATTTCTTAATCATTTTCAATACAAAGCTGTTTAAATAATCTGTCATTCAATGATTTGCTTCTGATTGTGTTTAATGCTTTAATTACATATGGTAATGTGGGCGAGAGCTTTAATTTTGGCAACTAGATTTTGACAATGGATATAGTGTACTGTGAATACATTCAGTCATTTTTTTTAAATATGCAAGAAGCACCCTACCATTGCTGGAGCACCATCTGTGGCTACTGATCAAATATTACTTAGAGGTACAGTCGAACCCGGTTAAGTCGACGGCGTTGGGGTATGAAAAATGATGTCGAGATAACCGATGATCGAGTTAAATGAAAACCAATATGGCGGCAAAATATTAACATGTGCTTGAAATTTCTTTATGTCCATGATGTGTGTTAATTAGAGATGGGACGATTAATCAGAATCGTATCGGAATATCGGGACCCTAATATTTCTTCACTCTATCCTAAGGTTGTAATGACCGTTCGTTTTTAAGGACCGTTTAAATTATATAACCATGGTTCCCACTCAGTCAGGAAAACGGGAAAAAGTCGGGAATTCTTTTACAAAAATTTCCCGGCCTTGAAAGTCGGGAAAAGTTATGGCTAGTCGGGAATTTTTATATATATATTTTTTTATGCCGAAGTAAAGGACTTTGATTACGTCTCTGTGGTCATGTTTCGTTTCCATTTAATAATTTTTTAAAAAGTTACCAGTTTATAATTGTCTGCGCATGCGTTAAAACTAAGGTCAAATTTTTCGCCTCACCTCGTCCCCTGGCGCGTGTGGCGTAGCATGTCACAGCTGCTCGCGTTTGCAATGCCCGTCGAATTAGCGAATTTAAAAAAAAACAACATATCAATATGGTAATTTTAAGTTTAATGCTTTTGACGTGCAGGATATCTGTCACTATCAGACCGCTCTTGAATTTCCTCGGTCAATCAAACTTGTAATATAAATAAAACTATTGCGGCCTTGACCGTTGATCACAGCACACTGTGTGTTAGACCTCGGCCGGCAACTAAGTCTAAGCGAATTTTTTTTAAAAATCATTCCTTATCAGAATTTGACCTAAAACATTGATGATGTGTATATTATATATATACTGGAATATTAAGAAAATGATTTGATTTCACCGTCAAGCGCGTGTTAGTCACAGTCACGTATCTTACTGGTAACAAAGCAACAACAAACTTTTAAAAGAACAATAATTTTTTATTTAATTAAATAAAAACCACCGTCGATTCTCGATACAAACCTTTATTTTCATTTCTAAAGATATTCGTTTATCTTAAAAAATAAAATGATTAATGCATCAGAAAATGAATTAAGTTTAAAAATAATATAACATGCACTGCGAAATAATGACGCATTAAAGACCGCTAACGCGATTTTCGAGCACCTCAGGTGAATACATACTCAAACTAATTCCCAACGGATTCAAATTGAAAGTAAAAAACATCCAGTAATTTTTATTGAAATCTCGTAGAATCACACAATAGCCGGAAGTCTCGAAGAAAGCGAGATGTCAACACTGTTTTGAACTAAAAATGCCAAAGTGCATTGATAGGCGAACAGACGGGGACCAAGCTAACCAACGTTAAGTTGCAAATTTTGTGCTCGAGGTATTAGGTTTCGGCGACTTAAAAAATCGAATTAACTGATGAAAAAATGCTAAGACAAAGAGAGAATTTGGCCGTTCCAATAAAAAACGTCGAGTTAGTAGGGGGGGCGAGTTATCCGGGCTCGAGTTAAGTGGGTTTGACTGTATTTCTTTTTCTTTTCAAAACTTATTTAATGCATGAAATATTTATTTCTTCTTTGGAATCAGTTTGCAAACATTTAGTAAATAATAATTCTTGGCAAATGTGTTCTTCCTTTGTGAACCGCTTTGTGAAAGTAGAGCTTCATTTCCTGGCAAAGTTGACTCATCAAGTTGAATAGAAAACATAGATGTATTTAAATAGCGACACAATGAATCTTCAACACCTTTAGCCGTTTCATCAATTCTTATTTGCACTGTATTATTGCTTAACGAAATTTTCTTGATAATATCAGATGTTGGCTTGTGTAGCACAGTATGTAGTACTTGACTTATAGCCGGTACAATCTGTTATTCACAAATAGTGTAAGGTTTTCCAGATTTGGCAATCATTAACGAAATATTGTAAGAAGCAATCACGCCATTTGTCATCTTGTGTTGTTGCTGTTGAAATGTTTTTTTGTTTTTTCACCAATATCGGTTGTTTGATAAATTTTTATAGTAGTGTTCGAAAATAAAATAAATCCTTATCTTTTTATCACCGTTGATTTTATTCAAATGTTCTTATAGTCTGGTAGTGCGCGATTGCACATATCTAAATGCAAGTGAGGGAGTATGCGGGAACCAAAACAGCGTCCAAAACGTTTTTCAACGAAAAATTAAGCGTTATAAGCGGAATATATAAATTAATTTTTACTAAATCTCCTCTTCTTCCTTTTATGCTGTCACCCCGCCCTCTTACAGTTATACACCCCCCCCCCAAATGGACCCGTGGCCTTCACCACCCCCCTCAATTGCTTCAGCACCCACAAGGGGGCGGTAGCGCCCACTTTGGGAATCACTGATCTAGAACTCTTTATTTCAAGGTACTTTCACATTATTTTTGTTATCTCTTAAATCAGGGGTGGGCCCGCCAGAGTATATTATGCGGCCCTTAGACATGTACGTGTTGCGATCTTATGTCAATGTTCATTTTCTTTGTTTTAGAATTTTCGCTATATTATTAAAATTTTATTCAGAGTATTTGATTCGAATCTAGCGATATTAAATCTGTTATTTATGGCTTCAGAATCGATATGTGATCATTAGTCATTAATTGTTTACTTCCTTATTCGAAACTGCATTTCAGCTCAACCAGAAGTGGCTTTTGTTTTTGATTTACATATTGGAGGTTTTGTAAAAAATTGTCATTTAAAAGCGAATAAATGTTGATTTAACCATTAATGCTGCCACAAAGAAAGAAAGATTGAGGAAGAATGGTTTTTAATGATGAATGGAGCGCTAAATATTGCTTCACGACCTTTGTGAGAAAAGCAGTCTGCTTGCTGTGCCGTGAGTGTGTGAACGTCTTTAAGGAGTACAACTTAAAGAGACACCACCAAACAAAACATTTGGATTTTGGGCACAATTTAACGAACGAAGGGAGAAATAGGAAATGCCAGGAGTTGGTTAATAATTTAAAGAAACAGCAAACTGTTTTCACTAAACAGTCTTTAATACAAGATGCGGTTACCGAAGCCAGTTTGGTGCTGTCCCATAAAACGGAACAAGTCTTTTTCTGATAGCGAGTTCATCAAGGAATGCTGTCAAATGCAGCACACATTATGTGTCCAGGACAGAAAACAAAATTTAAAAGCATTTCCATGTCAAGGAGAATTGTAGTCAGGCGTGTTGAAAAAATAAGTGACAACTGGATGCACCAACTTCGAGATGCAAGCAAAGACTTTTTGTGGTACTCTATTGCGTTGGACAAAAGTACCGATGTACAGGAAACAGCACAATTGTTTTTTATACGAGAAATAAACACTCGTTTTGAGCTTACCGAATAATACTTAGTGCTGAGCCACTCAAAGACACAACTACAGTCCACGATTTATTCATTGCTGTTGAGAACTGTGTTAAAAGAACTGGGTTGGTGTGGAACAATATAGCAAATGTAAGAACTGATGGAGCGCAAGCTTTGACTGGAAAAAACATAGGTCGGTTGAATTTGATGAAAATAAAATTTAAGAAGAACATCTTGACCATACACTGTGCCATCTATCAGGAAAGTCTGTGTCAAGCTGCATTAAACATCAAGCATGTTATTGAACCAGTTGTCAATGTGATAAACCTCATCAGAGCCAGGGCACTTAACAACAGAATGCAGCAGCTCAAGGCACTCCTTGAAGATTTGGAAACTGAATATTATGATATTATCTACCACAGCTGTCTCCGCTGGCTGAGCCTGGGCAAGATATTGAGACGAGTGTGGGATCTCAAGGACGAAATAATTATGTTCCTGGAGATTAAGGTTTTTTTTCCTGACTTTGTTACTACCATTGTTTCTAAAGAGTGGAATTCATGTTTGCTATTGACATTATGGAAAAGTTGAATGAATTGAATATCATTATTTATCATACTTCAGGGCAATAGCTTGTTTGCACATGAAATATATGTGCATGTTAATTCATTTCAGCAAAGCTCTCCCTGTTCTTTAGGCAAGCAGGGGAAAACAGGTTTTGCCATTTTCCTTTGCTGAAACAGAAAACCATTTCTGGTGAAATGGCTGACAAGTACAAGGCTCAGTTAGATGCCTTGGCTGTGGAATATAAAAGGAAGTTCTAAGACAGGGGTCGGGAAACCATGGCTCGCGAGCCAGATGTGGCTCTATTGATGGCTGCATCTGGCTCTAAGACAAATGTTCGATTATATTTTTAAAAAAACATTTATTCATACTCCTTTAATCTACATATTAATTATTAATTGCATATAAAAAACAACATAACATAACAACATAACAATGTTATTTAAAAGAATCCAGAGACATCAATATTGTACTTGTAGTGATGAAATGACACTCAATGCAAACATTTACTTCAATTTTGGGTTTTAAACATAATGTATGGCTCTCACAGAATTACTTTTCAAAAAGTTTCCCAACCCCTGTTCCAAGACTTCAAGTACCTGGAACCACTCTTCAATATCCTCAGTTCGACATTTAGTGCAGAAGCTGATTCAGCCCCAGAGGATATACAGTATACAGTCAGAGCTGCTTGACTTACCTGAAGGAGAAGTTCAAGTCAGCTCTTCTGCTGGAGTTTTATTGATGTTTTCCAGCAGCGGCATTTCTACACTTTAAAAACTTTGCTGACAAACATTCATCACTATTGGGGTCCACATCTGTTTGCAAGCTTTTTCTTGCATGAAAATAAACAAGTTCAAGTACAGGTCGATGTTGACTGACTGCAATTTGAATGCAGTCATGCAAATCACAACCAGTAAACTGGTTCCACAGCTTAAGAACATTATCCAAAATTGCGAACAGTTGCATACTTATCATTAATTATAATTGTTAACTGTGGTCAGCTTGTGTCTTTTTCATAGTTATTCATAGTTATTATGACTGGTAATAATAAACTATTGTTAAAATAATTATGAATAGTAAAATCTTATCAAATTAGAAACTACAGTATTTCAGTTTGTATTTTAAAATGTAATGTGAAATAAAATGACATGCACATGGTTACAATCATTAATTCATATTTTTATACGTTGTAAATTGTAATTGAAGTAGACACAATATATATGCGGCCCTCCAATAACAATAAAGTTTTCAATGCGGCCCTGCGTAGAAACAGTTTGCCCACCCCTGTCTTAGATGTATCTAGAACTCTTTATTTGAAGGTACTTTCACATTGGTTTTAAAAAAAAATTTTTATACACTATAAGAGACGAACAAAGCATGAATAAACTACAGAATGCTTTTAATGGAAAAATGAATTTTTAAGGTAGATAGGCATGAATCATTAATCAAATGTTGAAATTGATATCAAACTGAATAGAATTAAATCAAAACGGGTTTTAAATTACATTTACTCAAATTTATTTACTATTGAAATAAAATATTTGTGAACTTTTTTAAAAAAAAATATTTTTTTTAAAATTCTGATCAATTTTTTGTGTGTATCAGTAGCAGCATTAAGTGTCATTTTCTCTTTTATTATCCCATATATATTTAATCTTATTATACTTTTCAAGACAATAATTGTTTGTGTTTCCCCCAGAATATAGCAAACAAGGGATTGTTAACATATAATTGTTTATGTTTCCCACAGAATATCTTATCTTCTTATCTATACAGACGCTCCTTCTATGCAGAAGATAGTTGCGTCCACAGACCATGACAGATGATCTGTTGGCAAGTGATGCAGCATTCACAGGCCACGGCTTTGTGGGTTCCACGCATTACCCAGCCGCCTAACTACATGTAGTGTTAGGTACCCATTCGGAGCGGGGTGACTCAGGGACGCCCTAGGCCCCGGGAACAAACCCTTGCCTTCACACGGATTCGAACCCGTGACCATCGGTACGACAGTCCAGTGCGCTGCCACTCGACCACCGCGTTATCAAATAATTGTTTATGTTTCCCACAGAATATAGCAAACAAGGGATTTTTAACATGTAATTGTTTATGTTTCCCACAGAATATAGCAAACAAGCGATTGTTAACATATAATTGTTTATGTTCCCCCCCAGAATATAGCAAAAAAGCGATTATTAACATATAATTGTTTATGTTTCCCCCAGAATATAGCAAACAAGGGATTGTTAACATATAATTGTTTATGCTTCCCCCAGAATATAGCAAACAAGGGATTGTTAACATATAATTGTTTGTGTTTCCCCCAGAATATAGCAAACAACAAGGGATTGTTAACATTATTGGTGGACAGAGCAGAGGATGAAAGTTTAAAAGAAGCTATTTTTACCTATGCATTTCTACTGACTTCTTACCCTGTGGCCTTGAGGGGGGCCAAAGAGTTTTCCAGTTCAGAGGGTAAGAATTTAAATAAAGGGAAACAATAGTGTGATGTAACACTCAGAATTAAAATAACAGATCTTATATTTACTAGGGTTGTACCGGATTTCGGCTCCAGTTAATCCGGCCATTTTTACAAATCCAGCTTCGGATCCAGTCCAATTTTGTCGGATTTGGCAATACCACAGTAGCCCTTCCAGTTTGGTATTTCTCGCTGACGTAAATAAGAATTTTTTTTTATTTTAAAAACAGCAACAAAAACACACTCATTTTGAATTTTAATGGTGCAGTACTTCATGAGTTTATGGGTCTTAAATACAGTGGTATGTCGGTATATGTCAGCTTCGATGTAAGTCCAAATCGGTACACGTCGTGTTTGGACGCAAAACATTTTGCTTGGTATACAACCTTTGTTTGGAATACGACCCGCGTGCTAGAACTTGTATGGGGTCGTCCATAAATGATATCACGCAATTTTTGCTGATTCCCACCCACCACCACCACCCCCCCCTCATCACACGTCGTCACAAAATGTTAGCCTCCCCCTCAAATATGATGTCATAAAGTTTCGCGCCTCCCCCACCCCCAATAAAAGCCGTATTTCTTATTTGAAAATGAGCCTTTTTCAAATCACTTTAAGTCATTTAAGTATTTGTTTAGTTAAGTGTAAGGCTGCACTCTAATATCATTACACGTAAGAAGCCATTTAAGACGTCATTAAATAAATTGTTAGCAATCAAAGATTTAAGTTGAACTTTTATTTAAAGTTGCTTGCCTTGATGTGACGTCACAGTTGTTGAAAACAACAACAAACCCTCCCCCTCGTCACACATCATAACAAATGTGTGACCCTCATCCCCCCTAGGTGCGTGACTTCATTTATGGACGGCCCGTTTGAGTCAAAAGCCTTATTATGCTGCACAATGTTCCCTTTAAACTGCACGGCTCCAAAGCCGCGCAGCTATCTGACCGACGCCGCGCAGCAATTTAGAATTTCTGCGCAGTAAATTTCGTAAAACATAGCACAAAAAATGGTTTCTGTGCAATTTTGCACACTGGATTTTTTACTTTGCACACGGACCAACGAATCTTAGAGGGAACATTGATCGCACATGTGTAGCATTTATTAATGAGTGCAAACCGCGCGATACTAAAGTGTGTGAGTACTGCAGTTGCTACCATTCAGTGAAAAATTCGCTCAGTAACTATAAACTGTCACTGCTGTTGTGAGTTGTAACTGAGCTGCCAATTTGCCAACCGAAAATAATGTGAAAACTAAAAATTGAAACTGAAAACTAAAAATTAAAATTTCTAAAAATTGAAACTGAAAACTAAAAATTAAAATTTCTAAATTAACATTATGTGCTTATGTACTGTGTTTCATCTTGAACTTATGGAACTTAATATTTCTTTTCCAATGCAATTATTTTACATTTCAATGATTCAATATGAGTATATGTCATCATCGTCATGTCTATAGTAATCAACAGTCGAGTGACTCTACTCACTGAGTCAAGTCATTTAGTATGATATTTTTTTTATATTTGTAAATCCGGCTCCGGCATTCAAAAATGTAATCCGGTACACCCCTAATAACCCCTAATATTTACATAACTTTTTATTTGGCCTGATAGAAAAAATTATTTTTGCATTTTTTCTTATGCTACCAAAGCTGGACTTACTTCCCTTGGAAGAAAAAAACACTGACAAGTTTAATGACTTAATTCTGAGAAAATATCTCTTTTTTCTGTTTTCAAAATAAACAAATTTCAATTTGAGGCTTTAATTAAAATAATGTTTTTAATTAACTGTACTAATTTTTTGATTTGTTAAAAATGGAAAATAAATGACACTTGATAACAAGATGTGCACAATTGAACAATTGATCCAGGAGGTCTGACCAGACAATCCCTGGAGGAGCAAATAGAATATTGGGTGGAGCACAAGACAGGTGTCAAACTGGAGTTCAACTCAAGTGAAGCCATTTTAATATTGAAAAACTTGGGTCTGCTTAATGAGAAGAACCAGAAACTACAGGTTCTTACACTGAACTCAGCTCTCAGGATCCTGCCGCAATGTCCCCCGTCAGTCATCACTAGGAGGGCAGCGGAGTCAGACATAACAGAGGGCTATGACAGGGACGAGTACCTGGAGACTGAAGAGGAGTACAAGGCTGAGGAGAAGAAAGCCAGTCGCTACGGCTGGTTTTAGACCATTACTTTACATATTTAAGGTGTGCTGTGAGAATAGGAACAACCGAGAGGAGAGATTACATTTATTGCTAAAAAATATTTAAAATTGTAGTTTATTGTACATCAATATCCTTGCAGCTGTCATTCATTTATTATTTTTGTATATGTTTAAAAATGTTCATGTCCTATTACCTTGACCTGTGTTGATAGCAATTAGCATGTTCTGAAGTGTTCCAATATTAATAGTTAGGACACCTTGATACCAGTATGTTGATTTGAAATTATCGACATAGTCAATCCTAAAAATTATTGACCTAATAATCAATTTTGTCCCCTGTTATTTCCTCAAGCCATTAGGCCAACAATCTTGTCATACCTAGGATTTTTAAACAATGAATTATGCCTCAACTTCTATGATCCGACTGATCAGATATTAATGATGTTGATGATATATTGTGTTGATATCATAGAGATCTCTTCCAGAAAAAATATTTCTTTAAAGGCATTTGTGCTACTAGTTCCTGACATATTTATAAATATTTTACAATTTAACTCTTTTTCTCCGGAACAACGCTACCATCGTTGATTTTAAAATGACGTTTTTGACGGATCAACGATGCCGGCGTTGATTTATTAAAACTGAATTGTTTCGTTTTTTTCCTTAACTATTAAATGAAAATTAGTTTTAATGTAATCTAGAATGATTTCGCTTGAATAAAAAGTCGGAAATTATTTGTTTGAATTTATTTTCACCACAAAAGAAGCGTTTGAAAGACTTCTTTTTATTTTCGTTTTTTACATTTGTTTACAAATGTGGATATTCAACCAAGGCATCTGGTAATCGATCTAATATTATTTTAAATACTACCATGAAGAACAAGAAAAGGGTATTCTTTTTAATTATGATTTGCATAGTAATTTTAAATTTCCTTTGAATCATACGCCTAGTACTAGTAGTTGTAGTGAAATTGACAATGAAGTTGACAAGTCATCTGTTGATAAACAACAAGCCCCGCCCCCCTCTCAAATTCCTTGATGAACTGATAATATTTCTTCTACAAATAATAATATAGACAATATAGAGTCTAATTTGAAAGCTGCTAAACTTTTTCACTAAAATTAAGTGCATTTTTAAATAGAATTTAAAATAATTTCTAGTTGCAATACATAGTATAGCTTGCAGTTCCATTGTAAACATTTCAATTTTCCAATTATTTTACTCTATGGGTGACCATGGATTTTGAGCTCTAATTTTTTATTTGTTTTTTTTTAATGTGAAATTATTTCTGTTTGCTGTAAATATGAATATAGTTCAGATAAAACACCATTTTATTACATTTTGGATAAAAATCTAAATTTTTGTGACTTTGAAAGAGGTTTTGTAAAATAAATGTGGTGTTTTTTATATTATAATTTAAAATTTTCACTTCTTATTCTTATGGCATCCATACATCCTCATGGGATGATGGTGTTTCCTCCTGCTCCTCTACCCCCCTTCCCCTTTCTCCTGGCCCTTTTCTCCTCGCTCCTAGCTCTTTTCTCCTCGCTCCTAGCTGTAAGGGAAGCTTCCGCGACTTGAATGCCCTCGCGCACTTTTGCCCGCCAGGAGGTGCGCTCCTCAGCAATGGTCTCCCACGTTTTATGGTCAATCTGCGCCAGAGTCATGTCTTTCTTGCAGACATCCTTGAAGCGCAAGCAGGGGCATCCTCTCTTCCGCATACCAGTTGCCAGCTCGCCGTAAAGCAAGGCTCTTGGAATGCGCTCCGAGCTCATCCTGCGGACATGTCCCAACCACCGCAGGCGCCTCTCACTCAGGATTGAGTGCATGCTCAGCATGCTCGACATTCGACATTTTCACTAAAACAAAATTATATTATTTTATTAAAATAAAAGTCATGAGTCTGCGATGCCTGAAAACTTCATTCTTTTCCCTTTAATTCAATACCAAATATACAATGTATCATTATCTGTTAAATAATAAAAAAGTTATTAACATTTTAAGTTAGCATGGTAGCCCGCGACAAATTTCCAGAATATATAATTCCGTCAGAATGAGGAAAATAATTCCGGAGAAAAAGAATTAAATGTTAATTGATGAAATTAAAATTGAAAGAATAAACATGTACATGAAATAGTTTTGATTGGTCAAATCTAAACATGTACATGAAATAGTTTTGATTGGTCAAATCTAAACATGTAGATGAAATAGTTTTGATTGGTCAAATCTAAACATGTAGATGAAATAGTTTTGATTGATCAAATCTAAACGTGTAGATGAAATAGTTTTGATTGGTCAAATATAAACATGTAGATGAAATAGTTTTGATTGGTCAAATATAAACATGTAGATGAAATAGTTTTGATTGGTCAAATCTAAACATGTAGATGAAATAGTTTTGATTGGTCAAATATAAACATGTAGATGAAATAGTTTTGATTGGTCAAATATAAACATGTAGATGAAATAGTTTTGATTGGTCAAATATAAACATGTAGATGAAATAGTTTTGATTGTTCAAATCTAAACATGTAGATGAAATAGTTTTGATTGGTCAAATCTAAACATGTAGATGAAATAGTTTTGATTGGTCAAATCTAAACATGTAGATGAAATAGTTTTGATTGGTCAAATCATTGTATCATTATAGACTGTGATTTCATTTATGTAAAGAAAATTTGAAATATTTATTGATGAATAAATCTATATACATATGCAAATATCCACATATATATATACTCATAAGTTTTTTAAAAATTATATTTGTAATTAAATTCATCTCTAATTTTAGTTTCTATAATCCAGTAGCTTCATTGTGTGTTCTTGTAACTAAGGGTGCAGCTATGTGAAAATTTGTGGACTCTGATTATTTTTGTTGATTTAAATATTCGAAAATATTCCCTCCCTTTCTCTATAGTTCACATAAGATTTGAATGAATTCTGACGGTATTGAACAAATGTCAGTTTCTTTCCAGTCATCTTATCTTATCTTATCTGTTTACAGACGCTCCTTCTATACAGAAGATTATTGCGTCCTACGCTTATCTATGGTTTGTGTTTAGTCCTGCATTTTTATTAGAGATTTAAATGTTGATAAAGTGTTGGTTTTCCTGGATTCTTCAGGCAACCCATTCCACGCCCGAATTCCGGACGGGAAGAAGGAAAACTTGTATGTGTTTGTTCTTGCATACGGAATAAGAAAGGTGTTTTTATCCTTATGTCTATCTGAGGGTTGTATTAAGTTATCTTTGTGTTGTATTTCTAAATTAGAATTAATTGCTTTATGTATGATTACTACTTTGCTCTTGGTTCTTCTATCCTCTAGTGTTTCAAGGTTTAATGATTTAACTAATGGTGTTATTCTTGTCAGTTTCGAATATTCTCCAGTAATGAATCTGGCAGCTCTTTTTTGAATTTGTTCTAGTTTATCAATGTTTTCTTTGGTGGATGGGTCCCATACAGAAGATGCATATTCTAGTACAGGTCTCACCAAAGTGAGGTAGCATTTTAGTTTTATATCTCTATTACATTTGTTAAAGTTCCTTTTTATAAAGCCTAAGGTTTTGTTTGATTTTTTAATAACTTCATTGACATGGGGATTCCATGATAGTTTCTCATTTATTAAGACTCCTAAGTATTTTGCATCTTTAGTTTGGGTCAGTTCTTTTCCATGAATGTAATATTTTGAATTTATTTGTTTCTTTTTCTTTGTTACTCTTAACAGTTGACACTTTTCTGGGTGGAAAGACATACTCCAGTTAGTTTCCCATTTTATCAATTCATCTAAGTCTTTTTGTAAAATTTTGCTATCTTGTTCTGATTTAATTGTTCTATAGATTATACAATCATCAGCAAATAACCTAACTTTTGTACCTGTTGAGATGTTGTTGGGTAAATCATTTATATAAATTAAAAAGAGTAAGGGACCTAGCACAGTTCCTTGTGGAACTCCTGAGTTAACCTTTATTGGTGCAGATTTAGATCCATTAATTATTACAGTTTGCTCCCTGCCCAAAAGGAAGTCTTGGATCCAGTGATGTAAGGAACCTGAGATTCCAAAGTAGTTAAGTTTTTTAAGTAAACTAAGGTGGTGAACTTTGTCAAATGCTTTTGAGAAGTCTAGTAATATTGTGTCTATTTGATCATTTTTGTCATCACGGCAGAATGTTAATTTTTGTAGTGACTTTGCAATGTTTTGAATCTATGCAATATAGATGTCATTTGACTTAAAAGTCCTTTAAAAAGTTTTTCATCTCTGGTTTTATTGATGCCAGCCAAATCATGTTTTTTAAATTACTTATTTGTGTTTTCTAATGTGAGGTGAGTGCGTGACTGTGCTACATTTCAAATGAAGGTCTAGTCACTTAATATGGAACATTCTTCACAAAAGATCAAATTCCTCTACTGTTCTGCCAATCTTAAGACCTAAGTCCTGTACTGTTCTGCCAATCTTAAGACCAAAGTCCTGTACTGTTCTGTCAGTCTTAAGACCAAAGTCCTGTACTGTTCTGTCAGTCTTAAGACCAAAGTCCTGTAATGTTCTGCCAGTCTTAAGTTAACTTTTGTGAGTTATTCCATGTGCTTGTCAGAGGCTTTTATAAAAATACATATTGTTACTTTTTTAACTTTAACATTTGGGCTAGAGATTGACTTGTACTTGTAGTTAACATTGAATGTAAACAATACATTCAAAGTTGGAATAGTTATTCAACTTTGATGGAAACAAACTAAATTTAACCCTGGTTTACTTGTTCATTTTAATACAAAAAAATTATGAAATTTTTTTTAGGAAAAGCTACATCCAACAGTACATTTAGTATACTTATTGTAATAGCGCAACTATATCCAACAGTACATTTAGTATACTTATTGTAATAGTGCAACTACATCCAACAGTACATTTAGTATACTTATTGTAATAATGCAACTATATCCAACAGTACATTTAGTATACTTATTGTAATAGTGCAACTATATCCAACAGTACATTTAGTATACTTATTGTAATAGTGCAACTATATCCAACAGTACATTTAGTACACTTATTGTAATAGTGCAACTATATCCAACAGTACTTTTAGTATACTTATTGTTATAGTGCAACTATATCCAACAGTACATTTAGTATACGTATTGTTATAGTGCAACTGTCTCGTTGGTACAAAAGTGCTGAAGGCTACACAACATAAAACGACACACATTGACGTTGTTGATGAATGGTGAGGGTCCAAAAGAAGACAACTATTTAAAATTTGTTGTAACGCAGTGGCGAGTGAGGGGCAAATGTCCCAGGCAGCCCTTTTTTAGGGGCGGCAAATACCTCGTCGTTAATGAGCTTCTACTTCTAAGAATTGTATTTTGTTTATTGGCAATTTCTATGAAAATAAAAGAAATGCCAAATGAGAAATTGTTAAAAGAAATAAGTCAACTTGAACTATCCTGAAATAAGTCAACTTGAACTATCCTGAAATAAGTCAACTTGAGCTATCCTGAAATAAGGCAACTTGAACTATCCTGAAATAAGGCAACTTGAACTATCCTGAAATAAGGCAACTTGAACTATCCTGAAATAAGGCAACTTGAACTATCCTGAAATAAGGCAACTTGAACTATCCTGAAATAAGGCAACTTGAACTATCCTGAAATAAGGCAACTTGAACTATCCTGAAATAAGGCAACTTGAACTATCCTGAAATAAGGCAACTTGAACTATCCTGAAATAAGTCAACGTTTCTTCTGCCAAAACTCAGTTCCCCATATTGGATATAAACTAGTCTGATATGTATGCTACTGGGCATAAAAACCAAGAGGTTTGTAATATGAGAACGTGACACTGGTCTGCTGTTAACTTAAATAGGTTCTTCAAATTTGACAGCTACTCCTGTTGTAGGAGCCAAAATTACTGTACCCTATCAAATATGAGCCAATGAAATGCTATGGGCGGCACTTTGTTTGAGCGGCAAATTCTTAGTTGTTAATTTGCTTCTAAAAATTAAAAGCGTTAAAATAAAGTTGAATATAAAAAAATTAAATCCAGGGTTAAAATTATTACAAGAAATGAGGGAACTATTTTATAATATGTGAACGTTTCTAATACCAAAACTTCAAACAAGAAATGAAGGAGATATTTTAAAATTGTCAACGTTTCTAATATGTGAACGTTTCTAATACCAAAACTTCAAACATGAATCTAACGTCTTCTGATACTAATGCTAATGATCTGTAAAACCAGGTTGCTGAAGTAGTATAAGACATGACACTGGTGTGCTGGTAACTAGAACTGAATCAACTGAAGTAGTATAAGACATGACACTGGTGTGCTGGTAACTAGAACTGAATCAACTGAAGTAGTATAAGACATGACACTGGTGTGCTGGTAACTAGAACTGAATCAAATGACACTGGTGTGCTGGTAACTAGAACTGAATCAACTGAAGTAGTATAAGACATGACACTGGTGTGCTGGTACCTAGAACTGAATCAACTGAAGTAGTATAAGACATGACACTGGTGTGCTGGTACCTAGAACTGAATCAACTGAAGTAGTATAAGACATGACACTGGTGTGCTGGTAACTAGAACTGAATCAACTGAAGTAGTATAAGACATGACACTGGTGTGCTGGTAACTAGAACTGAATCAACTGAAGTAGTATAAGACATGACACTGGTGTGCTGGTAACTAGAACTGAATCAACTGAAGTAGTATAAGACATGACACTGGTGTGCTGGTAACTAGAACTGAATCAACTGAAGTAGTATAAGACATGACACTGGTGTGCTGGTACCTAGAACTGAATCAACTGAAGTAGTATAAGACATGACACTGGTGTGCTGGTACCTAGAACTGAATCAACTGAAGTAGTATAAGACATGACACTGGTGTGCTGGTAACTAGAACTGAATCAACATGACACTGTGTGCTGTAACTAGAACTGAATCAAATGACACTGGTGTGCTGGTAACTAGAACTGAATCAACTGAAGTAGTATAAGACATGACACTGGTGTGCTGGTAACTAGAACTGAATCAAATGACACTGGTGTGCTGGTACCTAGAACTGAATCAACTGAAGTAGTATAAGACATGACACTGGTGTGCTGGTACCTAGAACTGAATCAACTGAAGTAGTATAAGACATGACACTGGTGTGCTGGTAACTAGAACTGAATCAAATGACACTGGTGTGCTGGTAACTAGAACTGAATCAACTGAAGTAGTATAAGACATGACACTGGTGTGCTGGTAACTAGAACTGAATCAAATGACACTGGTGTGCTGGTAACTAGAACTGAATCAACTGAAGTAGTATAAGACATGACACTGGTGTGCTGGTACCTAGAACTGAATCAACTGAAGTAGTATAAGACATGACACTGGTGTGCTGGTACCTAGAACTGAATCAACTGAAGTAGTATAAGACATGACACTGGTGTGCTGGTAACTAGAACTGAATCAACTGAAGTAGTATAAGACATGACACTGGTGTGCTGGTAACTAGAACTGAATCAAATGACACTGGTGTGCTGGTAACTAGAACTGAATCAACTGAAGTAGTATAAGACATGACACTGGTGTGCTGGTACCTAGAACTGAATCAACTGAAGTAGTATAAGACATGACACTGGTGTGCTGGTACCTAGAACTGAATCAACTGAAGTAGTATAAGACATGACACTGGTGTGCTGGTAACTAGAACTGAATCAAATGACACTGGTGTGCTGGTAACTAGAACTGAATCAACTGAAGTAGTATAAGACATGACACTGGTGTGCTGGTAACTAGAACTGAATCAACTGAAGTAGTATAAGACATGACACTGGTGTGCTGGTACCTAGAACTGAATCAACTGAAGTAGTATAAGACATGACACTGGTGTGCTGGTAACTAGAACTGAATCAAATGACACTGGTGTGCTGGTACCTAGAACTGAATCAACTGAAGTAGTATAAGACATGACACTGGTGTGCTGGTAACTAGAACTGAATCAACTGAAGTAGTATAAGACATGACACTGGTGTGCTGGTACCTAGAACTGAATCAACTGAAGTAGTATAAGACATGACACTGGTGTGCTGGTAACTAGAACTGAATCAAATGACACTGGTGTGCTGGTACCTAGAACTGAATCAACTGAAGTAGTATAAGACATGACACTGGTGTGCTGGTACCTAGAACTGAATCAACTGAAGTAGTATAAGACATGACACTGGTGTGCTGGTAACTAGAACTGAATCAACTGAAGTAGTATAAGACATGACACTGGTGTGCTGGTAACTAGAACTGAATCAAATGACACTGGTGTGCTGGTAACTAGAACTGAATCAACTGAAGTAGTATAAGACATGACACTGGTGTGCTGGTAACTAGAACTGAATCAACTGAAGTAGTATAAGACATGACACTGGTGTGCTGGTAACTAGAACTGAATCAAATGACACTGGTGTGCTGGTACCTAGAACTGAATCAAATGACACTGGTGTGCTGGTACCTAGAACTGAATCAAATGACACTGGTGTGCTGGTACCTAGAACTGAATCAACTGAAGTAGTATAAGACATGACACTGGTGTGCTGGTAACTAGAACTGAATCAACTGAAGTAGTATAAGACATGACACTGGTGTGCTGGTACCTAGAACTGAATCAACTGAAGTAGTATAAGACATGACACTGGTGTGCTGGTACCTAGAACTGAATCAACTGAAGTAGTATAAGACATGACACTGGTGTGCTGGTACCTAGAACTGAATCAACTGAAGTAGTATAAGACATGACACTGGTGTGCTGGTACCTAGAACTGAATCAACTGAAGTAGTATAAGACATGACACTGGTGTGCTGGTAACTAGAACTGAATCAACTGAAGTAGTATAAGACATGACACTGGTGTGCTGGTACCTAGAACTGAATCAAATGACACTGGTGTGCTGGTACCTAGAACTGAATCAACTGAAGTAGTATAAGACATGACACTGGTGTGCTGGTACCTAGAACTGAATCAACTGAAGTAGTATAAGACATGACACTGGTGTGCTGGTACCTAGAACTGAATCAACTGAAGTAGTATAAGACATGACACTGGTGTGCTGGTACCTAGAACTGAATCAACTGAAGTAGTATAAGACATGACACTGGTGTGCTGGTAACTAGAACTGAATCAACTGAAGTAGTATAAGACATGACACTGGTGTGCTGGTACCTAGAACTGAATCAAATGACACTGGTGTGCTGGTACCTAGAACTGAATCAACTGAAGTAGTATAAGACATGACACTGGTGTGCTGGTAACTAGAACTGAATCAACTGAAGTAGTATAAGACATGACACTGGTGTGCTGGTACCTAGAACTGAATCAACTGAAGTAGTATAAGACATGACACTGGTGTGCTGGTAACTAGAACTGAATCAAATGACACTGGTGTGCTGGTACCTAGAACTGAATCAAATGACACTGGTGTGCTGGTACCTAGAACTGAATCAACTGAAGTAGTATAAGACATGACACTGGTGTGCTGGTAACTAGAACTGAATCAAGAATGACACTGGTGTGCTGGTACCTAGAACTGAATCAACTGAAGTAGTATAAGACATGACACTGGTGTGCTGGTAACTAGAACTGAATCAACTGAAGTAGTATAAGACATGACACTGGTGTGCTGGTAACTAGAACTGAATCAACTGAAGTAGTATAAGACATGACACTGGTGTGCTGGTACCTAGAACTGAATCAAATGACACTGGTGTGCTGGTAACTAGAACTGAATCAACTGAAGTAGTATAAGACATGACACTGGTGTGCTGGTACCTAGAACTGAATCAACTGAAGTAGTATAAGACATGACACTGGTGTGCTGGTACCTAGAACTGAATCAATGAAAGTATAAGACATGACACTGGTGTGCTGGTAACTAGAACTGAATCAACTGAAGTAGTATAAGACATGACACTGGTGTGCTGGTACCTAGAACTGAATCAACTGAAGTAGTATAAGACATGACACTGGTGTGCTGGTACCTAGAACTGAATCAAATGACACTGGTGTGCTGGTACCTAGAACTGAATCAAATGACACTGGTGTGCTGGTACCTAGAACTGAATCAACTGAAGTAGTATAAGACATGACACTGGTGTGCTGGTACCTAGAACTGAATCAAATGACACTGGTGTGCTGGTACCTAGAACTGAATCAACTGAAGTAGTATAAGACATGACACTGGTGTGCTGGTAACTAGAACTGAATCAACTGAAGTAGTATAAGACATGACACTGGTGTGCTGGTACCTAGAACTGAATCAACTGAAGTAGTATAAGACATGACACTGGTGTGCTGGTAACTAGAACTGAATCAACTGAAGTAGTATAAGACATGACACTGGTGTGCTGGTACCTAGAACTGAATCAATGAAGTAGTATAAGACATGACACTGGTGTGCTGGTACCTAGAACTGAATCAACTGAAGTAGTATAAGACATGACACTGGTGTGCTGGTACCTAGAACTGAATCAACTGAAGTAGTATAAGACATGACACTGGTGTGCTGGTACCTAGAACTGAATCAACTGAAGTAGTATAAGACATGACACTGGTGTGCTGGTACCTAGAACTGAATCAACTGAAGTAGTATAAGACATGACACTGGTGTGCTGGTAACTAGAACTGAATCAACTGAAGTAGTATAAGACATGACACTGGTGTGCTGGTACCTAGAACTGAATCAACTGAAGTAGTATAAGACATGACACTGGTGTGCTGGTAACTAGAACTGAATCAACTGAAGTAGTATAAGACATGACACTGGTGTGCTGGTACCTAGAACTGAATCAACTGAAGTAGTATAAGACATGACACTGGTGTGCTGGTAACTAGAACTGAATCAAATGACACTGGTGTGCTGGTACCTAGAACTGAATCAACTGAAGTAGTATAAGACATGACACTGGTGTGCTGGTACCTAGAACTGAATCAACTGAAGTAGTATAAGACATGACACTGGTGTGCTGGTACCTAGAACTGAATCAACTGAAGTAGTATAAGACATGACACTGGTGTGCTGGTACCTAGAACTGAATCAACTGAAGTAGTATAAGACATGACACTGGTGTGCTGGTAACTAGAACTGAATCAACTGAAGTAGTATAAGACATGACACTGGTGTGCTGGTACCTAGAACTGAATCAACTGAAGTAGTATAAGACATGACACTGGTGTGCTGGTAACTAGAACTGAATCAACATGACACTGGTGTGCTGGTACCTAGAACTGAATCAACTGAAGTAGTATAAGACATGACACTGGTGTGCTGGTAACTAGAACTGAATCAAGAATGACACTGGTGTGCTGGTACCTAGAACTGAATCAACTGAAGTAGTATAAGACATGACACTGGTGTGCTGGTACCTAGAACTGAATCAAATGACACTGGTGTGCTGGTAACTAGAACTGAATCAAATGACACTGGTGTGCTGGTACCTAGAACTGAATCAACTGAAGTAGTATAAGACATGACACTGGTGTGCTGGTACCTAGAACTGAATCAACTGAAGTAGTATAAGACATGACACTGGTGTGCTGGTACCTAGAACTGAATCAACTGAAGTAGTATAAGACATGACACTGGTGTGCTGGTACCTAGAACTGAATCAACTGAAGTAGTATAAGACATGACACTGGTGTGCTGGTAACTAGAACTGAATCAACTGAAGTAGTATAAGACATGACACTGGTGTGCTGGTACCTAGAACTGAATCAAATGACACTGGTGTGCTGGTACCTAGAACTGAATCAACTGAAGTAGTATAAGACATGACACTGGTGTGCTGGTAACTAGAACTGAATCAACTGAAGTAGTATAAGACATGACACTGGTGTGCTGGTAACTAGAACTGAATCAACTGAAGTAGTATAAGACATGACACTGGTGTGCTGGTACCTAGAACTGAATCAACTGAAGTAGTATAAGACATGACACTGGTGTGCTGGTACCTAGAACTGAATCAACTGAAGTAGTATAAGACATGACACTGGTGTGCTGGTACCTAGAACTGAATCAACTGAAGTAGTATAAGACATGACACTGGTGTGCTGGTACCTAGAACTGAATCAACTGAAGTAGTATAAGACATGACACTGGTGTGCTGGTAACTAGAACTGAATCAACATGACACTGTGTGCTGAACTGAATCACTGAAGTAGTATAAGACATGACACTGGTGTGCTGGTACCTAGAACTGAATCAACTGAAGTAGTATAAGACATGACACTGGTGTGCTGGTACCTAGAACTGAATCAACTGAAGTAGTATAAGACATGACACTGGTGTGCTGGTAACTAGAACTGAATCAACTGAAGTAGTATAAGACATGACACTGGTGTGCTGGTAACTAGAACTGAATCAACTGAAGTAGTATAAGACATGACACTGGTGTGCTGGTAACTAGAACTGAATCAACTGAAGTATAAGACATGACACTGGTGTGCTGGTACCTAGAACTGAATCAACTGAAGTAGTATAAGACATGACACTGGTGTGCTGGTACCTAGAACTGAATCAACTGAAGTAGTATAAGACATGACACTGGTGTGCTGGTAACTAGAACTGAATCAACTGAAGTAGTATAAGACATGACACTGGTGTGCTGGTACCTAGAACTGAATCACTGAAGTGATAGACATGACACTGGTGTGCTGGTACCTAGAACTGAATCAACTGAAGTAGTATAAGACATGACACTGGTGTGCTGGTACCTAGAACTGAATCAACTGAAGTAGTATAAGACATGACACTGGTGTGCTGGTAACTAGAACTGAATCAACTGAAGTAGTATAAGACATGACACTGGTGTGCTGGTACCTAGAACTGAATCAACTGAAGTAGTATAAGACATGACACTGGTGTGCTGGTAACTAGAACTGAATCAACTGAAGTAGTATAAGACATGACACTGGTGTGCTGGTACCTAGAACTGAATCAACTGAAGTAGTATAAGACATGACACTGGTGTGCTGGTACCTAGAACTGAATCAACTGAAGTAGTATAAGACATGACACTGGTGTGCTGGTACCTAGAACTGAATCAACTGAAGTAGTATAAGACATGACACTGGTGTGCTGGTACCTAGAACTGAATCAACTGAAGTAGTATAAGACATGACACTGGTGTGCTGGTACCTAGAACTGAATCAACTGAAGTAGTATAAGACATGACACTGGTGTGCTGGTACCTAGAACTGAATCAACTGAAGTAGTATAAGACATGACACTGGTGTGCTGGTAACTAGAACTGAATCAAATGACACTGGTGTGCTGGTACCTAGAACTGAATCAACTGAAGTAGTATAAGACATGACACTGGTGTGCTGGTACCTAGAACTGAATCAACTGAAGTAGTATAAGACATGACACTGGTGTGCTGGTACCTAGAACTGAATCAACTGAAGTAGTATAAGACATGACACTGGTGTGCTGGTAACTAGAACTGAATCAACTGAAGTAGTATAAGACATGACACTGGTGTGCTGGTACCTAGAACTGAATCAACTGAAGTAGTATAAGACATGACACTGGTGTGCTGGTACCTAGAACTGAATCAACTGAAGTAGTATAAGACATGACACTGGTGTGCTGGTACCTAGAACTGAATCAACTGAAGTAGTATAAGACATGACACTGGTGTGCTGGTAACTAGAACTGAATCAACTGAAGTAGTATAAGACATGACACTGGTGTGCTGGTAACTAGAACTGAATCAACTGAAGTAGTATAAGACATGACACTGGTGTGCTGGTACCTAGAACTGAATCAACTGAAGTAGTATAAGACATGACACTGGTGTGCTGGTACCTAGAACTGAATCAACTGAAGTAGTATAAGACATGACACTGGTGTGCTGGTACCTAGAACTGAATCAACTGAAGTAGTATAAGACATGACACTGGTGTGCTGGTACCTAGAACTGAATCAACTGAAGTAGTATAAGACATGACACTGGTGTGCTGGTAACTAGAACTGAATCAACTGAAGTGTATAAGACATGACACTGGTGTGCTGGTACCTAGAACTGAATCAACTGAAGTAGTATAAGACATGACACTGGTGTGCTGGTACCTAGAACTGAATCAACTGAAGTAGTATAAGACATGACACTGGTGTGCTGGTAACTAGAACTGAATCAAATGACACTGGTGTGCTGGTACCTAGAACTGAATCAAATGACACTGGTGTGCTGGTACCTAGAACTGAATCAATGACACTGGTGTGCTGGTAACTAGAACTGAATCAACTGAAGTAGTATAAGACATGACACTGGTGTGCTGGTAACTAGAACTGAATCAAATGACACTGGTGTGCTGGTACCTAGAACTGAATCAAATGACACTGGTGTGCTGGTACCTAGAACTGAATCAACTGAAGTAGTATAAGACATGACACTGGTGTGCTGGTACCTAGAACTGAATCAACTGAAGTAGTTAAAGACATGACACTGGTGTGCTGGTACCTAGAACTGAATCAACTGAAGTAGTATAAGACATGACACTGGTGTGCTGGTAACTAGAACTGAATCAACTGAAGTAGTATAAGACATGACACTGGTGTGCTGGTACCTAGAACTGAATCAAATGACACTGGTGTGCTGGTAACTAGAACTGAATCAACTGAAGTAGTATAAGACATGACACTGGTGTGCTGGTACCTAGAACTGAATCAACTGAAGTAGTATAAGACATGACACTGGTGTGCTGGTACCTAGAACTGAATCAACTGAAGTAGTATAAGACATGACACTGGTGTGCTGGTACCTAGAACTGAATCAACTGAAGTAGTATAAGACATGACACTGGTGTGCTGGTAACTAGAACTGAATCAACTGAAGTAGTATAAGACATGACACTGGTGTGCTGGTACCTAGAACTGAATCAACTGAAGTAGTATAAGACATGACACTGGTGTGCTGGTACCTAGAACTGAATCAACTGAAGTAGTATAAGACATGACACTGGTGTGCTGGTAACTAGAACTGAATCAACTGAAGTAGTATAAGACATGACACTGGTGTGCTGGTAACTAGAACTGAATCAACTGAAGTAGTATAAGACATGACACTGGTGTGCTGGTACCTAGAACTGAATCAACTGAAGTAGTATAAGACATGACACTGGTGTGCTGGTACCTAGAACTGAATCAAATGACACTGGTG
>CALYLW010001178.1:0-178626 GCA_944989445.1 Ampullaceana balthica
GTGACTTGAAGCAACCTTGGAGGTACTCGTTCCTGTCAAGGACTAATAGTGACTTGAAGCAACCTTGGAGGTACTCGTTCCTGTCAAGGACTAATAGTGACTTGAAGCAACCTTGGAGGTACTCGTTCCTGTCAAGGACTAATAGTGACTTGAAGCAACCTTGGAGGTACTCGTTCCTGTCAAGGACTAATAGTGACTTGAAGCAACCTTGGAGGTACTCGTTCCTGTCAAGGACTAATAGTGACTTGAAGCAACCTTGGAGGTACTCGTTCCTGTCAAGGACTAATAGTGACTTGAAGCAACCTTGGAGGTACTCGTTCCTGTCAAGGACTAATAGTGACTTGAAGCAACCTTGGAGGTACTCGTTCCTGTCAAGGACTAATAGTGACTTGAAGCAACCTTGGAGGTACTCGTTCCTGTCAAGGACTAATAGTGACTTGAAGCAACCTTGGAGGTACTCGTTCCTGTCAAGGACTAATAGTGACTTGAAGCAACCTTGGAGGTACTCGTTCCTGTCAAGGACTAATAGTGACTTGAAGCAACCTTGGAGGTACTCGTTCCTGTCAAGGACTAATAGTGACTTGAAGCAACCTTGGAGGTACTCGTTCCTGTCAAGGACTAATAGTGACTTGAAGCAACCTTGGAGGTACTCGTTCCTGTCAAGGACTAATAGTGACTTGAAGCAACCTTGGAGGTACTCGTTCCTGTCAAGGACTAATAGTGACTTGAAGCAACCTTGGAGGTACTCGTTCCTGTCAAGGACTAATAGTGACTTGAAGCAACCTTGGAGGTACTCGTTCCTGTCAAGGACTAATAGTGACTTGAAGCAACCTTGGAGGTACTCGTTCCTGTCAAGGACTAATAGTGACTTGAAGCAACCTTGGAGGTACTCGTTCCTGTCAAGGACTAATAGTGACTTGAAGCAACCTTGGAGGTACTCGTTCCTGTCAAGGACTAATAGTGACTTGAAGCAACCTTGGAGGTACTCGTTCCTGTCAAGGACTAATAGTGACTTGAAGCAACCTTGGAGGTACTCGTTCCTGTCAAGGACTAATAGTGACTTGAAGCAACCTTGGAGGTACTCGTTCCTGTCAAGGACTAATAGTGACTTGAAGCAACCTTGGAGGTACTCGTTCCTGTCAAGGACTAATAGTGACTTGAAGCAACCTTGGAGGTACTCGTTCCTGTCAAGGACTAATAGTGACTTGAAGCAACCTTGGAGGTACTCGTTCCTGTCAAGGACTAATAGTGACTTGAAGCAACCTTGGAGGTACTCGTTCCTGTCAAGGACTAATAGTGACTTGAAGCAACCTTGGAGGTACTCGTTCCTGTCAAGGACTAATAGTGACTTGAAGCAACCTTGGAGGTACTCGTTCCTGTCAAGGACTAATAGTGACTTGAAGCAACCTTGGAGGTACTCGTTCCTGTCAAGGACTAATAGTGACTTGAAGCAACCTTGGAGGTACTCGTTCCTGTCAAGGACTAATAGTGACTTGAAGCAACCTTGGAGGTACTCGTTCCTGTCAAGGACTAATAGTGACTTGAAGCAACCTTGGAGGTACTCGTTCCTGTCAAGGACTAATAGTGACTTGAAGCAACCTTGGAGGTACTCGTTCCTGTCAAGGACTAATAGTGACTTGAAGCAACCTTGGAGGTACTCGTTCCTGTCAAGGACTAATAGTGACTTGAAGCAACCTTGGAGGTACTCGTTCCTGTCAAGGACTAATAGTGACTTGAAGCAACCTTGGAGGTACTCGTTCCTGTCAAGGACTAATAGTGACTTGAAGCAACCTTGGAGGTACTCGTTCCTGTCAAGGACTAATAGTGACTTGAAGCAACCTTGGAGGTACTCGTTCCTGTCAAGGACTAATAGTGACTTGAAGCAACCTTGGAGGTACTCGTTCCTGTCAAGGACTAATAGTGACTTGAAGCAACCTTGGAGGTACTCGTTCCTGTCAAGGACTAATAGTGACTTGAAGCAACCTTGGAGGTACTCGTTCCTGTCAAGGACTAATAGTGACTTGAAGCAACCTTGGAGGTACTCGTTCCTGTCAAGGACTAATAGTGACTTGAAGCAACCTTGGAGGTACTCGTTCCTGTCAAGGACTAATAGTGACTTGAAGCAACCTTGGAGGTACTCGTTCCTGTCAAGGACTAATAGTGACTTGAAGCAACCTTGGAGGTACTCGTTCCTGTCAAGGACTAATAGTGACTTGAAGCAACCTTGGAGGTACTCGTTCCTGTCAAGGACTAATAGTGACTTGAAGCAACCTTGGAGGTACTCGTTCCTGTCAAGGACTAATAGTGACTTGAAGCAACCTTGGAGGTACTCGTTCCTGTCAAGGACTAATAGTGACTTGAAGCAACCTTGGAGGTACTCGTTCCTGTCAAGGACTAATAGTGACTTGAAGCAACCTTGGAGGTACTCGTTCCTGTCAAGGACTAATAGTGACTTGAAGCAACCTTGGAGGTACTCGTTCCTGTCAAGGACTAATAGTGACTTGAAGCAACCTTGGAGGTACTCGTTCCTGTCAAGGACTAATAGTGACTTGAAGCAACCTTGGAGGTACTCGTTCCTGTCAAGGACTAATAGTGACTTGAAGCAACCTTGGAGGTACTCGTTCCTGTCAAGGACTAATAGTGACTTGAAGCAACCTTGGAGGTACTCGTTCCTGTCAAGGACTAATAGTGACTTGAAGCAACCTTGGAGGTACTCGTTCCTGTCAAGGACTAATAGTGACTTGAAGCAACCTTGGAGGTACTCGTTCCTGTCAAGGACTAATAGTGACTTGAAGCAACCTTGGAGGTACTCGTTCCTGTCAAGGACTAATAGTGACTTGAAGCAACCTTGGAGGTACTCGTTCCTGTCAAGGACTAATAGTGACTTGAAGCAACCTTGGAGGTACTCGTTCCTGTCAAGGACTAATAGTGACTTGAAGCAACCTTGGAGGTACTCGTTCCTGTCAAGGACTAATAGTGACTTGAAGCAACCTTGGAGGTACTCGTTCCTGTCAAGGACTAATAGTGACTTGAAGCAACCTTGGAGGTACTCGTTCCTGTCAAGGACTAATAGTGACTTGAAGCAACCTTGGAGGTACTCGTTCCTGTCAAGGACTAATAGTGACTTGAAGCAACCTTGGAGGTACTCGTTCCTGTCAAGGACTAATAGTGACTTGAAGCAACCTTGGAGGTACTCGTTCCTGTCAAGGACTAATAGTGACTTGAAGCAACCTTGGAGGTACTCGTTCCTGTCAAGGACTAATAGTGACTTGAAGCAACCTTGGAGGTACTCGTTCCTGTCAAGGACTAATAGTGACTTGAAGCAACCTTGGAGGTACTCGTTCCTGTCAAGGACTAATAGTGACTTGAAGCAACCTTGGAGGTACTCGTTCCTGTCAAGGACTAATAGTGACTTGAAGCAACCTTGGAGGTACTCGTTCCTGTCAAGGACTAATAGTGACTTGAAGCAACCTTGGAGGTACTCGTTCCTGTCAAGGACTAATAGTGACTTGAAGCAACCTTGGAGGTACTCGTTCCTGTCAAGGACTAATAGTGACTTGAAGCAACCTTGGAGGTACTCGTTCCTGTCAAGGACTAATAGTGACTTGAAGCAACCTTGGAGGTACTCGTTCCTGTCAAGGACTAATAGTGACTTGAAGCAACCTTGGAGGTACTCGTTCCTGTCAAGGACTAATAGTGACTTGAAGCAACCTTGGAGGTACTCGTTCCTGTCAAGGACTAATAGTGACTTGAAGCAACCTTGGAGGTACTCGTTCCTGTCAAGGACTAATAGTGACTTGAAGCAACCTTGGAGGTACTCGTTCCTGTCAAGGACTAATAGTGACTTGAAGCAACCTTGGAGGTACTCGTTCCTGTCAAGGACTAATAGTGACTTGAAGCAACCTTGGAGGTACTCGTTCCTGTCAAGGACTAATAGTGACTTGAAGCAACCTTGGAGGTACTCGTTCCTGTCAAGGACTAATAGTGACTTGAAGCAACCTTGGAGGTACTCGTTCCTGTCAAGGACTAATAGTGACTTGAAGCAACCTTGGAGGTACTCGTTCCTGTCAAGGACTAATAGTGACTTGAAGCAACCTTGGAGGTACTCGTTCCTGTCAAGGACTAATAGTGACTTGAAGCAACCTTGGAGGTACTCGTTCCTGTCAAGGACTAATAGTGACTTGAAGCAACCTTGGAGGTACTCGTTCCTGTCAAGGACTAATAGTGACTTGAAGCAACCTTGGAGGTACTCGTTCCTGTCAAGGACTAATAGTGACTTGAAGCAACCTTGGAGGTACTCGTTCCTGTCAAGGACTAATAGTGACTTGAAGCAACCTTGGAGGTACTCGTTCCTGTCAAGGACTAATAGTGACTTGAAGCAACCTTGGAGGTACTCGTTCCTGTCAAGGACTAATAGTGACTTGAAGCAACCTTGGAGGTACTCGTTCCTGTCAAGGACTAATAGTGACTTGATAGCAACCTTGGAGGTACTCGTTCCTGTCAAGGACTAATAGTGACTTGAAGCAACCTTGGAGGTACTCGTTCCTGTCAAGGACTAATAGTGACTTATAGCAACCTTGGAGGTACTCGTTCCTGTCAAGGACTAATAGTGACTTGATAGCAACCTTGGAGGTACTCGTTCCTGTCAAGGACTAATAGTGACTTGATAGCAACCTTGGAGGTACTCGTTCCTGTCAAGGACTAATAGTGACTTATAGCAACCTTGGAGGTACTCGTTCCTGTCAAGGACTAATAGTGACTTGAAGCAACCTTGGAGGTACTCGTTCCTGTCAAGGACTAATAGTGACTTGAAGCAACCTTGGAGGTACTCGTTCCTGTCAAGGACTAATAGTGACTTGAAGCAACCTTGGAGGTACTCGTTCCTGTCAAGGACTAATAGTGACTTGAAGCAACCTTGGAGGTACTCGTTCCTGTCAAGGACTAATAGTGACTTGAAGCAACCTTGGAGGTACTCGTTCCTGTCAAGGACTAATAGTGACTTGAAGCAACCTTGGAGGTACTCGTTCCTGTCAAGGACTAATAGTGACTTGAAGCAACCTTGGAGGTACTCGTTCCTGTCAAGGACTAATAGTGACTTGAAGCAACCTTGGAGGTACTCGTTCCTGTCAAGGACTAATAGTGACTTGAAGCAACCTTGGAGGTACTCGTTCCTGTCAAGGACTAATGGTGACTTGAAGCAACCTTGGAGGTACTCGTTCCTGTCAAGGACTAATAGTGACTTGAAGCAACCTTGGAGGTACTCGTTCCTGTCAAGGACTAATGGTGACTTGAAGCAACCTTGGAGGTACTCGTTCCTGTCAAGGACTAATGGTGACTTGAAGCAACCTTGGAGGTACTCGTTCCTGTCAAGGACTAATGGTGACTTGAAGCAACCTTGGAGGTACTCGTTCCTGTCAAGGACTAATGGTGACTTGAAGCAACCTTGGAGGTACTCGTTCCTGTCAAGGACTAATGGTGACTTGAAGCAACCTTGGAGGTACTCGTTCCTGTCAAGGACTAATGGTGACTTGAAGCAACCTTGGAGGTACTCGTTCCTGTCAAGGACTAATAGTGACTTGAAGCAACCTTGGAGGTACTCGTTCCTGTCAAGGACTAATAGTGACTTGAAGCAACCTTGGAGGTACTCGTTCCTGTCAAGGACTAATGGTGACTTGAAGCAACCTTGGAGGTACTCGTTCCTGTCAAGGACTAATGGTGACTTGAAGCAACCTTGGAGGTACTCGTTCCTGTCAAGGACTAATGGTGACTTGAAGCAACCTTGGAGGTACTCGTTCCTGTCAAGGACTAATAGTGACTTGAAGCAACCTTGGAGGTACTCGTTCCTGTCAAGGACTAATAGTGACTTGAAGCAACCTTGGAGGTACTCGTTCCTGTCAAGGACTAATAGTGACTTGAAGCAACCTTGGAGGTACTCGTTCCTGTCAAGGACTAATAGTGACTTGAAGCAACCTTGGAGGTACTCGTTCCTGTCAAGGACTAATAGTGACTTGAAGCAACCTTGGAGGTACTCGTTCCTGTCAAGGACTAATAGTGACTTGAAGCAACCTTGGAGGTACTCGTTCCTGTCAAGGACTAATAGTGACTTGAAGCAACCTTGGAGGTACTCGTTCCTGTCAAGGACTAATAGTGACTTGAAGCAACCTTGGAGGTACTCGTTCCTGTCAAGGACTAATAGTGACTTGAAGCAACCTTGGAGGTACTCGTTCCTGTCAAGGACTAATAGTGACTTGAAGCAACCTTGGAGGTACTCGTTCCTGTCAAGGACTAATGGTGACTTGAAGCAACCTTGGAGGTACTCGTTCCTGTCAAGGACTAATGGTGACTTGAAGCAACCTTGGAGGTACTCGTTCCTGTCAAGGACTAATAGTGACTTGAAGCAACCTTGGAGGTACTCGTTCCTGTCAAGGACTAATAGTGACTTGAAGCAACCTTGGAGGTACTCGTTCCTGTCAAGGACTAATAGTGACTTGAAGCAACCTTGGAGGTACTCGTTCCTGTCAAGGACTAATAGTGACTTGAAGCAACCTTGGAGGTACTCGTTCCTGTCAAGGACTAATAGTGACTTGAAGCAACCTTGGAGGTACTCGTTCCTGTCAAGGACTAATGTGACTTGAAGCAACCTTGGAGGTACTCGTTCCTGTCAAGGACTAATGGTGACTTGAAGCAACCTTGGAGGTACTCGTTCCTGTCAAGGACTAATAGTGACTTGAAGCAACCTTGGAGGTACTCGTTCCTGTCAAGGACTAATAGTGACTTGAAGCAACCTTGGAGGTACTCGTTCCTGTCAAGGACTAATAGTGACTTGAAGCAACCTTGGAGGTACTCGTTCCTGTCAAGGACTAATAGTGACTTGAAGCAACCTTGGAGGTACTCGTTCCTGTCAAGGACTAATAGTGACTTGAAGCAACCTTGGAGGTACTCGTTCCTGTCAAGGACTAAGTTGAGCACCTGGAGGTACTCGTTCTGTGTCAATGGATCTGCATAGTTTGGATCAAATACAAGTCACACCAACCAACTGTGTGATCACAACAATAAATATAAGATAAGATTTATTAATTGACTATTACTCAAGAAAATGTTTTGGCTAATGACTTCATCAGTACATCAGTGCCCATATTCCTACTTTTCGTTTCTGTGGTTTTTTATCTTTACCTCATTATTATTTTTCCATGATGAACTATGTATTATATAATGTACATTTAATTTGAATACTTGTGTAAGTTATTTGTTCTGATGAAGGCATTAGCCAAAACGTTTATTTGTGTATGTGGCAATTAATAAAGTTTTAATTTGATGAGAGGGCTAATTATACTACATGTACTACTTACTACTAATACTACTAGTTTTGATCTCCTTGGATCTGTCTCAGTGATAAGGCATCCGGGCAGAATAGCGACTATCAAAACAGCGACCGTCATAATAGCGACTGCATCATAACAGCGACTGTATCAAAATAGCGACTTTCTTCTTTTGCTTGTATTAATGTTTGAAAAACTTACTGTGCCTAGCCTACAATGGAGTTTATAAAATAAAGAAAAGTATAGACACGATAAGCAATGTAGGTTTTTTGTACAGAAGGGACAATACAAAATTAAATACAATCAACTGGAGGTGTGTACAAATAAATGTTGGTGTTGTAAAGAGTGTAAACACATTTTCGGGACACATTTTGTTTTAAAAAAAATTCTGTGAAAAAAATAAAATTATAACTGCTATTACTTCAGTCAAATATATTTTGCAGAAAGATCGATAGTGATTAACAAACATAGATGCAGTCGATTAATTTAGGGGGATTGCGGTGGTAGGGGCAGAGGTGGTGTGTGGCTGCTTTTTTTAATTTAGAGAAAGTTCGACTACAGGACTTTTTGATCCCCGGATGTTTCGACCCTTTTTGTTTTTACCTCGTAAATTTTTTTATTTTTTTCTAATTTAAAAAAAAATTAATTAAAATAATATAGTTTAATATTATTATCTATTGAAAATTAAAAACGGCATGAAATAGTTATTTTCAACGATTAATTTACCACTAAAAAGTATATACACTGAAAACCAATCAACATTAAGGGAGAATTCATGATTGTGTTAAATGCACCACTCCTCTGAGGTAGCAAGTCCTTTCAAACCTATCCAACTCCACCCCCACCCCCAGGCAATGTGGTCAGATAGTCCTTTATGAGGGTACTTACATTCTCTCAGCCCCAATCCCTTTATTTACCTTCTCCATAACACGGGGTCCGTGGTCGTCACTTAGTCTAGCCTTCGTAACATGTCATTATGTAATCCCGGACAGTTCGACCACAAGACGTTTTGACAAGGGAGCTGTCAATATTGTTAAAAAAGCTGCCCGGGTAACCATGATTCAAATTTTATTTTTACTGAGCAGTTGTTTGTATTTGAATGAATGCGTTTATATATAGCATAAGTTAATTAAGTTTTAAATTTTATTTTAAACACAATTTTTAATTTCAATAAATACTTCATAAAAATGTTGCTATTTTTTGGAGCTTTTATTTGTTACTATGCATTTATGTAGTTTTTTCACTAGGGGTCCTTGGGTAAGTTTAGACAATGAAAAGGGGTCTATGTGTCAAAAAAGATTGGAACCACTGTGTTAGGTGAACGGTTGGACAAGAATAGCTATGTGGTGAAGTCGCTGTTATGACGGTCGCTGTTTTGATACAGTCGCTATTTTGAAGTCGCTATTATGACGGTCGCTGTTTTGATACAGTCGCTATTTTGAAGTCGCTATTATGACGGTCGCTGTTTTGACAGTCGCTATTTTGAACCCGTGCCCAGTGATAACTACTGAGTTTCATTAGTGAAAATACAAGTCAACATTTTAATATAACAGCTATGGAACTCAAAACATGAACAGGATTTAATCATTTAAATTTTAATGATTTATCTCAACACTTTCATCAAGGTCATTAAATAATGTTCTTTAAGCAAAATTTTATTTTATACGACACTTGCGTGATTTTATTATAAATAATGTTCTTTGAGCAGCATTTAGTTTGATACTGACACATACATGATTTTTCTATTTGGAGAACATTCACTTGATCAGTCTTTGATTAATAAGCAAATGAGACAAAGTAGTTGAATTGTGTAAATAGTAAATAAATGTAAGTACATTTAAATAGAATTTGCTCTTAGAGATCTCATACTTTAGATTTAGAAAGTTTGTTGGTTATTTCTTAAAGCCATCAGCCTATTCAAATATCCATTGGAATATTTTAATGAGTGTCAACAAGGGTTAAATTATTATGATTTTTAAGTGCTGTCATTTTGTTGGCAGCGTCGAACACAGTTTATTGTATGATTAAATTCTACTCTGTCCAGACATAGTCAGTGAAAGAACACAAGACTTTGAAAATGCAGCTATCATAAAATGACTTGGCCAAAAAGTGTGATGCACAAAATTTAATTGCCGCCCTAAAAATCCATCTGTAACGGTACCAGCATTTTCTCTCAATGTCGCACCAAAGTCATATTTTGTTAGAATCAATATTTTCTAAAACATCCACTCCATCCACAACAGACTCCATGACGAGTGTGCTACCGCTAAGTAATAGACTGGATTGGTCATCCATAATGTCAAGTATCCGCTTGTCCACTGGTAGTCTCAAGCCAGTATCAGCAAGGAAGAGGCATAACTTCTGTAAAGAAATATGACGTCCATAAATATAAAAGATTTTTTAAAGAATACATATAATTATTGGTATGCAGCAAAGAAAATGACCAAAAATTTGACATCAAGAAAAACCAGATCTTTCTTACCTTTTCTGTGCCAGTATTATTTTTGTTTGTGATAGAAACTTTGTCAGCTATTACATCAATGATCCGACCAATGGTCCACATCTGTTGGAATCAAAACTTTAAATAAGGTTTTGTCCATTATATTTTATTTAAACAAATGAAACAAACTTCGTTGAAAGCATCTAATGTTTATTAAATTTCAATGATAAGTGAATGTATGTCAAATGTAGTGACAAAGTTGTGAAGGAAAAGAGTTATAAAAGATTGAGTAAAACCAGCAAGTTATAAATGGATTGTTAATGTGCATCCACATTTCCTATTTAATAATAATAATAATAAATTGATCATTTATATAGCGCTGTATCCCAGTAAGGAACTGGGCTCACAGCGCTTTACATGAAAGAAATAACATACCTATAAGTATTAAATTAACTTTCATATCATAACATACACAAAAATTACAGTACATTATACATAAGCTACGTTAATCATTTACAAGAAATGTTGTTTCATTAATTTTGAAAATAAATTTTGAAAAGATGTGTCTTAAGTGCAGTCTTGAAGGACTTGGTTGTTTGAATACTACGTATGTGTAATGGTAGAGAATTCCATTGTTTGGCTGCACAAAAAGAGAACGACCTTTCACCAAATGCTTTGGTGCGTGTCGTAGGAACAGAGAGAACGCGTGTGTCTGCAGAAGATCGTAGCTGGCGAATAGGTGAGTAGACCGACAAAAGTTCAGTAAGATACGATGGGCATGAGTCCGAAAAGAAGTTGTGACAGAGAACGGCCAGTTTGTAATCAATACGGGCTTGTATAGGCAGCCAATGAAGTGAGCGAAGAAGTGGAGTAACATGGTCATGTTTTTGTGCCTTGAGCACCAGTCTGGCAGCTGAATTTTGAACTTTCTGTAGTTTTTCAGTGCATTGTTTTGGCGCACCTGACAGAAGAGAATTGCAGTAATCCATACGAGCTAGTACAAGAGCACGGACTAGAGTTTTTGTTGCACTAACTGTTAAGTAATGACGGATTGAGCTGATCTGACGAATGGCAGTGTAGGCAGAGCGACAGATATGATTGATGAAGTTGTTAATAGACATGTTGTCAGAAATAATGTAGCCAAGATTCCTAGTCGATGTTGTGAACAGAATATCCGAACTGGCTACGTGAATTGACTTCGGAAGAGACAAAGTAGTGCGTGATTTATTGTTGCAAAATAGAAGTGCTTCAGTCTTGTCATCATTCAGCTTGAGTTTACTGAACGTCATCCAAGACTTTACCTCACCAATGCACTCTTGCATCAATTGGACAGCGGAGTCCATATTAGAGGGATCAGTGTGAGTATATAGCTGAGTATCATCTGCAAATGATTGGCTTTTAACTGAATGCTTTATTTAAAGGGTGAGTATGAGTTAAGATGCTCTTTTCAACATATGCAAAAGGTTTGAGATCTAAGATGTATGGGTAAGAAGGCGGGGTTCATATGAACAACAATTTGTATACATAATTTAAGGGACTACAATGTAGCTTGACTCATGACTCTGTAATAGATTACTTTTAGACCAATATAAATAGACCAAAAGAAAATTATATTTTAATGATGAAAATAAATATGACCGTTGATAGGAAGAAACAAATTGTCCTTGTAAGTTAATGTTGACAGCACTAACCTTAGAAAAAAACATATGCACTTGTGGTATCTTAGAGTCCAAAGGTAAGCTGATGGTGAAATAAACTCTCTCACTTTGAGGCACACCTTCATCACCAACAGCTTTAGCTTTAACCTTCATGAGTGCCACTTTGGCTGCCATCTGAATAGCTTTAGGATTTGTTGGTTTGGGTCTCGCTTTTAATTCTTTGTTGGCTAATAGATGGGAAAAACACAGAGTAAATTTTATGATCGAATAAGTGTTTTAGTTACCGGTATTTATAATACTTGTCCTTCTAAATATATATTATAATCAAAACATTTAGTGTGACAAAAGAGTGTGTTGACTTTTTTTAAAGTAGGGAATCCTCAATTTTACTTTTGGTACATGTAGTACTATGAAAATATGCAGGGCACAGTGCAGTTTGATGGAGCTACCTCAGAAGCCTTTCCAGTCAGCAGCGGAGTTAAACAAGGTCGTGTACTCGTACCAACACTGTTCGCCATTTTCTTCTCTGTACTGTTTCGATATGCTTTCAAGGATAGCAGTAATGGAATCTGGTTACACACCAGAGCTGATGGAGGACTTTTCAACACTGCCCGCCGCCGAGCCAAAATCAAAACGACAGATGTCCTAATACATGAGCTACTCTTTGCGGATGATGCGGCACTGACGGCACACACAGAAACTGATTTGCAACAACTCGTGTCAAGCTTCTCCAACGCCTGTAAAGAATGTGGTCTGCAAATCAGCTTGAAAAAGACAAACATCATGGCCCAAGACACGTTCTCCTCCTACCATCAATATTGACAATGAAAACTTGGAGGTTGTGGACAGCTTCACCTACTTGGGTTCCAAAGTCTCCAATACACTGTCCATCGCGGATGAAATGAACAGTAGAATTGGCAAGGCAGCTGCCACAATGGCTAAACTAAATAAACGGACCTGGCAAAACACCAAGCTAACAGAAAACCAAATTGTGTGTCTATCGAGCCTGCGTCATCAGTATGCTGCTATAGGGGAGCAAGGCATGGACCACTTACACATCCCATGAGCGCAAGCTTAATAGCTTCCCCTCAAGGTGCCTGTGGCGCATCCTTGGCATTAAATGGCAGGACAAAGTGCCAAATAGTGAGGTCCTGATGCATGCCAATACCCAAAGCTTCTCACTCCTTGGTGAAAAACGCCTGAGATGGCTAGGACATGTGAAAAGAATGACCTCCTATATGGAGAAATGGCATCGGGAAAAAGGAAGACAGGTCGCCCACGTCTGCAATTTAAAGATGTCTGCCAAAGGGAAATGAAAGCAGCCAGAATACGCACAAGCCACTGGGAGTGTAAGGCAGAAGACCGATCTACGTGGCGCACAGTTGTAAGAGAGGGCATAATAGTAGCCGACGAGCGAAGGATGGAGGAAGCTACAGACAGAAGAGCTAGGAGAAAGGCCAAAACATTTGGTAGCACAGAATTCATGTGTAAAAGCTGTGGTAACGACTGTCACTCAAGGATAGGACTGCACAGCCACTCGAGAAAGTGTAACCCGAAACAACAGTGATGCACCATAGTCTTGTGAGACGGAAGGATGCCGATGGATTGCTATGTCTGGTTTGCTCTTTACTTTTAAATAGTAATCTAAGTCCACTAAGGATTAGAATGAATAAAATGGGTGAAAGCAAATTAAACAATGTATTGGGTCTACCCAGTTAGGCCCTCATTTAACAAAATACAACTTTACGTAATTTTGAAGGGAAAAAAAATTGAAATTTTACAGCTTTATGTTAGAAAAAATATAGTTAAAGCTCAGTCACTAAATCTTTACTTAAAATATGACTGTGAGGGGGTTAGCTTTACATTCAATTGTTAGTGTTGGGACAGATCATAAGTACAGATATATAAATACAGGATCGTATCAATAATTTTATATTTGACATTTTATTTGATTATAATAAATATATAGATCTAAATATAAAAAGAAAATCTTAACATCATTTTTGTATTTCGTTACAAAGAAGTTCTATCAAAGAATAACAATTCTTTCCATCAAAATAAAAGAAGTATTTTGAAAATATAAATAAGAAATGACTCTTCACCTAGCAGCTGCTGGACATGTTCTGCTGTCTTTGAAACTTGTGGTTTTGCTGGCAACTTGACACAGCTATGGTCTTCTTGTAGGCGATGGCTGAGGAGTCGGTTTATTTTACATATGTATTGTAAATATCAAGTTTAAAATGTTAAACATTAAGAAACTGTTCGTTATTGTCTCCTTTAAACATTTATTGGACAGAGTTTTTTCATCTCCTTTTTGTCTCGGTATAGCCAAGAATTTTAAAGATTTTTGTAACATCTATTTGATGTATGGTTATGTAAGTAAAACAATTAATATCTTTGGTTATGTAAGTAAAACAATTCATATCTTTGGTTATGTAAGTAAAACAATATCTTTGGTTATGTAAGTAAAACAATTAATATCTTTGTTTATGTAAGTAAAACAATTAATATCTTTGGTTATGTAAGTAAAACAATTAATATCTTTGGTTATGTAAGTAAAACAATTAATATTTTTGGTGTAATGGACATATGTAAATGAAATAAAGAGCAAAATAAAGAGAATAAATTCCAGATTATTTGGTTATTTCCTTAGCCATCTAATGTTTTTCCAATAATGAAAACAAGTATTCAAAATTATATATTTTAAAATTTACAAAATTCTAATGCTAAAGTCAATGCTAATCAATTTAAAAATAAATTATTTTAATCTCAATGGCCAATAAACTAAACCCTGAGAGTGCCTCACTATCACTGGCAAATAATCTAAACCCTGAGAGTGCCTCACTATCACTGGCAAATAAACTAAACCCTGAGAGTGCCTCACTATCACTGGCAAATAAACTAAACCCTGAGAGTGCCTCACTATCACTGGCAAATAAACTAAACCCTGAGAGTGCCTCACTATCACTGGCAAATAAACTAAACCCTGAGAGTGCCTCACTATCACTGGCAAATAAACTAAACCCTGAGAGTGCCTCACTATCACTGGCAAATAAACTAAACCCTGAGAGTGCCTCACTATCACTGGCAAATAAACTAAACCCTGAGAGTGCCTCACTAACACTGGCGAATAAAATAAATCCCGAGAGTGTCTCAGTATCAATGGCCAATAAACTAAATCCTGAGAGTGCCTCACTATCACTGCCCAATAAACTAAATCCTGAGAGTGCCTCACTATCACAGGCCAATAAACTAAACCCTGAGAGTGCCTCACTTTCAATGGCCAATAAACTAAATACTGAGAGTGCCTCACTATCAATGGCCAATGAACTAAATCCTGAGAGTGCCTCATTATCACTGGCCAATAAACTAAATCCTGAGAGTGCCTCACTATCACTAGCCAATAAACTAAATTCTGAGAGTGCCTCACTATTAATGGCCAATAAACTAAATCCTGAGAGTGCCTCACTATCAATGGCCAATAAACTAAACCCTGAGAGTGCCTCACTATCCCTATCTACAGCAGCTTTCTGCCATTTGTCCAAATCAAGAGTTTATACTTAAACAATTTGTGTAAATAAAATTATAAAATAAAAGCTCTATTGATTGATGATAAACATGTGTAAACATTTATGGAAATTCTTTCTTCGGTACAAAAAACAATGATTGCTTAAATTACTTTTACATGATATAATGTATACCCAACCTATTGAAACTAATAAAACGGAGAGTAAGCAAACATTGAGAGCCAAGCCCCACCCCAAAAAAATACAATAAAACAACAACAAAAAACGCCAGAGATTTGAAGGATGCTAGGTAAATAAAATGCAATACAAAAACAAAAACTTGAAAAAGACACTATAGTTATGTTAAATTGTTCATTTTGTTCATTCCACATGGACTCAATGTAACAAATTATTTCATTAATCTATATACAATAGGGCTGGCACTGATTTTAAAAAATTTGTTCAATTAATCGGGAAAAAATTTAATAGATTAATTTTGATTAATTATATTTTTATAACGCATATGTAGATTCCGTTAAGTTGTGATTCATTATTTCGCTAAATCTATTACGGTAATGCCATGGCTCCCAAATTTTGTGACGTAACACAGCAAATTCATTCTGCTATGAAAGAAATTAGGAAGAAAAACCTGTTTGTCTACATATGCACGTCTAAATAAATAATAATATGAGGGAAAAGCATGTAAGTAACAAAAAATATAAATTATAAATAAATTGGAACAAAAAATATTAGAAATATTTTCTTAAATTTTAATTGAATTTTAATCGATCAAATTAATTTTAATTGATTAAAAATTTTAACAATTAATCGATAATTTCCAAAGCCCTAATATACAATATAGATCTTATCAGTTGCTTTGAAAGTCTGATGTGTTACAGGGTCTTCTATGAGGATAGAATGGTTTGTAAGAACTAACAAAGCATCTTTTTTAAACCTTTTGTAAAAACTTTATCACAGTGCCAATCTTGTATTACTTACCAAAGGCAGAAGCTTAGTTGACAGTGAGGGCAAACAATTTGGGTCAATTCCCTTTTATCACATCCTGTGATACTGCAAGGATAGGATCTGTCTCCTTTATATTCCACTCTTTCATTTTGCGGCTAGAAGTAAGAATTGAGTTGCCAACCAACAAATGATACACTTGTCATAATATGTTGTTACAGTTATAGATAGTTTTTGAGTGGTGACTTAATGAGATTATGTAACAGATTTATGTGCAGGGTGAGGTTGGAAAATGTACACATGAAAATATCTACACATTCAGCAAAATGTATTTTAATTTCTGACATTAAACATATAGCCTAAGAAACCAAACTCTCCTCTACAAATCTATGACACTAGTTAAGTCTAAAATCTATGACACTAGTTATGTCTAAAATCTATGACACTAGTTATGTCTAAAATCTATGACACTAGTTATGTCTAGTTATTTTCAAAGGCTGTAAAAATATCATTTCAACAATTCATAACTTATCATTATGTTGCTTTGTGCTTTCACAAGAATTATTTCCCTAGACATCACAATATTCAGTCCAAGGAGTTAATTCCACCTTTTACCTCTTTATCTTTTCATGATTTTTAATTTATTTGAGATATAATTCTTTAGCTTAGCTAAGCCAAATATATTGCTTACGCCAAAGAAACAAAATTTGTCAGAAGAAAAGAATACTCATGACATAATTAACACAACAACGACAGTTAAATGTTCCTTAATTTAATTGTATTGTCAGTTAAATGTTCCTTAATTTAATTGTATTGTCAGTTAAATGTTCCTTAATTTAATTGTATTGTCAGTTAAATGTTCCTTAATTTAATTGTATTGTCAGTTAAATGTTCCTTAATTTAATTGTATTGTCAGTTAAATGTTCCTTAATTTAATTGTATTGTCAGTTAAATCTTCCTTAATTTAATTGTATTGTCAGTTAAATCTTCCTTAATTTAATTGTATTGTCAGTTAAATCTTCCTTAATTTAATTATGTCAGTTAAATGTTCCTTAATTTAATTGTATTGTCAGTTAAATGTTCCTTAATTTAATGGTATTGTCACTGTCCATATTTCATGCATCACCATCATTCTATTTAAATGTATGTTTTCAATATCTGGGAGGCATATGACTTTTTAACATAGTGATATCTGGGTGACCTTTATTCCTCATAGTATTATGGCCAGAGTTGTGATTTATTTTTCAATACAGTCTATTCTGTCGGTATTTAGATATGCTGTAAGTATAAGTACATGTAATATACGTTTTGAAAATATTAAAGTGTATCAGAATCTTTTAATTTACCACAAACAATATCAAACATAGAAGAAAACCAAAAAGCATTGAATTGTTTGAAAGACATTCATAAAATTGTTTAAATAAATACCTACCGCTGTGCAACTGTGTTGATCTCTTGATCTGTGATGTAAACTAATAAAAAGTGAATTTTTTCAAAATAAATAGATTTCAGCTGAAAACTTCCATCATTTTTGACGGGTGATACGCTAGTTATTAATGTATTACTAATAAGTACTAAGGCATATATTTTTATAAGGACAAAGGAAAACAATTGAAATTAAATTAAATATAAGTTAATACTAGACTAGGCTACTATTACTATTACTATTACTAGGACTAGTGTTTACGACTATTGAACAACTGCTTACACTCATCTTTAAAAACGTTTAGGCCTATTTCCATTAGTTTTAAGTCTTAGGGGCCGTCCATAAATGACGTCACGCACCTAGGGGGGGGAGGGGGGTCACACTTGTGTGACGTTGCGTGACGAGGGGGAGGGAGGGGGGTTGAAGAAATGTGACGTCACATCAAAAGGGTAACTTTAAATAAAACATCCACTGAAATATTTGGTCGCTTACAATTTATTTAATGACTTTTTTTTTCTTTTTTTTTAAAAAAAAATCAGTGCTTCTCAATGTGCTGGTCGGTAGGCCATCAGACGCTGGTTGGCGTATGCTATCAAGACACGAAAATTAAATCTAATTATAATCCTTAAGTTTGAGAATCCACAAGATAACATATGAAATTGTTACACTGCGTCGTTTGATGTTGACATCAAAGCATTTGTGATCTAACCGCAGCTCCGTTTGGTTCTCTCATGCCCGTTACCACAAAATATACAATTTTATGTATGCGTTACAGACTCTAGGTCCTGCTCATGTGACTCGGGGATTTGGGGGAGCGTCTTTAGCACCCCCACCCCTCCCCCCCCCCGAAAATGCTACTGGTGAGTTTTACAAGCATGACAAGTGTCTAAAAATGATTTGAATAGGATTATGTGTAGATATTTTAAGTCAAAACGACACGGAATATCCTTTTTCTTTAAAAGGGGAGGGGGGGAGGGAATCTATTTGATAGAATTAAAAACGTTTTAAGTTTGATATAATTGTTCGATGGTTTTTGATAAAACGCCCCTGGCCATTCTAGTCTTCTAGATCAGTGCTTCTCAAAGTGGTGGTCCGCGGACCGATGCCAACCGCTGCCGGTCCGCAGATGTTCTCAAAAATAGGACAGAAAAAAATGTCAGTGCAGGGAAAATAGTGCACAGGTCCCTGGTACAATGGAAAAAATTCCTGCTGGTCCGCAATACTAAAAAGTATGAGAAGCACTGTTCTAGATATAATGGTAAATGAGCCCATTTAAAATTAGTCAAGTATTCATTGACTTTATTGAATGCATCAAATTCTTGACATTGCAATTCGAGAGGAGAACAAAACAACTTTTCTTCTTAGCTCAGTTTTTAAGGCATTAATTTTAAATATCACAGAAATGATGCGTGATAAAGACAAGTCATGTGGATTAAGATTATTGTCACTCGTGTCAATATAAATGAAAGTATGGTAGATTTAGGTGTCTTCATATAGTGCGTAGGTAAGAAATCTACATAGTTGTCAAATTTTAAAAAATGCATTTTCTGGAAGGAACCTGTTTAATAATGGGCATATTTTCCAAGCGTACACGTACACATGACGTATTTTAATATATCTAGCGGATTGTAGTGGATGTTATATGTCCCAAATGAGTCTGCATTACCCCCAAGAATTCCCTTTTTGACCCCAGTTCAGGTTATTTACCTCTGTTCGCCGACCTCTGTCTTACGGGATGCCCGTCAGTCAATTGAGGGATTTTAAAAAAATACATTTTAAAAATGTTATTTTTAAATAATTTTTTTTCTAAACAAAGACGTTAACCGTGATGATCAATAGTCAATGTTTAATTTGTATTCATTAAAATAAAATATAAGCTAAGGATGTTAACACAGTTCGTTTTCTGAAGGCCGGTTAAACGCTTTTAAAAATGATTCACGCGGGTTACGATATTACAATTTAGATCTTCACTAAATAAATAATAAATACTTAAATGACAATAAAAGTGATTTGAAATATACTTATTTTCAAATAGTAAATAAAGTTGTTTTAGTTTCTTTGTTATTAATTATTTATTTTTTTTTGGGGGGGGGGTCAAAGATTTGTGACGTATTTTTAGAGGGGGGGTCTAAGTTTTTGTGACGTCGCGTGACGAGGGGGGGGAGGGGGTCAAAAATCTGCAAAAATCGCGTGACGTCATTTATGGACGGCCCCTTATGCATTTTAATAATTTATTCAGCTGCAAAACTAACTGTTGTTACAAATAGTTCAGAAAACTTTGACCTCAATCCCTAAAAATAGCCCAATGACCAAATGGGTTATGATGTTTTCCGGTCTTAGAAATGACAAGCTCTATTTAGTTATTTAATTAATGAATATGTTAAATAAATGGATGACATAAAGGTATATTTACAAAAATAAAATTTAATTCATTCTATTTACTTATTTCAAACAATGCAAGAAATCAATAATTGTGTCATTTTTCACATATTTCCTTCAAGCCTCTCCTCTAATTATTAGTTACTTACCAAAATGTTTTTCCACATCCATCACACAGAAAAGGAAGAAAATCTGTGGATGAAAAACATAACTGCAAGTTTAAAAATTACTTTAAAAATAGCTATAAAAAAAACTCCAATATGCTCTTTCAAATTTGAAATACTCCATAGATTGTTGGCCCAGGTCAACACGTGGTATGATTCATCAGTTGTGTTGCCTCAGGTCAATATAGGTTGGCATGGTGAATTAAATTATTTTTTTAATATTTTATATCTATTTTGCTGGATAATGTTAATTATTTTACTTAATTAAGCTAATTTAGTCAAGGAATAACACTTCGTACCCAACTGGTTACATGATTCCACTTCACAGTTTGAACCAATGTTAGGCAATTCCATCATGTACCAGCTGAAACAGACTTTAAACATCAGTAAAATCATAGTCACTATGATATTGAATAATAGTTAGTGCAAAAACTTCATATGTCAAAATGTATGTGCACGCAAAAGGAAAAAAGGTCTTTACTGTAATTTAATTACTTTAATACTAATAATACAATCCTAAGAAGAAAAAAAAACAGCTTAATAATAATTAATTCTCGGAAGAACAAAAACAGCTTAATAATAATTAACTGCCAAAGCCAAATGATACTTAGTAAAAACTTAGTTATACTATAACTTAAGTTATAGTTACTTAAAGTTAAAGCCTCTCTAAATCAGGGTAAAGTGCTCCAGGATTGGAAATTAGCTAACGTACCTCCCCTCTTTAAAAAGAGGTGATAAATCAGAACCTTGTAAATACAGATCTCTATCACTTACTAGTCTAGTAATACTAGTATCCCCTGTAAATTACTAGAACACATACTATATAGTAGAATAGTTAACCACCTAGACAAATATAATGTCCTATTCCCACATTAACACGGCTTTAGAAAAAACAGATCACGTGAAATACAATTGATATTGATTGGTTTCATTCATAGACTCATAGATGATCTGTCAAAAGGCTTAGAGAATAATAATCAAATAGATACAATATTACTATTACTATTACTAGTAGACTTCTCAAAAGTAAGATCTTATCTTATCTGTTTACAGACGCTCCTTCTATACAGAAGATTATTGCGTCCTACGCTTATCTATGGTTTGTGTTTAGTCCTGCATTTTTATTAGAGATTTAAATGTTGATAAAGTGTTGGTTTTCCTGGATTCTTCAGGCAACCCATTCCACGCCCGAATTCCGGACGGGAAGAAGGAAAACTTGTATGTGTTTGTTCTTGCATACGGAATAAGAAAGGTGTTTTTATCCTTATGTCTATCTGAGGGTTGTATTAAGTTATCTTTGTGTTGTATTTCTAAATTAGAATTAATTGCTTTATGTATGATTACTACTTTGCTCTTGGTTCTTCTATCCTCTAGTGTTTCAAGGTTTAATGATTTAACTAATGGTGTTATTCTTGTCAGTTTCGAATATTCTCCAGTAATGAATCTGGCAGCTCTTTTTTGAATTTGTTCTAGTTTATCAATGTTTTCTTTGGTGGATGGGTCCCATACAGAAGATGCATATTCTAGTACAGGTCTCACCAAAGTGAGGTAGCATTTTAGTTTTATATCTCTATTACATTTGTTAAAGTTTCCTTTTTATAAAGCCTAAGGTTTTGTTTGATTTTTTAATAACTTCATTGACATGGGGATTCCATGATAGTTTCTCATTTATTAAGACTCCTAAGTATTTTGCATCTTTAGTTTGGGTCAGTTCTTTTCCATGAATGTAATATTTTGAATTTATTTGTTTCTTTTTCTTTGTTACTCTTAACAGTTGACACTTTTCTGGGTGGAAAGACATACTCCAGTTAGTTTCCCATTTTATCAATTCATCTAAGTCTTTTTGTAAAATTTTGCTATCTTGTTCTGATTTAATTGTTCTATAGATTATACAATCATCAGCAAATAACCTAACTTTTGTACCTGTTGAGATGTTGTTGGGTAAATCATTTATATAAATTAAAAAGAGTAAGGGACCTAGCACAGTTCCTTGTGGAACTCCTGAGTTAACCTTTATTGGTGCAGATTTAGATCCATTAATTATTACAGTTTGCTCCCTGCCCAAAAGGAAGTCTTGGATCCAGTGATGTAAGGAACCTGAGATTCCAAAGTAGTTAAGTTTTTTAAGTAAACTAAGGTGGTGAACTTTGTCAAATGCTTTTGAGAAGTCTAGTAATATTGTATCTATTTGATCATTTTTGTCCAAGCCTTTTGATAGTTCATCTATTAAACCTATTAATTGTGTTTCACATGATCTGTTTTTTCTAAAGCCGTGTTGATGTGGGCATAGGGCATTATATTTGTCAAGGTGGTTAACTATTCTACTATATATTATGTGTTCTAGTAATTTACAGGTGATACTAGTAAGTGATACAGGCCTGTAATTACCAGGGTCTGATTTATCCCCTTTCTTAAAGAGTGGAGTTACGTTAGCTAATTTCCAATCCTGGGGCACTTTACCCTGGTTTAGAGAGGCTTGAAAGAGAACTACAAGGATTGGGGACAGTTCATTGCTTAGTTCTTTTAATAATCTTGCAGGCAAATCATCTGGGCCAGTAGCTTTGTTTATTTTTAAGTTTTTTAGGAGTGAATGTATACCTATCTCATCTACAGTTATGTTACCTATTTCCTCCATTTTATTTAAATTTATTAAAACTTCCTTGTCGCCTGAGGCAGAAAAAGATGATGCAAAATATGTGTTAAGGATATTAGCTTTAGTTTCATTATCATTATAGGTTTTATTATTTGAGCCTTTTAGTGTGGCTATTCCTGAAGGTTCCATTTTTTTAGATTTGATAAAGGACCATAAGTTTTTATTGTTATCTTTGGTAATTACATTGTTTATATATTCATTTTGGAGGTTTCGACTAAGTTTTTGTGTCAAGTGTTTAATCTTTAAGTATTTTTTGTGTATCCTATATGAATAGGTAGCTTTATATTTCTTAAATAAGTTCTCTTTTAGTTTGCATAGCTTTTTCAATCTAGAATTGAACCAGCATTTGTTAATTTTATTTGATGTTAGTTTTGTTGGAACATTCTCATCCATTATAGTTTTTAGATTTGTTTTTATATCTTTCCAAATTTCTTCTACTGGGCTATTTGTGTTAAATTTACTTAGGAAAGTTTGTTGGAAGTTAGCCGCTGATTGGTGTAGTTTTATTGAATTACATTTATTCCAAAGATAGATTATTCTTCTAGGTATCTTATTAATTTTAGTTTTTATTGTATTGGTGACCCTAACAATATCATGGTCGGACAGTCCTGGAATTATTTTATAGTCTAACACTAGTCCTGGTCTATTTGTTAGGAATAAATCTAGTGTTTTATTTTTCCTTGTTGCTGTTTTTACTATCTGTTCTAGGTTTATGTTGTTTATAGTGTCTAAAAAGTGTTCATTAATTTCTTTGTTAGTTTGATGGTTATCAATTGTATAATTTTTCCAATTTATATCTGGAAGATTAAAGTCCCCCATAATCCATAGAACTGCATTTTTATTATTCTCTTTTATGAAAGTTAATTGACTACAAAGATTGTTCATGTATTCTAGGTTTGTATTCGGAGGTCTATATATACTGCCTACAATAAGTGGGGATGAGTTTGGTGTAATTATTTTACAATAAATAGACTCTATATTAAAATTTGGCTGTGTAGTAATTTCTTCAGCTATGATATTTGATTTAATTGCAAGTAGCACTCCTCCATAATTGTCTGGTCTGTCTTTCCTAAAAATATTATAATTGGTGTTTAAAATCTCAGAGTTATATATGTTGGGGTTCAACCAAGTTTCAGAACCAGCAATTATGTCTGGTTCTTCTGTTTTTATAAGTAGTTCTAAATCTGGAATTTTATTTTTTATGCTTTGGAAATTAACTATTAGTGTTTTGAGAATGTTTTGATTATTATTATTATTAGATTTTTTATGGGTAATTTTATGGGTTTGTGTGGTAGGTTTCATTTTATCTAGTGGTTTATTTATAAAAGGATTAGCCAAAACACTGTAAGAGTTTGTGGTGATAAGGTCCCTATAGTTAAATAAATCTGAACTGATTTGGGGCAACCCACAATGTATGCAGTGCCAAGATGCATATTTATTTCTTAGGCCTACTGCTTTGTGCTTTGGTGTGTTAGTATGCAGGCATGCTATGTGGTACCATTCATTGCAGGTGTCACACTGAATGGTTCCTTGTTTGCTAGTGCATGCCTTAATACAAATTTGACATTTAGATGATACTGGGCCTGGGTTAAGTTCTATGTCGCCTGAGAGGAGCAAAATTAAGATTAAGTGTTTTTGCCTATATCTACATATTTTATGTTTCCATTGTTTGAAGGAGATTTCCTTTATTGTGCTTAAGATAGAGGTGTAGTGTAGTCAGTGTGCTTTGTGTTGTGGTGGTTTATAATTATTGATATATTACTCATACTCAAATTCATATGACATATGCAGCTTGGCTTAATATGCCATTGTTATTGTTGCATAAAAAATTTTGTTCGAAGTCTGATTTTAAAAACCCTTAAGTTAAAAAACTTATTAATAAGACTCTATAAACTCAACAAAACACATGAAAAACCAATTGTAAAGCATTACAAGTAAATACTTTTTAAATTTGTATATCCGATTTTTAGTCCATAATCATGATAATTAAATTAATCATAATGATTAATTTAAGTTAAGTTTAAGGACTTAAGTTTAAGGGCAAGGGTTTTAAAATTTTAATTGATAAAAGTAAGTTGTTTTTTTTTCTAAAAATTAAAAAATGCGCTAAAATAAGTGGGCTGGTTATCGTTATACCGGACAAGATGGCGGCCGATGCTACTAAAGTCACTTCGACGCCACCGCGTTGCTACCCAGTAATCACAACTAATTCACTAATCATTCACTTTCAAATAAATACATGGGCGCTGCCATTTTGATTTGTATAAAAGTTAAACTTTGAAATAGTGATGCCACTCACATTTTCAAAATTCCATAGGCTTGGTCTAATAATTTACACAAATAATCCCCAAACAGATTCATTAGATTCATTACTGGAGAATATTCAAAACTGATAAGAATAACATTATTAGTTAAAATGTTAAATCATTAAACCTTGAAACACCAGAGAATATAAGAAACAAGAGTAAAGTAATAATTATACAAAGGGCAATTAATTCTTATTTATAAATACAACACAAAGATAACAAATAAATTCAAATATTTCATTCATGGACAAGAACTGACCCAAACTAAAGATGCCAAATACGTAGGAGTCATAATAAATGTCCTCTGTGGCAGCGAGTGCTGAACGACCTACACCCAAGCAAACAAAGCAGCTCGACAGCTTCCACTTACAATGCTTGCTTAGGAGTCTATACATCAAGTGGCAGGACAAAATCACAAATGTCGAGGTACTCAGAAGGAGCCATAATATGCTGAGTATGCACTGAGTGAGAGGCGCCTGCGGTGGTGGGGTCATGTCTGCAGGATGAGCTTGGAGCGCATTCAAAGAGCCTTGCTTTACGGTGAGCTGGCAACTGGTATGAGGAAGAGAGGTCCCCCTGCTTGCGCTTTAATGACGTCTGCAAGAAAGACTTGCCAATGGTGCAGATAGACCATAAAACATGGGAGACCATGCCGAGGAGCGCACCTCCTGACGGGCAAAAGTGCGTGAGGGCATTCAAGTCGCGGAAGCATCCGTCACAGCTAGGAGTGAAGAGAGAAGAGCCAGGAGAACGGACAAAGGGGTAGAGGAGCACAAGTAAACGCCATCGACCCATGAGGACGGATGGATGCCATGCATACATAATAAATGAGAAACTATCATGGAATGCCATGTCAATGAAGTTATTAAAAATAATATAAAAAACTTAGACTTTATAAAAAGAAACTTTTACAATTGTAATAGAGATATAAAACTAAAATGCTACCTCACTTTGGTGAGACCTGTACTAGAATACGCATCTTCTGTATGGGACCCATCCACCAAAGAAAACATTGATAAGCTATAACAAATTCAAAAAAGAGCTGCCATTACTGGAGAATATTCAAAGCTGACAAGAATAAAACCATTAGTTAAACCATTAAACCTTGAAACACTAAAGGATAGAGGAACCAAGAGTAGAGTAGTAATCATACATAAAGCAATTAATTTTAATTTAGAAATACAATACAGAGATAACTTAATACAACCCTCAGATAGACATAAGGATAAAAAAACACCTTTCTTATTCCGCATGCAAGAACAAACTCATACAAATTTTCGTTCTTCCCGTCCGGAATTCGGGCGTGGAATGGGTTGCCTGAAGAAACCAGGAAAACCAACACTTTATCAACATTTAAATCTCTAATAAGAATGCAGGACTAACAAACCATAACCATAGATAAGCGTAGGACGCAATAATCTTCTGTATAGAAGGAGTGTCTGGAACAGATAAGGGGCCGTCCATACATGACGTCACGCACCTAGGGGGGATGGGGGTCACACTTTTGTGACGATGCGTGACGAGGGGGAGGGAGGGGGGTTGAAGAAATGTGACGTCACATCAAAAGGGTAAATTAAAATAAAACTTCCACTGAAATATTTGGTGACTTACAATTTATTTAATGATTTATTTATTTTTATTTTAATCAGTGTTTCTCAAAGTACCGGTCGGTAGGCCATCAGACGCCGGTTGGCGTAAGTTATCAAGAAATGAAAATTAAATCTAATTATAATCATTAAGTTTGAGAACTCGTGAGAATGTATGAAATTGTTACCCTACGTCGTTTGATGTTGACCATTGACATCAAAGCATTTGTGATGTCACCGCCGCTCCGTTTGGTGCTCTCACGGCAGTAATCGAACTTTTTTGCCCGTGACCCCAAAATATACACGTTTCTGTTCGCGTTACCCCAGGGGCGGATTAAGACTACACGGGGCCCCTGTCTGCAATTCAAACTGGGGCCCTATCCAGCCAGTGTACCTTTAGATAAAATGATTGCTAGCAGCTAATATAAGACTGTAACTTGTAAATATTCATCCAAAATGATTATTCATGAAAAAACCGAATTCGAAGAAATAACTTTTTGCCGGTATCCTAAAATTGAGTGTAAAAGACAATTTATAAAATTAAAAAACACATGAAAAAAAATTCACACCCCACCCGGGGATCGAACCCGCCACCGCTTGCACCATAAGCCTTAGTACTTCACATTCGGCCACGAGAGCTCATTTAGGGTTGTCAATTTAAAATATATATATATAATATTTCTTTAATAATTTCTGTTATTTGAGTCTATCAAATCAGGTTTTTTGACTGCTAAGACTATCGTGTGGGAAAAGAGATCATTTTAATAGATGAGATTTTATTAATTTATCATATTTTCAGCAATTCATGTATACATTTGTCCACATTTATTATAAAATATGCTAAGTTTGGGGGCCCTAAATCATTGGGGGCCCCTGGCTTTAGCCCGTTCAGCTTAATCCGCCATAGCGTTAACCCCCCCCCCTCCAAACCGAGGTGCTCCTCACATGACTCGGGGATTTAGGGGAGCGTCGTTAGCACAAACCACCCCTGAAAATGCAACTGGTGAGTTTACAAGCATGACAAGTGTCTAAAAATGATCTGAATAGGATTATGTAAAAATATTTTAAGTTAAAACGACACGGAATATCAATTTTTATTTTTTTAATATTTTTTTTGATCTATTTGATACAATTATAAACGTTTTAAGTTTGATATAATTGTTCGATTAGTTTTTGGTCAAAGTCAAACGCCAAGAGTTCCCTTTTTACCCCAAATGAGATAACTGACCGCTGTTCACAGACCCCTCGTTTAAACCGCCCGATATCGGTAGCCATGTATTTTTCATTAGTTTATAAATTCCACAAGAGAATGCAACAATTTAAACACGACTCCTCGTCCATACAACCAAAAAAAAATACGTGAGCTTCGGAGTAAAAAGTTATGATAATATTGGATATTTAAATCCCTTATATTAACTTCACCGCCGTCTCTGTCTTGGCCGGGCACGCGGAAAAACAAAAGTCGAAAATGACCCACTTCCCGTGAAGCCATCGAGCTGAAATTTGGCACGCGGACCCGTGTCACCTAACAATGCATCGTATCAAAATTTCAGATCGACCGAACGTACCGTAATTAAATTAATACATTTTTAGTTTATCTATATAAACTATATGTAGCGGTCGCTATTGTTTACATTTTACGGGTCACTTGACTTCACGCCAGCCACCGGTGAACACATCTCGTGTTTTAACCAGGTAAACCATCTGGAGTTGAGTTAACGCGTTGACGCCACCCGTCCATGTCCACACCCCCTCCCCCCAGTTTTAAAGCCAGGGGAGATAATTTTGCGACGCACAAGATGACACCCTACTTTCCTGTACAAATGTGGGGTTCGTACAGTACTTGCCATATTCCTCTTCCAGCGCATACCAAATAATTTTTAGAAAACATGAGATTTGATATCAATGTGGTAATTTTAGATCAAATGCCTTCGATGTGCATATACATAGCAGGAAAACTGTCATTATAAGATCGAATTAATCGAAATCAATTTGAGGAATCGTCTTGTATCTATATATTCTTGGTTTATAAACAATGAAATGATCCTTGTAATATCAATAGTCACATAGTCAGTTCCTTACTGGGATGCAGCGCTATATAAATTATCAATTTATTATTATTATTTTTCGCAAGCTTAATCGCGAAGGTTAATCACATCAAATGGTTTTTTAAATTACCGCTGCATTGTTCGTTAGCTGTCTTGCTATGCCTTGGCAACTAGACAATTTTAAAAAAATAATATATTATATAAAACAAGCCAAAATCATACTTAATGTTATATGGCTTTAAGCCATGTAGGGGCTCATTTTGCTATCATGTCAGTACAGGGAATATCACGTCAAAACGGGAAAAGAATGCACCGGTACCTGGTGAAATGCATTTCATTAAAAAAATACCTGCCGGTCGTCTCATACGAACAAGTTTGAGAAGCACTGGCTTACAATTTATTTAATGCTGTTTTACATAGCTTGACGCGTATTACGATATTACAATGTAGACATACACTAAATAAGTCATTAAATGATAAAAATATGATTTGAAACATACACATGTTCAAATAGAAAATAAGGTGGTTTTGTTTTTTTTTAAATTGTTTTTTGTGGGGGGGTTTTTCGGGGGGGGGGTCAAAGCTTTGTGACGTATTTTTGGAGGGGGGGGGTCAAAGCTTTGTGACGTATTTTTGGAGGGGGGGGCAGAGCCGTCTTTACACCATTTTGGGCCCAACGGGCCTATGCGTTAAGACGGCCCTGAAGGGGGTCTAACTTTTTGTGACGACGCGTGACGAGGGGGGGGAATCGGTAAAAAAATTGGCCGATTTTTTACCCCCTCACCCCTCGTCACGCGTCGTCACAAAAAGTTAGACCCCCCCCCCTCTAAAAATACGTCACAAAGCTTTGAACCCCCCCCCCTTTCCAAAAAAAACCCACCGTATTTTCTATTTGAAAATAAGTATGTTTCAAATCACTTTTATTGTCATTTAAGTATTTATTATTTATTTAGTGAAGGTCTACATCAGGGTCGGGAAACTTTTTGTCTGAGAGAGCCATGAACGCCACATATTTTGAAAAGTAATTCTGTAAGAGCCATACATTACGTTTAAAACTAAAAATTCAAGTAAATGTGAGCATGTTGTGTAATTTCAACACTAAAAGTGCAACTATCATGTCCCTGAATTTTTTAAAATAACATTTTTATGCTGTTTTTTTAAATATGCAATTAATATGCAGATCAAATGAGTCTGAATAAATATTTTTTTTATAAACGACCATTTGTCTGAGTGCCAGATGCAGCCATCAAAAGAGCCACATCTGGCTCGTAAGCCATAGTTTCCCGACCCCTGGTCTACATTGTAATATCGTAACCCGCGTGAAGCATTTTTTTCAAAACGTTTAACCGGCCTTCAAAAAACGAACTGTGTTAACATCCTTAGATTATATTTTATTTTAATGAATACAAATTAAACATTGACTATTAATCATCATGGTTAACTTCTTTGTTTAGAAAAAAAATATTTTTAAATAATATTTTTAAACTGTATTTTTTTAAAATCCCTCAATTGACTGACGGGCATCCCGTAAGAAAGCAATCGGCGAACAGGGGTAAATAACCTCATCTGGGGTCAAAGGGAATTCTTGGGGGACATTTGGGACATATAACATCCACTACAATCCACTAGATATATTAAAATACATCATGTGTACATGTACGCTTGGAACATATGCCCATTATTGAACCGGTTCCTTCCAGAAAATGCATTTTTTTAAAAATTTGACAACTATGTAGATTTCTTACCTACGTACTATACGAAGACACCTAAATCCACCCTACTTTCATTTATATTGACACGAGTGACAATAATCTTAATCCACATGACTTGACTGTATCAAGTATCCTTTCTGTGATATATAAAATTAATGCCTTAAAAACTGAGCTAAGAAGAAAAGTTGTTTTGTGCTCTCTCGAATTGCGATGTCAATAATGTGATGCATTCAATAAAGTTAATGAATACTTGACAACTTTTAAATGGGCTCATTTATCATTATATCTAGAATGGCCAGGGGCGTTTGCCTTAAAACGTTTATAATTCTATCAAATAGATTCCACACCCCCCCCTTTTTTTTAATAAAAAGAAAAAGGATATTCCGTGTCGTTTGACTTAAAATGTCTACACATAATCCTATTCAGATCATTTTAGGCACTTGTCATGCTTGTAAAACTCACCATTAGCAATTTTTTTGGGGTGGTGGGGGCTACCAACGATCCCCCAAATCCGACTCATGTGAGCAGGACCTAGAGTCTGGGGGTTTGGGGGTAACGCACACATAAACTTGTATATTTTGGGGTAACGGGAAAAAAGTTACGCCGACGGAGCTGCGGTTACATCACAAATGCTTTGATGTCAACATCAAACGACACAGTTTACCAATTTTATACGTTATCTTGTGAGTTCTCAAACTTAAGGATTATAATTAGATTTTATTTTCGTGTCTTGATAGCTTACGCCAACCGGCGTCTGATGGCCTATCGACCGGCACATTGAGAAGCACTGAGTCATTAAATAAATTGTAAGCGACCAAATATTTCAATGGAAGTTTTATTTAAAGTTACCCTTTTGATGTGACGTCACATTTCTTCAACCCCCCTCTCTCCCCCTCGTCACAAAAGTGTGACCCCCCTCCCCCCTAGGAGCATGACGTCATTTATGGATGGCCCCAATAAGAATGCACAAACCACAAACCATAGATAAGCTTAGGACGCAATAATCATCTGTATAGAATAAGAATCTGTAACAGATAAAGATAAGACAGTAATTTCAGTAATAATCGAACATTTTATTGTTTTAAAAAATGGGGTTCGGGGTATGTTCGGTGTACCCACAAAAGAGTGGCTCCAAACTTGCACCAACGTTCAGCTAATTAGCTGGTGTAAGAATACAGTACTAGTAATAAGTACAATAATTGTGACCTGCGCTGGGTCCGAATACACTTTTAATCTAACGGCACCCGCCGGTGTCCGAATAGATGCAGCCTAAAAAACAAACCCGTAAAAACAAAGTTTTTGACTATAAATCCCTTATATATGAGACATAACTAACAGTATTGATTATTTTCAAACGCGAAAAACATTTAAAGACTGAATCTGTCTTAACTCAACTTTGCTTCATAACCCGGGGAGAGGAGAAAAGTCTGGTCACCGATCGCTTGACCGAGCTCACCGTGACACGTAAAATGTAAACAAAAGCACGTCGGTACTTCGATGGGTCGACGTCAAAGCGTCAACTCAAACTCTCACGTGGGAAAAGAAACAATAACAAACCGTGAATTTGAATTACATACGTTATATAAGGATAAACTAAAAATGCATTAATTTATTTACGGTACGTTCGATCGATCTGAAATTTTGATACGATGCATTGTTAGGTGAGACGGGTCCGTGTGCCAAATTTCAGCTCGATGGGATCACTGGGAAATGGGTCATTTTCGACTTTTGTTTTTCCGCCCGCCCAAGAGAGAGAGATGACGACAGAACGACAGAGAGAGAGACGGCTGTGAAGTGAATATAAGGGATTTTAATAAAACAAACCCGTAAAAACAAAGTTTTTGACTATAAATCCCTTATATATGAGACTTAACTAAAAGTATTTACAAATATTTACAGACTGAATCTGTCTTAACTCAACTTTGCTTCATAACCCTGGGGGTGGGGGGATGGGGTGAGAGGAAAAAAGTCTGGTCACCGATCGCTTGACCGAGCTCAGCGTGACACGTAAAATGTAAACAAAAGTGCCCCGGTGCTTCGATGGGTCGCCTCAACGTTTCAACTCAAACTTTCACGTGGGAAAAAAAAATAACAAACCGTGAATTTGAATTACATACTTCATATAAGGATAAACTAAAAATGCATTAATTTAATTACGGTACGTTCGATCGATCTGAAAGTTTGATACGATGTATTGCTAGGTTAGACGTGTCCGTTTGCCAAATTTCAGCTCGATCGGATCACGGGAAGTGGGTCATTTTCGACTTTTGTTTTTCCACCCGCCCGCCCATGAGATGATGAGACGGCCGCGAAGTTAATATAAGGGATTTAAAAATATGGACCGCGATTTAACGGGGTCGCTCTGTATAACTCGTAATGAGACTGCTTCCGGGTGAAAGGCAATGACAGTAAAAAGTGGCCAAATAATGCAAGTCAAAGTTCAAACTAAAGTGAAATAAAAGTAATGTTTTGTGCCGTGCATGGCATGACAATAAACATTAGTATTAGTAATATTTATAAGCAAGTTACCAGCAAGTGTTTTTTTTATAAATTTATAGTATAGCCATTCATAAGTCAATAAGTTTAAGTATAATCCATGAATTATATATGTCATTATATTTTATTATATGTCATAATTTAATTTTAACTCATAATAATTTCTCATATTATGAGTCATAATTACTCATAATCATAACTCATGTCATACTCATGTCATATCTACTTCTACTCATAAATCATAATCAATGATAATTTATAAATTATAATGATAATCTTATCTTATCTGTTTACAGACGCTCCTTCTATACAGAAGATTATTGCGTCCTACGCTTATCTATGGTTTGTGTTTAGTCCTGCATTTTTATTAGAGATTTAAATGTTGATAAAGTGTTGGTTTTCCTGGATTCTTCAGGCAACCCATTCCACGCCCGAATTCCGGACGGGAAGAAGGAAAACTTGTATGTGTTTGTTCTTGCATACGGAATAAGAAAGGTGTTTTTATCCTTATGTCTATCTGAGGGTTGTATTAAGTTATCTTTGTGTTGTATTTCTAAATTAGAATTAATTGCTTTATGTATGATTACTACTTTACTCTTGGTTCTTCTATCCTCTAGTGTTTCAAGGTTTAATGATTTAACTAATGGTGTTATTCTTGTCAGTTTCGAATATTCTCCAGTAATGAATCTGGCAGCTCTTTTTTGAATTTGTTCTAGTTTATCAATGTTTTCTTTGGTGGATGGGTCCCATACAGAAGATGCATATTCTAGTACAGGTCTCACCAAAGTGAGGTAGCATTTTAGTTTTATATCTCTATTACATTTGTTAAAGTTCCTTTTTATAAAGCCTAAGGTTTTGTTTGATTTTTTAATAACTTCATTGACATGGGGATTCCATGATAGTTTCTCATTTATTAAGACTCCTAAGTAATGATAATGATTTTATAAATTATATTATTACAATTACATGTAATACCATTATAAAATTATAACTGATTATTCATTATACATGTAATTTAATCATTGTCATTATGATGATTATCATTATAAAATTATTTTCCTGCAATAATAATAATAAATCAATATATAATAATAATATAATATATACTTATACAATTCTTAAATTAATCAAAGTCAAGTCCAAGATATTCAGGAGTTAGTTCAGTTAGACTAGACTTAGAGTGAAGAGTAGCATTGTTAGAGAGATTTTGAAAATTTAAAACTACTTCAATTCAATGTATTAAATTGATTAAGATAAATAAATAACACTAGATACGCCCCGCGGCGTAGCATATACCGCAGATTTGCTCATGGATAGCGCCAAGAAAGGGGGGAAAGAACGAACACAAACTACAGCACGAAGAAATCAAAATAACGTGAGTGAACATCGGTGAGGGGAACCTCCGACGCATTGTTTGTCTCGAGACATTCACATTGCGGTTATCTACCTGCCCACCACCCTTCACCACGCTAGCTTGCCAACCATAAACAGTGATTGGCTGATCCTGCGAGGGGGAAAAGAATGGGCACAAACACACATTTTTAAAAATAAAAAAATAATTTTTTCGCTGGGACTTGAACCCAGGACCTTCCGCGTGTAAGACGGAGATGATAACCACTACACTACGAATCTCATGTTATTCAGTGAAGGAAAGCGCAAGTAACGCAAGAACCATTGTTGCCCCTCTCTCCACCGCCTCCGCTTGCCAAACCATAAACCGATTGGTTGACCCTGTCACACATCTCTTTTCATGTGTGTTAGTATGCGTTATCAAATAATAACATCTCTCGTACAATGATTCCTTGAAACACTTAATGTTAATAAAATGAACTTTAATACTGGAATATCCGATGATTACACGAATCACTATGTACAAGAATAAATTTGAAGTTTCACATGGTGGAGACACATACTAATACATTCAACCATCTTCCTCCTCTCTCGAACCTTCTACCACGCATCCATCACGATATCTTTTTCTTTGGTCTCAATCCCGTGATTCTCACGTGACAGACCCCAGCGAGGGTCATTCGTCATGCTTAGTGCACATACTCGCTTTGGTGAATTCTATATATAGATTGACACTGGGCTTTGGGCAAAAATGACCCACTTTCCGTGAAGCCATCGAGCTGAAATTTGGCACATGGACCCGTGTCACCTAACAATGCATTGTATCAAAATTTCAGATCGATCGAACGTACCGTAATTAAATTAATGCATTTTTAGTTTATCTCTATACGAGGTATGTAATTCAATTTCACGGTTTGTTATTGTCTTTTTTCACGTGAAAGCTCAGTTCGCGCGTTGACGCAATGTACCGGGGTGCTTTTGTTTACATTTTACGTGTCACGCTGAGCTCGGTCCAGCGATCGGTGACCAGACTTTTCCCCTCTCCCACCCGCAGGGGTTATAATGCAAAGGAAAGTTAAGACAGATTCAGCCTGTAAATGTTTGTCGCGTTTGAAAATAATCAACACTTTTAGTTATGTCTCATATATAAGGGATTTATAGTCAAAAACTTTGTTTTTACAGGTTTGTTTTATTTTATCTGATGTGTATTTATTTTGAAAACTTCCGTCATTTTTGACGGGTGATACGCTAGTTAATTATATATTACACTAAATTAATGTTATGAAATTTAGAACATTACTATTGCCAATAGCAATATGTACTGCTACTGCTACGGCTAGAGAGAGAGAGAGAGAATCTTGAGCTTGAATCTTGAAGCTACCCGTTAATTGCTATTTACTATTAGTATAGCCAGTGCTTTTTTCATATTTAAATTTAACACCACCTGAAAAAGCAGTAAGACCAAGCATTCCTGGCAGTAATCTAAAAAAGTCTGTGGAAAAAAGGTGCCACAATGCTGTTCCGGTGCATTCTGCTATATAAAAAGCACTGAGTATAGCTAATACAATTATAATTTATTTTACAGGCCTATTGCTTAAAGTATCAATAAAATATTACATACCCAAAAATCAAAGCCTCATCTGTAAATTAATAATAACAGCACAGACATTCATGAACAAATTAAAAAAATAGCTGCCAGATTCATTACAGGAGAATATTCAAAATTGACAAGAGTAACACCTGTAGTTAAATCATTAGACCTAGAAACACTGGAGGATAGAGGAACGAAGACTTCAAAGAGCAAAGACATAATAATACAAAAATCAATTAATTCTAACGTGGAAATTTAACACAAAGATAATCTAATACAACCATCAGATAGAAATAGTTATAAATCACTTTTCTTTTTCTCTATGCAAGAAAAAACACATACAAATTCTTGTTCTTCCCATCTGGAATTCAGTTAGGGAACTAGTTGCCTGATCAAACCAGGAAAACCAACACACTATCAACATTTAAAACTCTATTTAAAAAATGCAAAACTTGACATAAGCCAAGAATAATAATCTTCTGTATCGATGGAGCATCTGTCATAGATCTTGTCTTGTGTTATTTATACAGAGGCTCCTATACACAAGATTTTTTAGTCCACAAACAATGCCAGTCTGTTGGCAAGTGAAGCAGCGTTCACAGGCCACGGCTGAGAGTTCCACGTTATGCCCAGCCGCCTTTGTTTGCTAACTAATGTCAGGTACCCATTTGGAGCTGGGTGGACTCAGGGACACCCTTGGCCCCGGGAACAAATCTCTGCCTTCACGGAGATTTGAACCCATGACCATCTGTACGCCAACCGAGTGCACATGCCAATCAACCACCGTGCCCCTATAAGATAAGATAAGATAATTGATTTTGAGCTCAATCTGAGTTATCATTGATCAAAAGTTCCATAACATTTAAAATACAGGTACATGTATATTCAAAATTAAGTTTAGACTCTTGACCTTACTTACCACTCACCACAGTATTCTCATATACCTATGTGTATTAATCTACATGTTCATTTAATATTATTAATATTTATTATTAAGAATCTGAACCTGAAATCTGTTTAATTTTCATTCTCATCATTACATTAATTCTAAGTTCTAACTATCATTAAATAATTATTATAAACATGTTGAGTCAAATTTTTAATGATTGAAAAATCAGAAATAATCCAAGTTTATAACAAAAAATAAGTTATTTAATTATTTTTTTTTCTATCTAGAGATTAAATATGAAATCTGCATTAGTAATAGGAGCAACTAGAGGTATCGGAAAACAAATAGCCATAAAGTTTGCAGAGAATGGTTATGGAGTGTGTGTTGCTGCAAAAACTGTTGAGTCCACTGATAAACTTCCAGGTAGTGTGTAGACATAATTAACCAATAATTGGAAAAAGTTATTGAAAGGCAAAAGGCATACTACATAATATATTATGTAGAATTAATATAGATCTAGCATTTTATGAGGGAAACAATCTCATTTTGATAACAAAACACAAGTGTCATTACAGTGTCAATAGATTTCAATGAAAAAAGCAGTTCTGTTGTGTGTTTTTTTCAGAAAGTATGTGTCAAAATAAAATAAAACTTAAATCAATTTCAGTCTGCCACAAACTGGCAGGTAATGCTCACGATGACCATAGTCTATGCCCACGATGACCCTAGTCCAGTGGTTCTTAACCGGTGCTCCGCGGAGCACTGGTGCTCCGCGAGGTAGTTACAAGTGCTCCGCGAAATTATGAAACTCAAAATTTAATGTTCACTCACTTACTCTATCTGATTGAGCTGAACAAATGCTTATAATAGGTAATTAAATTTGACTAACACAACATGGAAACGTAAAGCTTGCTCGCCCGGCGAAAGTAGGTCAGTGAAGCTTTAATCGGAGCTGTCAAATGATCAAGTAAGTAGTAAAATAAACATCTTCTTTTAAATATATGAAGATATATATTTGATGAATAATTAAAAGTTGAAATTCTAAAAATAAACCCAAAAAAATCAAACAAATATTTATATAAGTAAAAGAAAAAGTTTAAAATTGTAATTATTTACGGGTGAAGGCCTAGAACCTAAGACCTAAGCCTACCTACCTATTGGGATGGATTTCGGTCGTTAAGTTCAGATCATAATGTTAAAAAAGTATTATTAATTCCCAATTCATTTTTGGTTTTTACAGTAATACCCCATAATGGACACATTTCTTATCAAACGAAAAGCGAATGATTCGGAAGAACAAAATACTAAAAATGGACCGAGTACAAGTGGAAGCGGTAGTAATGCTCTTGCTGCACATATTGTGTTTGATACAAACGGTAGAATTAAAAGAAGAAAAATTAATCGACAGTATTCTGAAGAATATTTAATTTTGGATTTACATACATTTGTGAGGAAGAATATCACATTCCACAATGTATTGTATGTGGAGAAAAAATATCCAACAACGCGATGGTTCCTACCAAGTTGAAACGTCACTTTTCTACAAATCACGCCGACCTTGCAACAAAAACTAAAGATTATTTCAAACGATTGTTAGATACGCAAGCTAAACAAGTAAAATAATTTGAAAAAACTGTGAAAATTTCCGATAAGGCACAATTGGCGTCATATAAGGTTGCTGAAATGATTGCTGTTCAGTTAAAACCACATACTATAGCAGAGTCTTTAATTATACCTGCATGTTGTGAAATGGTTAAAATAATGTTTGGTGATGAAGCAACAAAGGAAATAATAAAAATTGCTCGTTCAAATGATAAAATAAAAAATAGAATTAAAAATATGTCGGATGATATCGAGAAAACAGTTGCCGATAAGCTTTCCAAACGGCATTTTGCTCTGCAAATTGACGAGTCCACTGACATAAGTGGAAAATCTCATATACTAGGGTTCGTTCGTCTCATTCATGAAAACGAAATAGTGAATCAATTTTGAGCTTACCGAACGTTCGACAGGACAAGATGTCTTTGATTCTGTTTCTTCCTATTTCGAACAATTCAAAATATCATGGGAGTTGTGTGTGGGAATTTGTACGGACGGTGCTCCATCAATGGTAGGCTCATTAAAAGGGTTTGTGACTCTCGCCAAGAAAAGAAACGCCAATATTATATCTACTCACTGTTTTTTGCACAGAGAATCTCTGGTGTCCAAAACATTACCAGTAGCATTAAAACCTGTGCTAGACAAAGTTGTAAATATGGTAAACTTCATAAAATCGAGACCTTTAAAAATACGCGTCTTTAAAAATCTTTGCATCTCTATGGAAGCCAAGTACGAATCTTTGCTTTTGCATTCTGAAATGAGATGGTTATCCAGAGGAAAAGTGTTACGTCGTTTCTTAGAACTGAAGGATGAATTGATGACCTTTTTCCAAAATGAAAATATGGATGATTTTGTGGAATATCTTCAAAATGACATTTGATGTGCTAAATTGGCATATTTAGCTGATATTTTTGATTATTTAAATTGTGTTAATACCAGCCTTCAAGGAAGAAAAGAAAATGTTTTTAACATCAACCGACAAATTGACAGCCTTTCGGAAAAAAGTTATTTTTTGGAAAAATCGTTTGTTGGAGAAAAAAAAAGTAGATAGCTTTCTTTCTCTTTATGATAACACTACCGACGAAATTATGTCAGCAGTAACAGAGCATTTAACTTTATTAGAAGAAAATATTGAATTTTATTTTCCATCAATAAACTTAGAAACATATGACCGGATACGTAATCCCTTTGCCACGGTTGATACATCAAATAGTAAGTTGTCATACAAAGAAGAAGAAGAATTAATCAATCTATCATCGGATCGTACACTTAAAATAACATTTTCCGAAATAGTTCTGGAGGAATTTTGGATCTTTGTGCAAGAAGAATACTCAGCTCTCTCCATGAAGGCACTTAAAATCTTGTTGCAATTTTCAACCTCATATCCTTGTGAACTCGGTTTCCCGATAGTCACCAACATAAAAACTAAAAAAACGTGCAACACTTACTAATTGGGATGAAGAATTAAGGGTAGCTATTTCTAAAATTAGGCCTAATATCACTGAAATTTGTAAAAACCGTCAAGCTCAGGTTTCACATTAAATCTTTTTATTTTTCTGAATTATCGATGTTATTTTTTAATTATTAAATTTATGTTCATTAAAAATTTGTTAGTCATGTTATATTTTTAAACTCTTATGTTATAATGTTTTATTTTCAATAAAAGTCGTACCTATGTGTATTTGTTGGGTTTTTGTTACTCCTTGATTTTGGTGCTCCCCAAATTTTTGTCATGATCAAAAGTGCTCCCCGACTTCAAAAGGTTAAGAACCACTGCCCTAGTCTATGCCCACGATGACCCTAGTCTATGCCCACAATGACCCTAGTCTATGCCCACGATGACCCTAGTCTATGCCCTCTCTCTTGTCTTCATTATTGCAACTTTCTACTAAAGCCTAAAAGAATGCGTGACCATATCACTCTACTACTTCATTGACTTCCTGTACAAGCACACATTAATTACAAACTGCCCATTCTCAGTCTCAGCCACAACCTCTTCTCCAGTTCATTCTTCCTAACTTACTGACCTTCTCTTTGTCTATTCACCCTATCATCAGCTAACCTCTTCTGCAGACACTTGTATTCTTTCTTTTTTTTAAGACACGTACACATTAAAAAATTCGGTGAACGGTAAATCTCTTTTTTGTGCTTCGAAATAATGGAATTCTCCCAGAACACATTTGTAACATTCCTACTATTCAGGCCATCAAAACTATACTCAAAAATAGATCTTTTCAAACTTTACTGACAATTTGACTTATTTTGGACTGGTAAATGTAGTGTATTTTTGCCACCTATGTCATTATGTTTTCTCAAATTATGAATGTTTTGTATTAATCATAATTAATGTATAGTTTTCTTTATTTTTTTTATGTGAAGCACAGTGAGACCAGCCCTAGTCTCAATATAAGTTCTCTTAATATACTAATGCTTGTGAAAATTGAACTAAAATTTAATTTTTATCCTACAAGTCAAATAACATTGTCTTAAGTTTTAATAATAGAAATTTAAAAAATTACAAATCATGAAAATGAATCACATGTTGCTTTAGTTTATCAAAAGAATACTCAGGTACTGAAAAAAATCAAAACATATTCCGATTAACTTCCTCTTCCATATAGCACTTTTCAAGGGATAGTACTTTGTACTAAAATTAGAATTTAATTAGCTAGAGTAAAAATTATGTGTTTGACGTTTTTAAATTTTCCATATTGCTCATTTTAAAAACCTATTTTATGAAAATGAAGGCTCAATTCATGATGTTGTAACGGAAATAAAAGAGAAAGGTGGGAATGCGTTCCCAATGAGATGTGATGTCCGATCTGAAGAAGATGTAAAAAATACTTTTCAAGAATGCCTAAAGAACTTTGGCCACTTGGATGTTGCTGTGTACAATGCTGGTAAATCTTTTGATATGAAGCAATTGAAGTATTCATTGATGTATGTATACCAGATTGAAGTATTCATTGATGTATGTATACCAGAGTTCTGTGGTTATTATGTTGATGACCCCACACAGACATAATAGACTCTCATTCTAATGGCATACTACGTAATATATTATGCAGAATTAATATAGATCTAGCATTTTATGAGGGAAGCAATCTCATTTTGATAACAAAACACAATTGTCATTACAGTGTCATATAGAAATAGATTTCAATGAAAAAAGCAGTTTTGTTGTTTTTTTTTCAGAAAGTATGTGTCAAAATAAAATCATATTACACTATTTTTATAGGTTTGGGAAGATTTATCATTGTTTTACTAAATTATTTTTTCAGGTGCTATTTTGTGGAAGAGTGTACTGGAAACTCCACTTAAGAGGTGGGACTTAATGAACCAAGTCAATGCCCGCGGCGCTTACTGCACGATTCAGAATGTTTTGCCACATATGCTGGAGAGAAAATCAGGGCGATTGATTCTAGTTTCACCCCCAATATACAATAGGTAATTTAAACATTATCTTTTACTGAACTCTATTGAAGTTGATTTTTAAGATATCTTTTTTTAATTATCCACAAATACAAATTTTGCATGATGATCTTTCAATAAATAAAAAAAAATATTTTATCAGTCAATTCAATTTTTGAAACATTCCCACATAATGATGCAGTTGTTTTTATTGTTGTTCAGATGAAAAATGTAAAAGATACAAATTAGTAAAACATTAAAATAAACAAAAATAATAGGTTAGGAAGAAAATCTTTAAGTCGGGTTGAAATTTTGTTACAGAAGATGAATTCAAAACTTCAATGTTAAGTAGGAAACATACTTCTTGTGAGAGACGTGTTGTTGTGATTACATTGTATGAGAATGCAATGACTTGACCTAGTATGAAACACGTGGTATGAGAGGTGAACTGGAAGCGTGCTGGTCAAGGACTGAGAGAATAGCTGGCTATAAATGTACGGTTCATGAGGCAACCGGGGTGGATTGTAGTGGATGGCATACGAGCTGTTTAGGTAGTTAATTGTACAGTTGATCACAGTGAATTGTATATAGTGATTAAAGACAGTTGTTAACCAGACCACAGTGTGTTAAAGACTTGTCACTTGACCAGCCACAAGTTCTATTACACTTCTCTGAAAGCATTTTGACATATAATTTATTTGAACTTCTTTTTAATAGTTTCAAAGGTTTTGTTAAATGACTAAAATTTGTGCAAATTCAATGTTCTAAATTCAACAGATTTTTCAAAGGAAAAACTCCATATTCCATGTCGAAAGTTGCAATGACTGTATTAGTCCATGGACTTGCCAATGAGTTGCAAGGAACAGGCAAGTCAAGTTGTCAATTCCATTGTTAACCCACGAACTGTGGTCGGCCGAAAAAAACGGCCGATCAGCACATTTTGTACTGTGACGGCCGATAAAAACGGCCGAAAAAAATCACGGTCAAATAGCAACTTCCAATCCACTATTTTATCTCAAACTAAGCCACTTCCTTTTATTATTAATTACATCTTCTTCCGGGTCAAGCTTGAGGTTAAAAACTTAAAAAATAGTATTTTTTATGGGTGTGTCATAAACCATATTTTCTTACGCCGATTTTGAAACCAAAATTCTGCAGCTGGAACTTCGGGTAAAGGTTTAGAAAAAAGGTAGAAATATATTTTAAAGCTTCTTTTGTGAAGATCTAAGTGATAGTGTGATTTTAGTATTCCACATGATAATCTTAGCTCTGATTCTTTTTTATAGTTCTAGTGAATCCGATGCTAGTCTTAGTACTAGTGCTAGCACTAGTCATGAATTGAATCGCAGTTTGACATGGAACCAGATTCATTTATGGGGCAATTGGCAAAATCAGATGAGAACGCATCTGATTATGTTTATAATATTTATTACCTCATGTTTTCTTTTTACTTATAATGATGTGTTTGTTTTATTTTGCATGCTTTATTTTGGTATATTTTATCACCCTTTGGCCCCCCCCACCCCTGGAATAAATATTGTTGACTTTATTCATTTTCAAAGATTTATTTATTCATTTGTACTCAAAACTTTTTAAAAATATACATTTTCTGAAAGATATATGAAATATCTATCATATTTTATAAGTATGTTAATGGAATCTTTACAAAAAATTATGTTAGGGGTTCTTGAAAGTAATTTTTTTTTGTAAAATTGTTATTACTTGAGCATTCCAAAGTCAACGAATTTTATTTTTGGGGAGGGTGGTTAAAAGAGCTAACATAATCTCCATCCATTCCCCTTTCTAAAAATGTATAGTTATTGGGGTTTTATAACAATATTTGTATGCCATTTACTATTTCTGATGGCACCCAAATGATCAAATAAAACTACCCCATAAAAACAAAGTTTTTGACTATAAATTCCTTATATGTGAGACAGAACTTAAAGTATTGATTATGTTCCAACGTGACAAATATTTACAGCCTAAGACTGAGTGAAATCCTCCTCCACGAGATGTGGTCACCGATGGCTGGCGTGAAGTCAAGTGACCCGTAAAATGTAAACAATAGCGACCGCTACATATAGTTTTTATAGATAAACTAAAAATGCATTACTTTAATAATTTTACGTTCGATCGATCTGAAATTTTTGTACGATGCATTGTTAGATGACACGAGTCCCTGTGCCAAATTTCAGCTCCATGGCATCATGGGAAGCGGGTCATTTTTTACTTTTGTTTTTCCGCCCTCCCGACTGACCGACCGCAAGCCCAAGACAGAGAGAGACGGCGGTGAAGTTAATATAAGGGATTTAAAAAGCCTACACATTACAGCATGATTCTATACCACAGTTCGTGGGTTAATCTGTCTGCTAAATTTTGTTAGTTAAAATCTATACTTAATACATAAGTTATTTTCCTGCCCTATGCTATCTTTTTTTAGGGGTGTCTATCAGCGCCCTCTGGCCAGCTACTGTGGTTGAAAGTCATGTGACAAATGTGAGAAACTTGGCTCCATCCTTTATGAGAAAGCCCACAATTTTCGCAGACGCCTGCTTTGGTATTGCTGAAGAAAAAAGCGAAAAGTTTGTATTTTAATTGTTTATAAAGTATTACTATGGTGTCTCTCGAAGGAGCTAGTTTCTGTGTGAAATTTCAGTATTGCTTCTCATCAGTGCCAAATAAGATATTTCATAAAATTACAAGCAAGTTAAATATTTTGTTATTGTCCTTACTGAGAATCCCTCAATAACTTATATATTTCTTAATCCTTAATACATTTATTGTTTCAAACCAAAAGGCAGTCCTCTTTGGTTTTCTGTTTAATTTACTTAAGTATATTTTATTATTTTAACATGTTCCAGAGATTAAAATAAAGTCAGCCAACACCAATTTTTTCTTTGGCAAATTTCTAATTATATTTAAATAGTTTCCTAACATTTTTTTTTAACCATATAAACATAAATAATTGTCTTGAAATTTGAAATGTTATCTCAATATTTTCACATAGCTTTGTTTTTCCATATACTATTATAAAAGTTCTTAATGTCCTTTTTCAGACTAAATGGACTTCCTTTAATTGATGAAGATTATTTGAGGTCAGAAGGTGTGACAGACTTCTCGAAATATCGATGTGATCCAAATCATGAGCCAGATCGCATGATGCCCAATGTATTTCCATCGCTGAAAGTAGCAGAAGAATCTGACGATCCCCCTGTGACATCAAAATTGTGATTTAATTTTTTCTATTCACAAATTGTTTGAATATAATATAAAGTTGCTCTATTTTATAAAATGAAAACATTATCTGTTACATTGAATTGTTATAATTTTAAAAATAAACGCCTTTGTAAATGACTTATTAAAAAAATTAATGTATGTAATTAAAAGATCTATTTGTTATTACCATAACTCTTTCACAATGACAATACTTTCACTTTTGATTCATGATTTCCTGTTGTGAAATCATGTAATTTCCCTTTCATTTTGTGTTTTATTGATTATCTACCTTATTTAGATGTATCAGCCTAAAACTAAAACAGTGGTGGCGAACCTTTTTGACAAGAAAATTCAGCCAACGAAAATACCAAAGATCATTATTTCTACTTATGTTTATAGATTTGATATTTTACTTTTTTAAAAAGTGCACCATTTGAAAGAAAAATTATTTTTCTTAAAAGCATCTTTGTATGACTTATTTCTATTGTAAAATAATTTTGCAGCATTGTTTAATGTTATTATTGGCCTTGTAAAGGTTGAAGTATTCATAAATTAAATAAATAAGTGTTAACGTGCAAGTGTAATTAGTGTACAGCTATGTATTATTTGTGCACATGATTTCATAATTAGAGCTATTCATTATAGCTATAACAGATATAAATAATAATTTAAAAACTTTCCCATGCTTTGTTAAGTTAGACATAAAATTGGATTGTAATTGTATATAAAATCTAAATACATCAATGAATTTGAGATAAGATTTGAATGAAACAGGAAACTACAGTATGAAATAATTTGTGAAATAATAAAAAAAAGTTTCTTTTTAAAACAAAAGCCATTTATTGTCAGACATGTTGTAATACACACCTAAAATGAGATTTACAAAATAAGAATATTGCTACAATTGAAGATGATTCAGTTTCACTTTGAACAATATCTTTTAAACCTCACTGATGTCCAATCTACATTTATTTATATCAATATTTCAAATTCATGACATCATTCAATATAAACTGAATGAAAAAATTATGAGACTACAAATTTACAAATACATCACTGAAAGACTTATAAAGTTAAATGACAAAATTAATTAAAACAACAGATAAGCTTTTATTAGGAATGTACATTTCTGGAATCTAAAACCATAGAAAGATATTTAATGTCAATTTACCCTTGACTCATGCTCTCCACTTGAATTAGGATGACTGTCTTCACCCGGCTGGCATTCAGTTTTACAAGATTTCCTTAAAAACACCAACCAGCAAACAAGTCCAGGGTATATTGTTTAGAAAATATTTCTGAACACCCAATAAGTTCTAGATGACAGCTAGCAATCAACCTAGTTAAAAAAAATATGTTACAATATTTATGGAACACACTTCTTTAGTTTTTTGGTCCACTGTTGAAGGCTTTAAGTCAATACCTTTGACCTTTTGTTCTGTCTGTATCTTGTAGCTGTATTTAGTTAAATACAAGAGGTCAAGTTCTAGTGTTAAGAATTTATTTCTTGTTTACAACTTTCTACTCTTGCTTATATGCAATTAAATATAATATAAATATTACAAATAAAATAATTTAGAATTTTTTGAACACTTGTGCAATTACAATATAAATAATGCCATCAAACTTTAATTTCAAATAAGAAGTAAAGACATTTTGTAATCTATGACCCTCAGCCTCAACAACATTGTCAGCTACAGCTTTGCCAATACTCCCAATCTCATGGTTTTGAACCTAAGTATTTAAAAATATTATCTTCCAACCCTTGCGTCTATCTCTGATGACACTGCAATTTGTTAAATGACAGTCTTTAATACCAGATAGATTTATATCCATACAAATATTTAATTAGCCTTACATGAAAATAATTACATCTGAGAATTTAAGTTTAAGACCAGAGGTGGTTGAGATTTTTTGTTCTTGAAATAATACAATTTATTAATTTTTTTAAAGTAAAGGACATATTTAACTGTAAAAATGAAGGGTTTCGTTAATTGATTCTTGATTAAAAAAAGAACAATAATTATGCAAAAAATTGTAGATGTGGAAAAATATACACAAGTTATTAAAAACAACTATTTTCTATTCTTCCAAAATCCTTGATAATCATTCATATTCAAAATTTCACTTAACAACCCTGACATATGATTTAGTAATATTTTCATTTATATCACAGTGTATGTGCCAAACTTTTATAAGACAATCAAGTGTTTTGATATTGTCACACAGCCATCAAGTGTTTTGATATTGTCACACAGCCATCAAGCGTTTCAATGCTGTCACACTGAGTATTTGAGTTCCTGTCCATCTACTGTCAGTAAGACTATAGTTGTCTTGTCGATCCACACCAGTCTCACCAACTTCAGGATGTTACTCATTGGGGAGACCGCAATGGCTGGGGTGACAAAAACACGCAGTTGTTTGGTTTGCTGGGAGCCAATGCCAAACAATGTGCTAGATGGTGTCTGGGGATATAACATAGAATTACACATTTTCACAGAGATACAAAATAATTATTTTAAATTATAAAACAGCCCAAGATAAAATCGGCTTGTTTGTGCTCTGTTTACCTTTACTTTTACAACAATTATTGGCTGTCGTGACTTACCTGCCAGAACTTGAGTTTATTGTCTACATGAGAGAAAGTGGCCAGATATTTGCCATCAGAATTGACAGCCACAGCTGTTATAGCTCCCTGATGAGCTATAATCATCTGCAGTGGACAGACCATCAAAATTATGGATGAAATAAGTGACATTAATTTAACTATCAAGACAAAATATACACTTTATTAAACAAGTATATCTGTTTTAAATATTTTTAAAATGGTTAGAAAATATTTTCTTGTTACAATTATAACAACCCTGCCAACCATTCTGATTTTTCTGGAATTATACAGATTTTTTGCTCCTGATTCCAAAATCTTTAAAATTCCGATTTTTGGATCATTAAAATTTTTTAAGTTATAAAAATCCGAAAGCAACAAAAATTAATAAATAAAATAAAAGTTGAGTATGACAGGAAGTGATGTATTTCGATGACGCCACTTCCTTGGTTTTTTCCTTCACTTCTGTTAGCGAAGCGCAATCTCTAAATCTTCTTCGTTGTCCATAAATTATTCCTTTTATCAAGCTAATAAAAATAATGCAGCTGTACTGTTACTTTTTAAAAATCAAGTGGATACATTTTTAAAGGAACCTGCTGAAAAAGCTTTTCCAGTGACTGAGCTTGACAGTGATAGTACTAAGACTAGTACTAACTAAACAAATATAAAAAAATGTAAATCAACGTTTTCGAAAGACTTATTTATTCGGCCATCACCCTGTGGTGAAACATTTGCAATTTGTGCCAGACCCAATTATCTATTGAAAGTGGTCGTTTCGATGATAACAATAAAAATATTTTATGCATAAAATACAACTGCTGCTAAATTAGTGAAGTAAAAGTAGTGAATCTACGACATGTTACCAATTACTTTGTTATAGGAATCAGCTATTCAGTTTCAGTTATGAGATCAAAAGTTTCATTTACCACGTTTCTTATTGGAAGAAATAAATATCTTGCCAATACCTATCTTTTTAATGCCAGAGTCAAAAGAGTTTCCAAAAATATTACAATGAAACAAGGGCAAGCATTATAGTATTTATAGCTGATACTCTTTCTAATTACAAATTTCTTGTAACTAAAATCAATTGCAAAGCTAACTTCAGTTGACCAAAGAACTGTCTGACAAGTGCAAAAAGGCCACTAGGGAGATGCTGGAAAACTGAACTCTATGCAGATCTGTTCATAAAATCCTATGTAAAAAAATGTATATTTTGTTGTGTATATATCTGTATGTAATGTAAACATGCCTAGTAAGGTTTTTCTCATATTCTGTGGTGTTCTGTAGACTATTATAAGACAATGGAGGTAACTTTAGATTTATTTAGTTTGTATCTTAAACAGCGACCCTGCGCCCGGACCCCAATACACATTTTTTTCTTGGCAGGTCTGTTATAAATATACATTTTTAAAAAAAAGGAAAATTCCCTTTTGCTTTCTCTCCCACTTTTAACAAGGTCAAACGTATCATTGAATACACAATATCATGTGTAATTTATATTTCCAAAATGGCAATAATCTAAAATTATTTTTTAAATTTTATTTAAGATCACATTTCATGACTTTGTTTTATAATAATAATATTAAGAAAAAGAAGACATTATATTACATACTACATACACTAGTATGTACACAATATATGGTGCTACATAAACTAGTACGTACACCATATATGGTGCTACATACACCATTACCACACCTGACACCTAGCATGTTGCTTCATCTCATACAATGCCAGGCTTCCACTTTTGGCTCCTACCCACACACGTTTTGTAGACTGGCAGTAAGCCACCATACTGAATCTGAAAGTTCAAAAAATTGAAATATTAAAAAAATTCATTCTCTTATTTAATTATTCAGTAAATGTCAGCTTTGTTCATAATAAATGTAATATCTAAATTACACAATGGGTAAAAAACTTTTTTTTCCTTTAAAAAAAAATTAAAGAGTACTTACATAAACAAAAATAATCTATTGATTTAGTAAATAATTGTTTTAATAAAGGCAAAGGGTGACATCTTGAAATACCTAATAGAACTTTCTGCTTAAGTTTATGTCTGTTAGTGTTAGTGGCACTGCTACATCAACAATTCATTATATTAATGATAGCCATAAGTCTTTAATTTTTTTATTATGTAAAACTTAATAAAATCAATAATTCCTACATTAGAGGAATATCCTTTTGGAATTTTTGAAATTTGTAAAATTTGAACATTTCTATTTTTTCAACTAAAAAAGCCAAGGTGACAAGTGTAACTGAACTAAACATTTGTTATTTTCAATGGCTGAATGTTTCCATTGTGTCAAGTGAGAGGAAACCTTCCATTAGTCTTCTAGCAACAAACCTGCATATGGCTGGAAACAGCTCAGGGAGGCCCTTCGCCTTCAGAGCTGCCAGATCTAAACAAAACATGGTGACATCCATTGCCTGTCAGAGTGAGAGTCAATGATTAGCCTGGGAGAATCAGACATCTTCAAGACATGCAATTAGTATGAAAGTAACCAACCATCACTATAGAGACTCTTATGACAGAGGAGATAAGTGAATAATGGAGGCAGAGGTGACTTTAGTCAAGATATGGAGAGTCATATTACTAGAAAGTAAACCTAAATATTAGTAGAATATTAAAGTTTTTAAATAAGCAAACCTTAATAGAACAGTATGTCTTATCTACATAGACGCTCCTTCTATACAGAAGATTATTGCGTCCACAGACCATGCCGGTCTGTTGGCAAGTTACGCAGCATTCACAGGCCACGGCTATGAGGATTCCACCCATTACCCAGCAGCCTTTGTTTCCCTATCTAATGTTAGGTACCCATTCGGAGCTGGGTGGACTCAGTGACACCCTTGGCCCGTGAGATTCGAACCCGTGACCGTCGGTATGCCAGCCGAGCGCGCATGCCCCTCGACCACCGTATAAAAAATGCTTGTAATCTTAAGGAATGAAGAAATGTGAACTGAAATATTTAACTCGTCGGGAAAATGTCATAATCTTTTGATGAAAAAATAATTTATTTGTTTAATTTGCCAAATGGATACTGACATGAAAATAAACATCAAGTGACTTTTTAACTCAGTTGTGTGGAAACATCAAGAATTCTTTTACCTCCACTATGAGATCTGCCACGTCATTGGGGATCTTCTCTACCAACAGTTCTATGATGTGTAAGATCTCAGCTGATGCCCGGGCCAGGATGATGTTCTGCAGGTGAGCGTTCTGGTGCTGGGTGTTCTGGGCCAGCGCATTGTAGCGTGCCACTTCCTTTGCCATGGTGATGACAAAAGCTGGTGGCCGGGCAGTGGCGATAAGAGACAGGGCATGACGGGCAGAGCGGCACGCATCAGCAGCTGGTGACAAGGGAAGTCCATAAGTGGTGCTGGAATAAAATAATAAAACTTATTGTTAAGTTGATCAATTTAGGGACATTGAAATAAGGTGGTCAAGTTAATTCAAATTCCAATGAAAATAAACAATTAAATTTTATAAGTAACATTTAAAATAACAACACTAATGACTAATGAGTGTAATTAGCCTGTGAACTTATTTTCTTTCCTAGAAAAATAGCATTTAATCTTTTTTTTTAAAAATTAAACTTTTAAGAGTTAAGAATACATTACTACAGTTTGTAAACATATATTTTATAAGGGAAATAAATAAAAATATATAAATTAATTAAAAAATACTAATTGATTCTAAATGCCAATAAACGTATAGTAGTCTTACATTTTTGGTCATTAGTTAAGAAATATGAACAGATTCACTTCACTTATTTTACTTGATAAGATATAAGGTGAAAAGGCAGACATTTTATTAAAAAAGTAAGGTTATTTAAGGAATATGGTAATATTAAAATTAAAAGATATTAAGTCTACATTTAATGGGTGCTGCAATTGATTGGAAAATGCAAATTCATTTGCTATTTAGCTCAAAATGTATAAAAAGCTACAAGGGGTAAAGGCAAACACCTAGATATTCTTCTGTATAGAAAGAGCGTCTGTAATATATATATAAGATAAGATTAATGGAAGCTTATATCATTATAGTATTATTATTACTTACACATTACTGTTAAAAAGTTACACATTTAAAAGTTATTCCTCACTTTGGGATATGTAACTTTGGTACTCTAATTTTATAATAAATAACAATAATAAATAAATTGATAATTTTAGCGCTGTACACAAGTAAGAGACTGGGCTCAAAACGCTTTACATAAGAATAATAACATACATATAAGTATTAATGCATTCAAGAAACCTTCATATCCTACACATAAGGTTCGTTTATCGTTCTAATTTTAATTTTTAAAAAAATATTTTAAAAGTTAAAAGCTTATTAATTTATATCTTTCAACTCATGATTTTTTGGTCAAAATATAGATGTGCACTTTTAAACCAAACCACTGTAAAAGAGACTTTAGCGAGATAGAAAATAGTATCTATTTCAAGTGATTTACATTAAATAAACTACTTAGTCCTGACATTACTTTATATAGTCACTCCCTTAACTTGCCTTTTAGTAAGTGTATGGTATAATTTGTCTGTCACATACAGAAAGAAACAGGTAATTATTATTTGGTACTCAGGGAAAGGACGGGTATCCACAAAAATATCTAACTCAAAATTAAATAGCAAAAATGATGGCAAAATGGAAGGCACCAGTGCATAAGCTTTAAAGTGAGTTAATTAATAAGATAATACACCATATTAAAATTTTTTATTTTAATAAACAAAATGTTTTACCAATCTGAAAATAAGATTAATAAAGGATTATTTATTTAAAGATTTTTAAAATTAAAATAAAATAGTTCAGGTGTGTAAATTGCAGACAAATTGACTAAAAAGGGAATCTGAAAAATCAATATTGTCATATGCAAGAAATTCATGAAAGAAGCAAACATTTGATAAAATCTTGATGATTTAAAAAAAACAACACACTTTTATTAACTTTAATGAAAAAAGAGAGAAAAATAAAATAAAAGAGTGCATAAAAAATAAACATCTGATGAAGCATGAAAGTCAGTTTAGCATACAAGACTGAACTTATGACATTTAAAGTAACATTTAGTGACAAGAGTATTGAAAAACAATATCTTATTACCTGTTACAATTAAGGTATTTAAATACAATTTTAAAGGTTTGTTTATATTTCTAAAAAAAGGAAAAATGTAAATGTGATGAATAAAGTGAGAAATGAAGATTTTAAACCCGAGCCCTAATATTAAATCTAAATTTAAAATATAAAAAATCATCGCCTGATTTCCTTGACCATGTAGAATATTTATCACCAATCTATCAATTAAAGGATGAGTGCCAAAAAACGAAAACAAAAAAGGGTGAATCAAATATAAAATAAACTAAAATATTAACCTGACATAAGTGTTACTCTCTGACTTTATCTATCACCAACTATCCAGCATGTAACTAGATCGAGTGGACTTCCTTGGCAAGTGTTGACACACCATGTAAACTGAATTTCTTATAAACCTGGCCACACAGTCATTGTGACTAGTGGCAAATGGGTGGATGAGGAGCATTCAAAGACATTTTAGAAATTAATTTTCTCCCTTTTCAGATTTTAAATTAAAACATTAAATGAAAAAATCCCATGTACAAGAGTACAAAAAATAAATCCAGTGTAGATGGTGCCGCACTTGTTTGAAGGTTAAAATTGGTTTGAGTTAGTTCATACTTACAGAGATTTCCTAAATATGAGTAATATATAAAGTCAAGTCATTACTTTTTTGATGCTCAGAATAATATCTGCATACTAAAAGATAATGAATAAAGCAAGATATTCCCCCATTCCTTATTGCTCACATTTGAACATGTCTGTTGGAAGTTAACAGAATTCTAATACACAATTTTAAGTGCAACTCTCACATGATACCACAACACACAAAAAGCATTCAAACTTATTTTTAAAGAACACATATAATTTATTAGTTAATTCAGTTTTTTTTAAATTGAAACAACATCATTTATCTTTTTTTATCATTAGTTGAATCTTCAAAATTGATAGACCCATAAATATTTACATTATTTATGTACATATTTTGGTATAATTTTAGCATGGTGGGTGAGAGAATCACAGAGAGCCTTGGTTTAAATAATTTTTTAAGAGCTTTTTTTTTATCAGTGACTAAGAATAAACTGGAATATAAGAATTTTTGTCTTATCAATATTTTGTCCTAACAAACACCCGGTTTAACCAACAGTTCACAGTTAATATCCTACATGTGGAAGAAAGTCAGCAGTCCCGAGCATATTGCTCTTCATGGATCTTTCCCGAAGACCCCTCAGCCATCCTGCCCCCTAAAGGACTTAACAGGAACCCCCCCCCCAAAAAAAAACAACAACAAAAAACAGTCGCTTCTGAAGCAGCCGCCTGGGCATCCAGGACATAAAGTTGAAAATGACTCCCACTAAAAGTGACCTCACAAGGAGGGGTGGAATTTTCCCTACTTCGACTCGCTACCACTTCGGCGCCACCCCGGCAAAGCACACGAGTCTCTATGATTAGACTGCCGCAAAGCACAATTCAATACTTTGAATACTTTCATTATTATTCACTTAAAAATGCCAACTATAATTGTGATAGAGCAAAGAGAAACAATTCTCTTGGATTTACAACTAAAAATAACAAACAATAAAACTACACTTAGCTTTGATCATTATGTCATGCAAGGAAAGGGGGAAATTTATATTAAATTAAATACCCAATTTCACAATTTATAAAAAATGATGATCATATATTTATGAGACAAAAGTGATGCCAATTAATAAATATAAACTTGCCTTGAAATATTCTCTTTAATTGTTAATCCAGCATATACATAGGGGAGACCAGTCCATAAATGTTCAAAGGGAGCCATAAAAGAGCATAAACTTTTTAAGGAATAAATAAGACATTTTCGATATCATTTTTAGGGTCAGGTCAGAGGTTACATGCCCTAAGAATGTGGTACATTTGTTATCATGTCTTTTCATTCAGTGCAGAGGTAATATGTAGTTAGCCTTCATATTTTTAAATGCAGAGCTCATAGAGGGTTAAAGCAACTAAAATTTAATTTTTTGCATTATTTGTATATCAAAATTATCCTTGAAAATATAAATAGGTCATTTCAAGGTAGCTAGCTTTAAATGGAGATAAGATAAATGAGAGACATTGTATATAGATTATAGATAGATGTTATAAAATGATCAGCTAAGAAAGATAAATCTATAATTTGTTATAAATCCTCATGAAACATCTGAAGATAAAAAATTGAACACAGTGTAAATAAAACCAAAACTAAGGGGAGATCACTCAGGTCTGCTTGGTGACTGAGCTGACAATTCTCAAACAGGTTCAATGAAAATAGTCAATAATTAAATGGAAATAGGTTCCTGATACCTACATCATTGATTATAAGAACATTTTGAAACATGAAAGAATACGTTGTTTAAATATATATATAAACACATAAATAATCTTGATCTGTGACACCATTTTGTTTGGTGCGCTGTGTGGTTTCCCACATACAAATGTTGAAAACTGGAAAGTATAAGCTGTTAATTATTGATTTAACACAATGTTAATTGTAGAAAAACTTGTCCAACCTGCCAAAACAAATAAGAAGAGCATTTCTATCCTACAAATAAACCACCTCCACACATGACCTCGGTGATCACTGTAACTGCCACCTTCTCAAACTATCCACTACCTATTGTCTAGTAAATGAAAATATGACACAGGTCATTACCATTTTTTAAAAACTATATTTATTTAAAAAATTGTCTACAAAAAAAATGTTTAGAAACATTTTTTTATGAACGAAAAACTTAGAAAACAAGAAATATAAAAATGTTGTCAACAAATAATTTCAGTCTTGAGAAGTCTACTGGCTGTAGTTGTTAGTGCATGAGATGTGTGAGATGATAAGGGTTTCATTTTGAATCAGAATTTTAAAAAATATTTTAACTTTTAAGTTTTTAATTCTTGGCCTTAAATTTAATAATTGAAACTGGAAGTCCTTAGCAGATTAGATGTGTACTTAGTAATATCTAAGGAACAAGTTTAATGAAAGAGAAAGATTTGATTAACTAAACAAATATATGAAGCGTTCAGGTTTTGGTTAGTCCCATACATTGTTATCTGTTTTTAAAAAAAGTTTTAGTTGATCTCTGAGGTCATTTTTGTCACTCTTTGCAATGCATTTCTGATGAGCAAAATTAAACCCTGTCAAGGACCTGGACTGCTGACCACATAATGGACATGTCCTGCTGACCACAGTGGACAGCTGACCACACAGTGGAATCTCCTGCTGACCACATGGTGAACAACAGCTGACCACACAGTGGACATGTCCTGCTGACCACACAGTGGACAGGTCCTCAAACGTGAAGAGTTAATATTGAATGGAGAAAGCTAAGCCACCCAGGATTGTTGTACAAAGTTTACTAAAGAAGCTCAACTACGTCATACCCTTCAACAAGCGGGCGGATGGTGTGGGAGAACTCTTCTCTGAAATAGTGCATTGAAAGATACGAAAAGAAAACAACAAAAGAATATTTCAAACACACAAATATGAAAAGTCAAAAAAATTCACTGCAAAAAAGCTCTGGGTTGGGATGGAAAGCTCAAATGAAAAAAATACATGACAACATTGCATTTCCGTATATTCTAGATATATGAACAAATAAAACAATGCTCTTTTCTTGGGTATTTGAATCAAGTGCACACAGGAAAACAATGACAGGGATTAAAAAAATATGCAGAGCACAGAAGTCTTTAAACATAATTTAAAGAGATAAAAGCATGAAAGAATATTTTTCAAATATTTTTTCAAATATTAAGCAAGATTTTCCATTTATACATATAAAAAACAAAAACAGAAATTGTTTTTAAAATCTCTCTAAACAAAACAAATCATATTGAACAAATCTACTGAAAAAATTATTTTAATTGCCGTTTAACTTTTTCTATTTTTTAAATGAAATTTTTCCATACACAAAAAAGATATTTTGTGAAGCTGAACTTAAAGATTTGTTTCTTACAATGGTCAAAGTCAAAAGTTTAAATAAAAGACTTAATCTTATGAGTTAAAAATATTATATTTTTTCAAAATTTATACTCCCCTCTTTCATTTCAGATTAAAAATAAATATATTTTTTGTGTATAATAATGAACTGAAGGATATACATTTTGGGACCAAAATTCCAAAGTTTTTTTTATGGTAAAATGTGGAAGACTTCTGGTTGAAGAGATTACCTCGGAATCAATCTGTTAGAGTCAATGCTCAACTCAAGGAGTCCAAGGAGGACAGCAGACACGTCCAAGTACGGCTCCCACACCGTGAACCCCCGTCCAATAAGATCGATGGCAGCACGACGTATTGGTGTATGAGGTGGAAGTTTAGGGCTTGGAGGCTGGAGCAGTAGGAAGGTCAAGGCCTTGCCTGAAATTATTAGTCAATTAACTTGTAGCAACTGATTAGCTCAGGACTTTAACAATTCTTAACATCCAGGACTGCATTGTTTTTATATATCAATCATGAACTTTGATTACCCTGTGTAAATTTCTTCAGTAATAGTAATGAAATTAACATAATGGATAATATTTTTTCTATTATATTAATAAAATGCACTTCAAATACTTGTAATTGTTTCATTTTTCATAATTTCTTTTTTGAATGGATATTAAATAAATTATAATCACTTGTTTCCCAGAGATGTATAAAAAATGTTATAAATAACCTGAACAAGTTGTACCTAGCCCTCTTTTGGTTGGAACCCTCTTCCTGTTATATATTAAATATATCTAAATACTGCCTCTCTTTGGTCCATCAAATATGATAGACTAATACAAACACGGCAGACTAAATAACTAAACCAAAGATTGAATGTTACTACATAACTAAATCAAAGATTCAATGTTACCACATACTAGTATGTCTGGACAGAGAATAGTTGGTCAGGCTGAAGCCATCAACCGATCCCTTGACTTTTCCTTTCTTTATATCCTCAGGTTTGGCCCGACTGGGCTCCATTTCGTGTCCGAACTCTGCCCCGATGACCCCCAGCATGACAATGGCTGTCGCCTGCTTGCGACGGCTCTCATAGGACACAGACAGCTTGTGTGCTGGAATGTCTCCTGGAAAATATCATATTTTGTGTAGGTAACCAATCAGCTGAAATAAACTTTTAAAAGTAACAACAACTGGCGGTCTTGGATTTGACCTACTTTTACAGTAGGCCCTACCTTCTCAAACTCATACACTAACAACAAGTTCAACCTGTCTGGTCTGGTGTCCATTATGCTTTTAAATTGTATGCTTAATAATAAAGCACTATCACCATTTAAAACTAACAATCATGCAAGACTAGATATAAACTATGTATAAGCGTAGGACGCGATAATCTTTTGAATAGAAAAAGCACCTAGAATATATGAGATAAGATATGCCTTGAGCCAAAAAAATCAAAATAATAATTAGCTGCTGCTTAACCTGAAAAACTTAAATTTGTGTATAATTCAGAGACAATTTGCATTGCATTTGTTTTTTCTTAATAATCTCTCTTGCCCTGAATTATGCCAGAAATCCTGTGATAATCTATCTTGACATGAATTATGCCAGAAATCCTGTGATAATCTCTCTTGCCATGAATTATGCCAGAAATCCTGTGATAATCTATGTTGCCATGAATTATGCCAGAAATCCTGTGATGATCTATGTTGCCATGAATTATGCCAGAAATCCTGTGATAATCTATCTTGCCATGAATTATGCCAGAAATCCTGTTTTAATCTATATTGCCATGAATTATGTCAGAAATTCTGTTTTAATCTATCTTGCCATGAATTATTCCAGAAATCCTGTGATGATCTATCTTGCCATGAATTATGCCAGAAATCCTGTGATGATCTATCTTGCCATGAATTATGCCAGAAATCCTGTGATGATCTATCTTGCCATGAATTATTCCAGAAATCCTGTGATGATCTATCTTGCCATGAATTATTCCAGAAATCCTGTGATGATCTATCTTGCCATGAATTATTCCAGAAATCCTGTGATAATCTATGTTGCCATGAATTATGCCAGAAATCCTGTGATGATCTATCTTGCCATGAATTATTCCAGAAATCCTGTGATGATCTATCTTGCCATGAATTATTCCAGAAATCCTGTGATGATCTATCTTGCCATGAATTATGCCAGAAATCCTGTGATGATCTATCTTGCCATGAATTATTCCAGAAATCCTGTGATGATCTATCTTGCCATGAATTATTCCAGAAATCCTGTGATGATCTATCTTGCCATGAATTATTCCAGAAATCCTGTGATGATCTATCTTGCCATGAATTATTCCAGAAATCCTGTGATGATCTATCTTGCCATGAATTATGCCAGAAATCCTGTGATGATCTATCTTGAAAGGTTGCTCACCTGCCAGAATACCCTCTTCGTCTTCCTCATCCTCATCCTCTACTTCCTTGTTATTGCTCAGAAGTGACAGCTCAGGGTCCACATAGTGAGGGAGGAAAGGGGCCCACATGTCTAGAAGTTTCTTACGACCTTCTGGATTTATTCTACGCAGCTCAGCCAGCAGTAGTGCCTGTGCAGCTTCCCTGATCTGCAGGTTAAAATAACACAAGTGGTTATCACACACACATAAAAATATTAAATTCCCTTTTGTGGGTTTAGCCTTAGCTATTATAACCCAGCTCATATTACTTAAATGCCATATAAAAATACAATAACGCATCAATAAAATATAATTTATGTCAATCAAAGATCACATCAATAAAAGACTTATGTAGTTCAATTCTTGTGACAGTGAAGAGAAGCTAAGTCTCTTTTATGACATTGTAAGCACTAAGAATAGCATGTTGCCAATTCAGGAAAACCATTTAGACATACTAAAAACTTCCCCTCTCCCAACTTTAATTTTTTAACAAGCCTGGCTGAAATCAGTCATTGAGAGAAACAACACACCTAAACAACACACCTAAACAACAGACCGAAACAACATCGTTTTGCCCTCTCCAACAACAATCCTGATCTCACCTCTAAGCACCTGTCTTGCCATCGCCTGGCCAACATCTCCAGCTGAGGGCACTGGTAGTACTCCAGCCCCACCAGCTCAGGGAGCAGGACACAGTGGAGGGCCGCCAACAGGCTCCAGCCTTGCTTGACCTGTGCCTGCAGGGTGGCCTGGGCATCTGCCAGGTCAGATTCTGAGCTGCCAAAGCTGTCGGGGCTATCAGAGTCACGCATGACCAGTCCAAAGTTGGAGCTGACGGACTGTCTCTTAGGTCTGAGGATACAATGTTATCAATCGTTTACTGCGTACTTACAACATTTATGCTCCACTCTGTTGTTGTACGGAGTTGGTCATTAGTATGACACAAATTTATATTCAGTGCTTAAGAAGCAGCCAATTTTTTGACAACTAGACCAACAGGTTATAAGTAATTGAAATGAAATGATAAAATCCACTTTGTGTGTTATAAGTAATTGAAATGAAATGATAAAATCCACTTTGTGTGTTATAAGTAATTTAAATAAAATGATAAAATCCACTTTGTGTGTTATAAGTAATTTAAATGAAATGATAAAACCCACTTTGTGTGTTACTTGAAAAGTAAATTCAATAAGATTATATAAATAATGTTACAAATAGAACAGTAATTGATGAATTCAGTGAGAACAAAGATTTGACTCCCTTATGGTGATAGTGTCCCGATGATCACTATCAGGCATGGAACTCACAAATATCGCCACCTTAGAATAACAAGGTTTTATGTGGCCATTGGTCGAACCAAGATATTCGCGTTTGAAAATTTGATATCAAGTAGGCCTATATAGAGTATTATATTTGATGTTATGTAGGCCTATATAGAGTATTATATTTGATGTCAAGTAGGCCTATATAGAGTATTATATTTGATGTTATGTAGGCCTATATAGAGTATTATATTTGATGTTATGTAGGCCTATATAGAGTATTATATTTGATGTTATGAAGGCCTATATAGAGTATTATATTTGATGTTATGTAGGCCTATATAGAGTATTATATTTGATGTTATGTAGGCTTATATAGAGTATTATATTTGATGTTATGTAGAACTATATAGAGTTTTATATTTGATGTTATGTAGGCCTATATAGAGTATTATATTTGATGTCAAGTAGGCCTATATAGAGTATTATATTTGATGTTATGTAGGCCTATATAGAGTATTATATTTGAGGTTATGTAGGCCTATATAGAGTATTATATTTGATTTTATGTAGGCCTATATAGAGTATTATATCTGATGTTATGTAGGCCTATATAGAGTATTATATTTGATGTTATTTAGGCCTATAGAGAGTATTATATTTGATGTTATGTAGGCCTATATAGAGTACTAGCAAAATACCAGCGCTCTGCTGCGGAAGTTAGGATTTTAGTAAGCGTTGAAAACTCGTTTCACACCAATTCAAAACACCAATAGATTTCAGTCTGGATCATGATTGATATTTGTCAAGGTCGTGTAAAATAAAATGGGTACTAAAATGACATTACGGGCCCCGTGAAAAATGGAGCAGGATGTGCATATCTCATAAGTTCTGAGGATTTCAATCAAGGTCATAATAGAGATATGTGTCTATATTTATTTAAATTATTTAAAATCTAAAGGTAACAACGCTTTAAATGTTTAAGAAAAAATTATTTTGGGTCCCGGCCCCGAAGGAACAGACGTTAGAAGTTCATTACCCCATAGAATTTTATTTTATTTTATTTTTTAAAATCAAATTTGGCCATAGTTCATCCATTTACCCAGTAGCCACATTTTAAATTACTTTTTATATAACTAATGTTAAATTATGGCATACGGGCCCCCAGCCCCAAATAAGTGGTGTTTTTAAAACTTTTACTTTTAATGCCAGAAACCTTTGCTGGAATGTACCCAAAAACTTCCTAAAGTTTAATGGCCGTGGGATGAATAAAATACATTTACAATTAATACGTCTTTAAAAAAAACTAAAATAAGGGTCGGGGGCCCTATCTGTGTAATATGTATAGTTCAAAACAACAGCTTATTTCAATTTGGATTATGATGAATATATTTGTTAGTAAACATTTGTTTAAAAAAATTGAGTGAAATCGAATGGTTAAAATGTCTTAAATGTTTACAAAATTAGGGGCCCTCGGCTACACAATATTGAAAAAATATAATTTTAATGCCCTAACGAATTTTAATATAGGTCATCAAGTTTTATCTTCCAAGTTTTGTAAAAATACATTTACACAGTGTCCAAATTTTTTAAATTTGTAATTTAGCTCAAATAAGTTGAAAATAATACATTTGTGTCCCGGGCCCCCAGTGAGTGATAATTAAACAAAACAAATTTGCCTGTTACCATCCCGGGAGTGTACTCAACAACTTCCCAAAATTTCATGCTTCTAATTACACGGGCGGCTGGATAGCGAAGTCAATAGCTGAGGGGCGTGTGATCGAGCCCACGTCAAAGCCACTATAAAAATGTTGATGAACGACTAACGCTAAGAAAATCCTCCTCTGACCTGGAGAGGGATAGGCTTATATAGAGTACTATATTTGATGTTATGTAGGCCTATATAGAGTATTATATTTGATGCTATGTAGGCCTGTATAGATTATTAAATTCTGTACTTCCTACAAAATTGTCTCACGATACAGCTTTCATATTTTTGACCATGATAGATTGTTACATGGACCATAACCTGGTGGCCATAACTCATTGTTTTCACTAATTGGATTCAGAGCTTTGTTATTCTAAGGTGGTCATTTAGGTCAAAAGCTTTTCTTACAGAGGAGCACAAGCAGATTATTTTCACTGAAGAAGAGAACACAAAAATAATAATAAGGTGGAGCCACCTAGAGCCCTCCACCTTCTTGTCTACCTCGCTGACTGCAGCAGGTCTGGCATGAAGACAGCACGGCTCATCCCCATCAAAGTGTTGGCCACAGAGATGACACTGAGCAGATGTTGAGTTGTGACAGCACTGGAGATCTGCCACCTTAGCTGTCATTGTGTGGGGTGGGGGGTGGGAGGAGCATAATTTATAGGGACTATATTAAGTGCTGGAACAAAACAGCTAAGAAATTACTGTTTTTATAAAAAATACAGCTTTAGACTGAAATTTTTTGTTGTAGATAACTGCTAACAGAAAGAACAGAAATTTTAAAATATTTCATTCAATTCAAATACCACACATTTTTTAAAATCAATTTGTAAGTTTTTAAGAATCATTAAGGTTGTACGGCAGAGGAAGGTACTATAATCCTTTCCAATGAGTAGGATAAATAATTCAGACAAAAGAATTTTTGGAGGATATAAGGTTTAATTTTTAGTGATAGCTGAGCCTTTAACAAAATGTATTGAGAAAGTGACATTGACTTTTACCTTGGTGGAGAAGTCGTAAGCCTGCTGTTGGTAGGCTATTACAGAAGAATCCTTACGAGGTGTCCCGGGCCTTGATGACCTTGAACCTGGTTCACCTTCTACTTCATGTAGCTTTGGTGTTAGCGGGGCAGATACATTCTCTTGATACATGAAATTATAATTGAGTTTTAGTCATATTTTCTATAGTTTATATTTATTCAACTTTGAAACTGTTTTTGAAATTAAATTAACATGATAACAAAGGCTGAATGAATGAAAACAAAATGAACTGAGGGTTTTGTCCAACTATTTGAGTTTTTACACAAGATCTCACACACAAGTGTCAGCAGTACCTAATCCTGGCCTGGCCATGGTCTGATGGCGGTGCCAGCCTGGCAACATCAGGGACATGTGACCACCGTGGGACAAAAGTCCAAAACTGATAGGGCACTTTGGCTTGTGCAGGCCGAGCTTGTTGAGACACAGGTCGTCCAGCTGAGGGTCAAGGTTCCAGGCATGGAGGCAGGACATGAACAGCTCTCCAATGGCCATGCTGAGAGACTCCTGGATGTAAACAGATGGATGGACACAGAATTAAGCTCAGAGACAGCAGGATGTAAACAAATGGATGGACACAGAATTAAGCTCAGAGACAGCAGGGTGTAAACAAATGGATGGACACAGAATTAAGCTCAGAGACAGCAGGATGTAAACAAATGGATGGACACAGAATTAAGCTCAGAGACAGCAGGATGTAAACAAATGGATGGACACAGAATTAAGCTCAGAGACAGCAGGATGTAAACAAATGGATGGACACAGAATTAAGCTCAATGATTCTCTGGAGGATACACAAGGGGCTGGTCATACATAAATACAAAATTTGAATGACTAATAACTAGGTTTTAAGTGATTGGTGGTTTGCATGATGAATGAATCATTAAACCAACCAATGGGGAGCAAGTTTACAAAATGTTTGTAGAACCTTGTCAGAGACTAAACATGAACTGTTACAGAGTGGAGTAGAACAGATGACAGTATCAATAGGATGAGGTGGAGTAGAACAGCTGACAGTATCAATACGATGAGTTGGGGTAGAACAGCTGACAGTATCAATAGGATGAGGTGGAGTAGAACAGCTGACAGTATCATTAGGATGAGGTGGAGTAGAACAGCTGACAGTATCAATAGGATGAGGTGGAGTAGAACAGATGACAGTATCAATAGGATGAGGTGGAGTAGAACAGCTGACAGTATCAATAGGATGAGGTGGAGTAGAACAGATGACAGTATCAATAGGATGAGGTGGAGTAGAACAGCTGACAGTATCAATAGGATGAGGTGGAGTAGAACAGATGACAGTATCAATAGGATGAGGTGGAGTAGAACAGATGACAGTATCAATAGGATGAGGTGGAGTATAACAGATGACAGTATCAATAGGATGAGGTGGAGTAGAACAGCTGACAGTATCAATAGGATGAGGTGGAGTAGAACAGCTGACAGTATCAATAGGATGAGGTGGAGTAGAACAGCTGACAGTATCAACAGGATGAGGTGGAGTAGAACAGCTGACAGTATCAATAGGATGAGGTGGAGTAGAACAGCTGACAGTATCAATAGGATGAGGTGGAGTAGAACAGCTGACAGCATCAATAGGATGAGGTGGAGTAGAACAGATGACAGCATCAATAGGATGAGGTGGAGTAGAACAGCTGACAGCATCAATAGGATGAGTTCTTATCTTGTGTTGTATGGTGGAGGTTTATAGGGGGCTTAGTACCTCCACAAGTAATGTGTACCTAACTATTGTTGCAACAAGTAATGTGTACCTATTTATTCAAGAAATAATGTGTACCTAACTATTAATTCAACAAGTAATGTGTACCTAACTATTGTTTCAACAAGTAACGTGTACCTAACTATTGTTTCAACAAGTAACGTGTACCCAACTATTGTTTCAACAAGTAACGTGTACCTAACTATTGTTTCAACAAGTACAGTGTACCTAACTATTGTTTCAACAAGTAACGTGTACCTAACTATTGTTTCAACAAGTAATGTGTACCTAACTATTGTTTCAACAAGTAATGTGTACCTAACTATTGTTTCAACAAGTAATGTGTACCTAACTATTGTTTCAACAAGTAATGTGTACCTAACTATTTATTCAAGAAATAATGTGTACCTAACTATTTATTTAAGAAGTAATGTGTACCTTACTATTTATTTAAGAAGTAATGTGTACCTAATTATTTATTTAAGAAGTAATGTGTACCTTACTATTTATTTAAGAAGAAATGTGTACCTAACTATTTATTTAACCTGCATGTCATTTTTTCTTCTTTAGGATCTCAAGCTGCACTTGACATTCAAAAATATGTTTACTTTCCCAATGGATTAACAATAACTGTAATTCAAATAAGTCTCTCACTGAATTGATTGTCCTTATACTGTACTTAAATTGATCGTCTCTAGTTATTGGTGGTAATTTATTGATTTCTTCTGTAGGTTCAAATAATGAATTATACATGGTCAACAATTTTGGCCAATATTTGTCTATTAAAACATCACAATTGATATATGATAAACAAAAAATCATTTATATATCATAACAAATAGAACCTACGTGGACAGATATGGTCTCAGGCCTCCTCTAACAAATAGAACCTACATGGACAGATATGGTCTCTAACAAGTAGAACCTACATGGACAGATATGGTCTCTAACAAATAGAACCTACATGGACAGATATGGTCTCATGCCTCCTCTAACAAATAGAACCTACATGGACAGATATGGTCTCTAACAAATAGAACCTACATGGACAGATATGGTCTCATGCCTCCTCTAACACATAGAACCTACATGGACAGATATGGTCTCATGCCTCCTCTAACAAATAGAACATACATGGACAGATATGGTCTCATGCCTCCTCTAACACATAGAACATACATGGACAGATATGGTCTCATGCCTCCTCTAACAAATAGAACCTACATGGACAGATATGGTCTCATGCCTCCTCTAACAAATAGAACCTACATGGACAGATATGGTCTCTAACAAATAGAACCTACATGGACAGATATGGTCTCATGCCTCCTCTAACAAATAGAACCTACATGGACAGATATGGTCTCATGCCTCCTCTAACACATAGAACCTACATGGACAGATATGGTCTCATGCCTCCTCTAACAAATAGAACCTACATGGACAGATATGGTCTCTAACAAGTAGAACCTACATGGACAGATATGGTCTCATGCCTCCTCTAGCAAATAGAACCTACATGGACAGATATGGGCTCTAACACATAGAACCTACATGGACAGATATGGTCTCAGGCCCCCTCTAACAAATAGAACATACATGGACAGATATGGTCCCAGGCCTCCTCTAACAAATAGAACCTACATGGACAGATATGGTCCCAGGCCTCCTCTAACAAATAGAACCTACATGGACAGATATGGTCTCATGCCCCCTCTAACAAATAGAACCTACATGGACAGATATGGTCCCAGGCCTCCTCTAACAAATAGAACCTACATGGACAGATATGGTCCCAGGCCTCCTCTAACAAATAGAACCTACATGGACAGATATGGTCTCTAACGAGTAGAACCTACATGGACAGATATGGTCCCAGGCCTCCTCTAACAAATAGAACCTACATGGACAGATATGGTCTCTAACGAGTAGAACCTACATGGACAGATATGGTCTCATGCCTCCTCTAGCAAATAGAACCTACATGGACAGATATGGTCTCTAACGAGTAGAACCTACATGGACAGATATGGTCTCATGCCTCCTCTAACAAATAGAACCTACATGGACAGATATGGTCTCATGCCTCCTCTAACAAATAGAACCTACATGGACAGATATGGTCTCTAACAAATAGAACCTACATGGACAGATATGGTCTCAGGCCTCCTCTAACAAATAGAACCTACATGGACAGATATGGTCTCTAACGAGTAGAACCTACATGGACAGATATGGTCTCTAACAAATAGAACCTACATGGACAGATATGGTCTCAGGCCTCCTCTAACAAATAGAACCTACATGGACAGATATGGTCTCAGGCCTCCTCTAACAAATAGAACCTACATGGACAGATATGGTCTCAGGCCTCCTCTAACAAATAGAACCTACATGGACAGATATGGTCTCTAACAAATAGAACCTACATGGACAGATATGGTCTCTAACAAATAGAACCTACATGGACAGATATGGTCTCTAACAAATAGAACCTACATGGACAGATATGGTCTCAGGCCTCCTCTAACAAATAGAACCTACATGGACAGATATGGTCTCTAACAAATAGAACCTACATGGACAGATATGGTCTCTAACAAATAGAACCTACATGGACAGATATGGTCTCTAACAAATAGAACCTACATGGACAGATATGGTCTCTAACGAATAGAACCTACATGGACAGATATGGTCTCTAACGAGTAGAACCTACATGGACAGATATGGTCTCTAACGAGTAGAACCTACATGGACAGATATGGTCTCTAACGAGTAGAACCTACATGGACAGATATGGTCTCTAACGAGTAGAACCTACATGGACAGATATGGTCTCTAACAAATAGAACCTACATGGACAGATATGGTCTCAGGCCTCCTCTAACGAATAGAACCTACATGGACAGATATGGTCTCTAACGAGTAGAACCTACATGGACAGATATGGTCTCTAACGAGTAGAACCTACATGGACAGATATGGTCTCTAACGAGTAGAACCTACATGGACAGATATGGTCTCTAACAAATAGAACCTACATGGACAGATATGGTCTCTAACAAATAGAACCTACATGGACAGATATGGTCTCTAACAAATAGAACCTACATGGACAGATATGGTCTCAGGCCTCCTCTAACAAATAGAACCTACATGGACAGATATGGTCTCAGCCTCCTCTAACACATAGAACCTACATGGACAGATATGGTCTCTAACGAGTAGAACCTACATGGACAGATATGGTCTCTAACACATAGAACCTACATGGACAGATATGGTCTCTAACGAGTAGAACCTACATGGACAGATATGGTCTCAGGCCTCCTCTAACAAATAGAACCTACATGGACAGATATGGTCTCTAACGAGTAGAACCTACATGGACAGATATGGTCTCTAACAAATAGAACCTACATGGACAGATATGGTCTCAGGCCTCCTCTAACAAATAGAACCTACATGGACAGATATGGTCTCAGGCCTCCTCTAACAAATAGAACCTACATGGACAGATATGGTCTCAGGCCTCCTCTAACAAATAGAACCTACATGGACAGATATGGTCTCTAACGAGTAGAACCTACATGGACAGATATGGTCTCAGGCCTCCTCTAACAAGTAGAACCTACATGGACAGATATGGTCTCTAACGAGTAGAACCTACATGGACAGATATGGTCTCAGGCCTCCTCTAACAAATAGAACCTACATGGACAGATATGGTCTCTAACGAGTAGAACCTACATGGACAGATATGGTCTCATGCCTCCTCTAACAAGTAGAACCTACATGGACAGATATGGTCTCAGGCCTCCTCTAACAAGTAGAACCTACATGGACAGATATGGTCTCAGGCCTCCTCTAACAAATAGAACCTACATGAACAGATATGGTCTCTAACGAGTAGAACCTACATGGACAGATATGGTCTCATGCCTCCTCTAACAAATAGAACCTACATGGACAGATATGGTCTCTAACGAGTAGAACCTACATGGACAGATATGGTCTCATGCCTCCTCTAACAAATAGAACCTACATGGACAGATATGGTCTCTAACAAGTAGAACCTACATGGACAGATATGGTCTCTAACAAATAGAACCTACATGGACAGATATGGTCTCATGCCTCCTCTAACAAATAGAACCTACATGGACAGATATGGTCTCATGCCTCCTCTAACAAATAGAACATACATGGACAGATATGGTCTCATGCCTCCTCTAACAAATAGAACATACATGGACAGATATGGTCCCAGGCCTCCTCTAACAAGTAGAACCTACATGGACAGATATGGTCTCATGCCCCCTCTAACAAATAGAACCTACATGGACAGATATGGTCTCATGCCTCCTCTAACAAATAGAACCTACATGGACAGATATGGTCTCATGCCTCCTCTAACAAATAGAACCTACATGGACAGATATGGTCTCATGCCTCCTCTAACAAATAGAACATACATGGACAGATATGGTCCCAGGCCTCCTCTAACAAATAGAACCTACATGGACAGATATGGTCTCTAACGAGTAGAACCTACATGGACAGATATGGTCTCAGGCCTCCTCTAACAAATAGAACCTACATGGACAGATATGGTCTCTAACGAGTAGAACCTACATGGACAGATATGGTCTCTAACAAATAGAACCTACATGGACAGATATGGTCTCTAACAAATAGAACCTACATGGACAGATATGGTCTCTAACGAGTAGAACCTACATGGACAGATATGGTCTCAGGCCTCCTCTAACAAATAGAACCTACATGGACAGATATGGTCTCAGGCCTCCTCTAACAAATAGAACCTACATGGACAGATATGGTCTCATGCCTCCTCTAACAAATAGAACCTACATGGACAGATATGGTCTCTAACGAGTAGAACCTACATGGACAGATATGGTCTCAGGCCTCCTCTAACAAATAGAACCTACATGGACAGATATGGTCTCAGGCCCCCTCTAACAAATAGAACCTACATGGACAGATATGGTCTCAGGCCCCCTCTAACAAATAGAACCTACATGGACAGATATGGTCTCAGGCCTCCTTTTCACACTGGTGGGTTGTGTTTGAATAGGGGCCATAACCTGACCACCAGGGTTGCTGACTGCGTCCAGTTTGGTCTGGATCTTCTGGCTGACAGACTCAGCTTTCTCTTTGGCTTTAGCCAGCAGACCTGTCAGTAGATCAAATCATTGACATCTTATTTCATAAACCAAGTATACGCACATATAGACAGAATATTCAAACAAATAAAGTTTGACTTTATGTTCTATAAAATATTTAGACAAATAAATCAAATATTCAATGTCTTTCAATTCACACTAAATAAATATTTGAAAAAAATATATATTATGAATTTGAAAAAAAAATAATGTTCAAGACAATAAGAGAAAGATAAGTTACATAAGTTTTACCTTAATCCTAAAAAAAAACATAGTTTTACTTTTTAGTAATGGTAACATAAGGGGAGTGGGTGTTAGGAATTAATAAAATCTTGATTATAGACGCATGTATTTCCTTTAATATCAAGTGTTGGTTACTCACCTCAACACTGACCAAATAAATAAACAAAGCAAGTTTTAAGACATACTCGACTCAAAAGCAGAAAACTGAATTCAGACTTTTACACATGTAATGTAATAGAATTAAAGAATTCTTCCATTCATCAAGCATTACATCCACATGAAATTTGATATTTATTTCAACCCAATGGCCTTCATTTAGTTTATGTTTTACAACAGTCTTTATGGCTGTTTTAGCTCTTATACTAAGCTCTTTAAGAAATAGGCCAATATTTTAAACTGAAGTGATTCTGAAACACAAAGATAATATTGGATTATAGTCAACTCAGTTAAGTGCATGTAACTATTACAAGCCACTGTACCAGTGTTAGCCTAGAGAAAGTCATCTATATTTAACATGATCTATGTACCAGTGTTAACCTAGAGAAAGTCATCTATATTCAACATGATCTATGTACCAGTGTTAACCTAGAGAAAGTCATCTATATTTAACATGACCTATGTACCACTGTTAGCCTAGAGAAAGTCATCTATATTTAACATGTTCTATGTACCAGTGTTAGCCTAGAGAAAGTCATCTATATTTAACATGATCTATGTACCAGTGTTAGCCTAGAGAAAGTCATCTATATTTAACATGTTCTATGTACCAGTGTTAGCCTAGAGAAAGTCATCTATATTTAACATGATCTATGTACCAGTGTTAGCCTAGAGAAAGTCATCTATATTTAACATGATCTATGTACCAGTGTTAGCCAAGAGAAAGTCATCTATATTTAACATGATCTATGTACCAGTGTTAGCCTAGAGAAAGTCATCTATATTCAACATGATCTATGTACCAGTGTTAGCCTAGAGAAAGTCATCTATATTTAACATGATCTATGTACCAGTGTTAGCCTAGAGAAAGTCATCTATATTTAACATGATCTATGTACCAGTGTTAGCCTAGAGAAAGTCATCTATATTTAACATGTTCTATGTACCAGTGTTAGCCTAGAGAAAGTCATCTATATTTAACATGATCTATGTACCAGTGTTAGCCTAGAGAAAGTCATCTATATTCAACATGATCCAGGAACCCATAAAATAAATCACCAATAAATGAAGACAGGGTGCAGAAAATTTTATCAAATATGTTTATAGGTTAGTGAAGATCAATTACATGAAATAATCAAATTTGAAAAAATATTTGATAATTTAATGTTAACCCTTCTGGTACCGACCTACTTTTTCGTTATTTTTCCCTCAGTACCAGATATTATTTTGCTAATTATTTCCCCCGGCCCAGACATCATTTTGGAACGAGTCAGAATTTGACAGGCTTTTAATTTATCTTTTAACTTTTTTGTTTTAAACAATTGATAATAGAGTTAAGATAATTACTGTTGTTTTTTGGTTTACACTTTTCTTACATTAATCAATACATTAAATTTACGAGGATAGAAATTATTCTAAAAATAGATTATAGAAATTAAGATGTATTTAAAACAACATAAAGTTATTGTTTGTTTATATCCGATACTCCTCTTTTGGCTAATACACGTGCTCAGGGACACAGGGAAAAGATTCGGCTGATGAAAAAAGATGCGTCCGGTACCGGAAGGGCTAAGTGAAATAATATATACCCTCGATGTTTTGTGGCATTTTACTTTCAGGAAGTGACCCATTATAAGTAAAATTATCAGAAATCAAGAAATAAAAACCAACACAGTCATTGAGTTAACACTTTATAGTCACTGAGTTAACACTTTATAGTCACTGAGTTAACACTTTATAGTCACTGAGTTAACACTTTATAGTCACTGAGTTAACACTTTATAGTCACTGAGTTAACACTTTATAGTCACTGAGTTAACACTTTATAGTCACTGAGTTAACACTTTATAGTCACTGAGTTAACACTTTATAGTCACTGAGTTAACACTTTATAGTCACTGAGTTAACACTTTATAGTCACTGAGTTAACACTTTATAGTCACTGAGTTAACACTTTATAGTCACTGAGTTAACACTTTATAGTCACTGAGTTAACACTTTATAGTCACTGAGTTAACACTTTATAGTCACTGAGTTAACACTTTATAGTCACTGAGTTAACACTTTATAGTCACTGAGTTAACACTTTATAGTTATTAACACTTTACAGTCATTTGAGCCTTAGCAGCTAAGGCTTGTTTAAAGCCAACAAGGGCAGGAGCAAAAATATATTAATTAATTGATGCCATCATATTGAACAGTTCATCTTATAAAAATATAAGATATTAATATTGTTATTGTGAACAAAATTTCTTAATTGTAAACTGGAATGGGTGCATTTAAGGACAGGCAGGTTGAATGTTTCATGTAAAAGGAAAAATTGAACAGCAATCATATGGGGTGGGAAAGGAGGGTGGGGTTCCAAAGGACTCAAAGGTTTACAATTATTAGGTAAGTTATTCAAAACTAATGAAGATAATATACTATTACTAGTATACTACATATAATTATATTAAAACATGTTTTAATTTTGTCAGGTTAATACTTCAGAGTATTAAGAAAATGAAGATTTTGTAAGTGGGAGCTAAATACTAAAGCAACAAGTATCACTTTTTTAAAAATCTCTCAAATATACACTTTAGTAGTCTAAACTAAACCATTAACAAATTACAAAATGGTTTGTTAGAAAATTGAATGATTTGTATCTGGAGTAATAAGGAACAAAATGTGAAATAATGCAACACTTTTTAACTAATTTTGTAAAATAATAAATAGACATCAGGGAAATAAGAGAAATAATAATGTTGAAATATTTCTTTATTAGATGATAAAAATACTAATCTTAGTGTGATGTTACTTTTATAGTTTTTCTTTAACCTTATAACAAATCCATTTTAAAAAATGTCTAATTATTGTTTTAAACAAATATATATGTAAATATTTTTTATAAATAATTTGAAATTATCTTGAAGAAGAGAGAAAGTGATAAATAAATTAGTGAAATTTTCACCTTTGACCAACAGAATTGTGTAAAATAATATTTGTATTCACGTGCATTAATTTACATTCAAGGGTGGGAAATTCCCTCTAAGAATCCATAATCACCAAACAAGCTGTGGTTAAATGAACGGCACTCATGATAACATAATGACAAAAATGTTACATCTCTTGTAAAGCTTTTCTAGCAAACATGCAAATTGTGACAGGTGGATTCTGAGTTGTTAAACAAATAATAAAAGATACAAGAGAAGTGTTTCTTGGTTATATGATTCATCACTAGATCAAGTAGTTATGGAAAAAAATAAATAAACTCCTTGCTAAAGCTTCAGGAAAGCAAAGGTTTGGGTTCTCACCAGACTGCGGTCGCATCACACTGCCTGTCTTAAGCGGCACCAGGTAGGAGGCGGGTAAGGGAGCTGGACGAAAGGAATAGCGCTTACTCTCTGACTCCACCCCAGCGGGCGGGTCGTCCAGCTCGACTGGGACACTCAAGGCCCGGGGAAGAGATGCAGATTTTGAGCCGCCCGAGGTATTAGACTGGGGACGTGTCTTGAGAGAAAGATGTTTTGTTCTCATTTCCACAGCCTGGTTTTCATAGCTTGAGCTAACAGATTTGGACTTGGATGTGAACTTGAGACTTGGAAACTTTGGACTTTTTGCGAGCCGGAGGGACAGGGTTCTGAGCTGGCTGTGAGCCAGGTGAGATTGTAGGTGATGTGGGGGAAGGTGGGAAAACTGGGGACGATGGCGATGTAGGGGATTGAACTGATTTGGCAGATGATGCAGAGCTGAATCTGCCCAGCCTCGGGGCCTGCTTATGAGTTGCTGAGTTCTGAGCCGGTGTAGAGAAATAGGCAGAGTCCACATCACGCTCCTCTTCTCTCAAGTTGTCCCCGTCCTCCTCATCTTCATTTATATCTTCTATACCCATTTCATAGGAAGAATTGGAATTGTCGTCTGCATTAGAAAAATTAAACATGGTACCTGGACAGTGAAGCCCTATAGCCCTTCAGCAGTGGGAAGACAATAACAAAAATAATACTGGAAGTAAGCAGCAATGTTGGTTCTAAAGGCTAAATTTGTATTTTTTAACACAACATTCAATGTACATCTTTATGATAAGAGAGGGAAATAAACAACAACTTTGAAATGCTCAACAAATTTTACATCAAGTTATTCCAATAGAAAACTGTGATATGGTAAGTAGATGGGTAACATGCAAACAGGTTATGAGTGAGCCCGACAAGACGTCACAAAACGCTGTTTTGGAACGTCTTGTCAGTCTCACTCATACCCTGTTTGTCTTGTTACCCATCTACTAATCTATAAGCCTGATTACAGTCTCACCCACATTTTGTGATATGGTAGGAGTTAATAAGCTTTAAAAATGATTGTTTCCGGGATACTTAACCACAAGGGAGGGAATTAAAAAAAACCACCATTTATAGGTCTGTCAGGGGTATGAGAATCACTGAGTGAATGCGTGTTTGCCGGGTGAACACGTTTCATGAATATAATGTTTTGAGTGAACTCCTGGTCACACGGGTGTGTGACCAGAGGACACGCAGGGTCAGTTGAGACCAGTTTTGGGGTTAAAAGGGACGAGTTGAGTCGAGACGAGAGGGGGCGCAGAGTTGTGTAGTGAGACCGGTCGGGGTAGACCGGGGAGTTACAGTGTAACACAGAGTTGAGGTTTAACGTCGCCCAGAGGCGGTTGGGTCAGACCGAGGGGACTTAGACACGGGTGTCAAGAGGACTTGAGCATGGGCCCAAGAGGGTCGAGTCGGACCGAGGGCATGCTTGAGTATACAGCCAGTTGTATATAGATGTATTGGCTGTATAGGCAGAACAGCCAGAGTTACAGTTGTGTACAGTAGAATAAACATTGACTTTTACCCAATCTTGTGTCATCTATTGAGTGTGTATGTAGCGGAGAGCAAGGAACAATGCACATAACTTCAGAGACCCTAACATGGGGGCCCGTCCGGGACCCTAACAAGGTCTATTAACATTTTTAAAAAATGAATACCAAAGACACAATCTTTTAAAGTCATTATTTCTGGTGGTAGGTGAAAGATCAAGTCTCGGGGATACTTATGTCATGTTAGTCTAGTAGTTAGCAGAGGCCAAAGTGATAAGCAATGCAGATCCTTAGCCATCGAGTAAAACAAGATGTACACAATGTTGTTACATGAACCCTGCCCTGTAATAGTGGATGGAAGCACTACAATAATAAATAACCTGATGCTATAGGGTTGCTCCACAACAAACAATTATGGTTTCGGGCATGCCGTTGTAATGTTATGTATTGTAACTAAAGAACCCATACGCCAAATATGAAAGGAATCTTTTAGCTGAGGTTAGAATAGCATACACAGAATATCTGATGGAGCTCTGACAGAACTGTAGAGACTTGAGATATCATTCTATATTACTGAACTCATTGAGCAATGTGTGACTAGCAGACATTGAACAATGTGTGACTAGCAGACATTGAACAATGTGTGACTAGCAGACATTGAACAATGTGTGACTAGCAGACATTGAACAATGTGTGACTAGCAGACATTGAACAATGTGTGACTAGCAGACATTGAACAATGTGTGACTAGCAGACATTGAACAATGTGTGACTAGCAGACATTGAACAATGTGTGACTAGCATACTTATGATGTACAGTGGGGCCCACTTAACTAGAGCCCTGGTTAACTCGCCATCTCTTTTAAATCGACGTTTTTTTTTGGAACCGCCAAATTCTCTCTTTGTCTTTGCATTTTTTCAGCGGTTAATTCGATTTTTTAAAGTCGCCAAGCCCTAATATTTCGAGCACAAAAGAGTGCTAAATTTGCCACTTAGTGTTGGTTATCTCGATCCCCATGACCAATTGTCAGCTTTTGAAAATGTTAGATGTGATTTTTTATAACCAAGTGAAGGCATAAAATTTCTGCCTCGCTGGTGACGTCAAAGCCCGCTTGCTCACAGTGCTGTGTTAATAACTTAAATCGGCAGTTTTTGAAAATGTTCTTATCGATAGGGCTGAACCGATCGGTTCGGCTACTCGACATCGGCCGATTTTCGTATACTTGGAGATACTCGGCAATCGGCCGCGTAAGTATTACGTAATTGCTCTAATAGCAAAGATGCACGCAGAATCGCATGTCTAAAACATTTCGTTTCGTATGGAATAACAAAATGTACCGTGTGCAGACTTGTTGTCATTGGCAACCATTCATCCTTCAACTTCATTTTGACTCTATTACTACTGCTTTGTTCTCATTGTTTCATTTATAAGGAGTGGCCGTGTGCAAAAGCCATTTAACTATTGGTTAGAATTAATTAAAATGTGTCAAAGTTGAAGGTTCAAAAGTTCAAAAGGAGTTCCTAATTTATTTTAGTACCTTTTTATAGAGAAGAGTTCACTTTTTTGTCATGAGTCATATATAGGTCATAATAGTCTGATAGACAAACAAATAACGGCAACGCCTTTGTGTAAAAAAAACCCCTCCAAAATCATGTGCATGTACATTCTCATTTATTAACGCTAGTGATGTGACGAAAAATCATAAGGTGCTTACTGTAAACAAGGCTCCCCAGATTTTAAAATATATAATATAACAGACTACTGACAGTTTACCCACCCACACTCTCAATCTCCCACACCATTGTTGTTGGTTAGTCCGATTAGCACTCAAGTTACGGAAAGAATTCTGAGTCAATTGTAAGCTGAGGGGACGGGGTGGGTAATTTATTTGTGTAGCTTGTAAGAATATCTTCAGAAAAGAAATTAAAGGTTTGTATCGAGAATCTACGGTGGTTTTTATATAATTAAATAAAAAATTATTATTCTTTTAAAAGTTTGTTGTTGCTTTGTTACCAATAAGATACGTGACTGTGACTAACATGCGCGTGACGTTGAAATCAAATCATTTTCTTTATATTCTAGTAGATACATAATATACACGTCATCACTGTTGTAGGTCGAATTCTGATAAGGTCAAGGCCGCATTTGTTACTATTTATATTACAAGTTACACATATCATTTGATTGATGGAGGAAATTCGAGTGCGGTCTCATAGTGACAGATATCCTGCACGTCAAAAGCATTAAACTTAAAATTACCATATTGATATGTTTATTTTTTTTTAAATTCGCCGATTCGACGGGCATTGCAAACACGCGCCATGAGGCGAGGCGAAAAATTTGACCTTTAACGCATGCGCAGACAATTATAAACTGGTAACTTTTAAAAAAATTAAATTGAATCGAAACATGACCACAGAGACGTAATCAAAGTCATTTACTTCGGCAAAATATATATATAAATTCCCGACTAGTCATAACTTTTCCCGACTATTTCCCGACTTTCAAGACCAGGAAATTATTTTAAGAATTCCCGACTGAGTGGGAACCCTGGGTTATATTTAAATTATTTAAATTGATTGCAGTCTCACCCCCATAACGTTATATTTAAATTTAAAGAGTCCTTAAAAATGAACGGTCTTAACCTTAGGAAAGAGTGAAGAAATATTAGGGTCCCGATATTTCGATACGATTCCGATTAATCATCCCATCACTAATTAACGCACATCATGTATATAATTATAAAGAAATTTTAAGCGCATGTTAATATTTTGCCGCAATATTGGTTTTCGGTTAACTCGGTGATCGGTTATCTCGGCGCCATTTTTCATACCCCGAGGCCGTCGACTTAAGCGGGCCCCACTGTATCTTAATATAGAATCTCTTCTGTCCTGACTCTTATGTTCTGACCTCTTAACATCACCATGCAAACCAAAGAATTCTGGCTTCACTCATCTGGGTTCAACAAAGTCATATTAGTCCCGTCCATAATTATTATTTCCTTGTTTCTGTGCTACTGTTCTCAAAAAAATAATTGGATCATTACTGTCGTCTCAATCTTATACAACTCAACAGATCAGCAGTCACATCATTGGATCATTACTGTCGCCTCAATCGTATACAACTCAACAGATCAGCAGTCACATCATTGGATCATTACTGTCGCCTCAATCGTATACAACTCAACAGATCACATCATGCATCCTCCACCAGTTTACACCATCAGAAAAAGTTTAAGGATTAATTCACAGACCAAGATGTTGTTAATCAACACCTGATGACTATATAAGTTATAAATACATTTTAAAATGTCACAAATAAATTTATTTAATGATTCATCAACACAAATCTTAAAGTAACTTACCAGCCAACTTCTGTTGTGCATCTACTGTATCATGTGCTGGTTGATGAGTTTTCTCCCCTTGTGGAAGGTTCATCCCCCTGGCTTCTAGCTCAGCAGGGGACAACAGAGCATACTCCTCTGTTAGCAGGTGAACTAATCAAATAAATGAAACAACCCGTAAAAACAAAGTTTTTGACTATAAATCCCTTATATATGAGACATAACTAAAAGTATTGATTATGTGCAATATAATGTGCACAGCGCGACAAACATTTACAGACTGAAAATGGCTGAACTTCCCTTGCTGTAAAACACGGGATGTGGTCATCAATGGCTGGAGTGAACTCCAGTGACATGTGGGTGTAAACAATTACATACGGCTACATAGAGTTACATAGACATAACTAAAAATGCATTAATTTAATTACGGTGCATTCGATAGATCTGAAATTTTGATACAATGCATTGTTAGGTGACATGAGCCTATGTGCAAAATTTCAGCTCCATAGCATTACGGGAAGTGGGTCATTTTTTACTTTCGTTTTTCCGCCCGTCCATGACAGACAAGACGGTGAAGTTAATATAAGGGATTTAAAAAGATAATTATGACTAAAATATGAAATACAAAAATTCCAAAATGTCTTTAGATTCATAATGTGTTACATTGAAACAATATTTTGTTTGTATCAATGAATTTTTAAAGGACTTTTGCCCAGAATTGAAGCAAGATCTGGCAAACTTTAAAAAAAAATCTAGCCATTAAAAAACATCTCAGCTGACTGCTTTTAAGTCCTGAGATTTGTATTTGATACTTTGCATTAAAATTGTAAAAAAGTGCTTAGTGCTGTAGATGTAATAAAAATACAGCTCAGCTGGAAAGGCCATTTCCCCTCGTGTAATAAGGGTTTAACCCAAAAACTATTTATTCTCTTCAAATATAAATATACATTAGAAATACACTGACAGTTCACATTATTAATCTATTTCAATTAACTTTTGTCAAGATACACCAGTTTGAAAATATCCTGATGTAAATAAAAAGCAAAAAAGTAAAAGTAAATCTTCAACTTCAATTTGGTTGAAATTTTTAAAAATATTTCATGTTTGAGTTTATGTTTCCTAGGGATGAAATATGGGACTGGCAAAAAAGGGGAACAAGTTGTACAACATTTTCATAGATTTTGTGTCCTTTCAACAACAACAAAAATGAAACAAAAAATGCCGTCTGTTGTGTAAAGCCACTGACCAATGAGAGCTTCTGTGTCAAAGAATAAGACATGTGCATCGGGGTCTCGGATGTTGGTTTTCACGCCCTGTATCAGCAGGGGAAATCCTGTTGGTTTCATCAGATCAACTTTGTGTCCTTGAGCGTTCTGATTGGCCTGTGAGGTTGTCTGTGGATGGGGGCAGTTTTTAGCATGACAATTTGCGGACCAAGTCTGTATCAACTCTAACAATAACAATTTGTGGACCAAGTCTGCATCAACTCTAACAATTACAATTTGTGGACCAAGTCTGTAACTAACAGTTGATCACTATAAGATTTGTAACTAACAGTTGATCACTATAAGATTTGTAACTAACAGTTGATCACTATAAGATTTGTAACTTACAGTTGATCACTATAAGATTTGTAAGTAACAGTTGATCACTATAAGATTTGTAACTAACAGTTGATCACTATAAGATTTGTAACTAACAGTTGATCACTATAAGATTTGTAACTAACAGTTGATCACTATAAGATTTGTAACTTACAGTTGATCACTATAAGATTTGTAAGTAACAGTTGATCACTATAAGATTTGTAAGTAACAGTTGATCACTATAAGATTTGTAACTAACAGTTGATCACTATAAGATTTGTAACTAACAGTTGATCACTATAAGATTTGTAACTAACAGTTGATCACTATAAGATTTGTAACTTACAGTTGATCACTATAAGATTTGTAAGTAACAGTTGATCACTATAAGATTTGTAACTAACAGTTGATCACTATAAGATTTGTAACTTACAGTTGATCACTATAAGATTTGTAAGTAACAGTTGATCACTATAAGATTTGTAAGTAACAGTTGATCACTATAACATTTGTAACTAACAGTTGATCACTATAAGATTTGTAACTAACAGTTGATCACTATAAGATTTGTAACTAACAGTTGATCACTATAAGATTTGTAACTAACAGTTGATCACTATAAGATTTGTAACTAACAGTTGATCACTATAAGATTTGTAACTAACAGTTGATCACTATAAGATTTGTAACTAACAGTTGATCACTATAACATTTGTAACTAACAGTTGATCACTATAAGATTTGGGGTTTACTGGGGTTCATGGACTCGTTGGACAATGCCATGTTACAATTAAGACAAAACAGAAGAGAAGGATCATTTGCACATTGTATGAAACCATACTCAAGATATTCCTCGTGATATTTCCGTTTGATAACATTCTTCTTGGATTTCGCAGCTCTCTCTCCATTTTGATGCTCGCTGGAATCCTTCTGGCTTCTCTTCAAAAAATTATCCATAGCCGTCAGTAATTAAAAGTTTTTTAAAAAGTGAACAGCAGGAAAGGGTTTTTATTTACTTACAACAGATATTTATTCCCAATGGAGGAGAGAAATTTTGTAGCTTTCAAGAGATTCTCACAACCAGAACAATATAAACATGAAACGTTTTTATTCAATTCTTTTTCGGTTAAGGATTTTTTTTTCAAAACTTGAAGGTTCGAAAAGCCTAGCAATTTATGGTATTTTTGAAATATTTCGCGGCACACTAAAATTTTCTTGCGGCACACTAGTGTGCCACGGCACACCTGTTGGACAACACTGATTTAAATGATTTAACATCTATAATGTAATGATTCAACATCTATAATGTAATGATTCAACATACAACCTACTTGGTACTGACTCACTATCTAACTTGTATTATGTAATGATTCAACATACAACCTACTTGGTACTGACTCACTATCTAACTTGTATTATGTAATGATTCAACATACAACCTACTTGGTACTGACTCACTATCTAACTTGTATTATGTAATGATTCAACAAACAACCTACTTGGTACTGACTCACTATCTAACTTGTATTATGTAATGATTCAACATACAACCTACTTGGTACTGACTCACTATCTAACTTGTATTATGTAATGATTCAACATACAACCTACTTGGTACTGACTCACTATCTAACTTGTATTATGTAATGATTCAACATACAACCTACTTGGTACTGACTCACTATCTAATGTGGTGCTTACATTCAACTTCTGTTGGGTAAAATTTCTAAACGTGGCAAGATTTCTCCTCTTGAGAGCCTGACTTAATGTGATGCTGGGATTAATGAGGGCCTCCACAGGTGTGGCATTCTCATCACAGTTGCTGAGCACATCCTCGGCAGTCTTGCCATCTATCACCCTGTCTAGATGACCTGTACAGTTTATAGAGAATGACACATTCAGTCTTGCCATCTATCACCCTGTCTAGATGACCTGTACAGTTTATAGAGAATGACACATTCAGTCTTGCCATCTATCACCCTGTCTAGATGACCTGTACAGTTTATAGAGAATGACACATTCAGTCTTGCCATCTATCACCCTGTCTAGGTGACCTGTACAGTTTATAGAGAATGACACATTCAGTCTTGCCATCTATCACCCTGTCTATGTGACCTGTACAGTTTATAGAGAATGAAACATTCAGTCTTGCCATCTATCACCCTGTCTAGATGACCTGTACAGTTTATAGAGAATGACACATTCAGATAAATTGCCATTCGTCTTCATCTATGAGTGCATGGCTACACAAGTTTCCTTCACAAGATAAATAGATATCTTCAGGTAAGATAAATAGATATTTTCAGGTAAGATAATTCGATATCTTCAAGTAAGATAAATAGATATCTTCAGGTAAGATAAATAGATATCTTCAGGTAAGATAAATAGATATCTTCAGCCACACAAGTATCAATATGTCATTGTTAAAAAGCGTGTCTATTAATTGATGATGAAGTCTTTCTGACAAAAAATCCCTTTTTTTTCTACAGGTTCCCCCCCCCCAACCCTGAGTATATTATTTCTTTTAATTGAATTCCGTTCATCTCTCCATTTACCACTTCAATAAGTTATCAATATTTCAATTTTTTCCCTTCCCCTTTTGGTAGCTCTCTTATTGAAGTTGATTTAATATCATGCAGAAACTAAGAATATAAAAAATATATTAATTAAGAAAACGCCAAAGACGAGGCTGAATACAGATTTAATGGTTGACCTGTTTCCATCTGCCAGACTGTGACCACTCCATCTTTTGTTTGCACCAGCATAAAGTCATCGAGGGGGCGCCACTTGATCATCTTGACAGGGTACAGGTGGCGTGATGCCAGCAGCAGACACTTTCTCTCCTTCAAACTCAAGAGAGCCACAGAGTGATCCCCAGCCACAGAGCAGATGGAGGACAAAATTCTGGGCTGTTGGTAGACAACATGTAAAAATATCATTCAAATGTTCTTGAACAACAAGACTGTAGAGAACATTTTGTCATGTTTCAAATAAAACAAGGCTTTTTCAATTAGTTATAGAACATTTGGAAATGAGCAGTGACAAGCACAGGCAACAAAATATGAATTCATTATAACAGTAACTCAAGTCTATAAATTTGAACTATGACTATATATAAAAGTAAACAGTGAACCATTCTTAGAGTTGTCAGTAGCTTAAGTCTATCTCTACAGTTGATCACTATAAGATTTGTAACTAACAGTTGATCACTATAACATTTGTAACTAACAGTTGATCACTATAACATTTGTAACTAACAGTTGATCACTATAACATTTGTAAGTAACAGTTGATCACTATAACATTTGTAACTAACAGTTGATCACTATAACATTTGTAACTAACAGTTGATCACTATAAGATTTGTAACTAACAGTTGATCACTATAACATTTGTAACTAACAGTTGATCACTATAACATTTGTAACTAACAGTTGATCACTATAACATTTGTAACTAACAGTTGATCACTATAAGATTTGTAACTAACAGTTGATCACTATAACATTTGTAACTAACAGTTGATCACTATAAGATTTGTAACTAACAGTTGATCACTATAACATTTGTAACTAACAGTTGATCACTATAACATTTGTAACTAACGTTGCAGTTGGCCGGAGGCACGGTCATCTGAGTCAGGCTGCCACCGTGGACGGTGAATGTGTGGATCTTGATTCCAGCGTTGACATCCCACAGGATGACGGAGAAGTCAGCCCCACCTGAGAGCAAGTGGTTGGACTCGTAGCGGGCCGACTCATTGAATGGGTACAGGAGGCAGGTGACACGCCCGTGATGGCCGCTCAGAACCCTGGGAGTCACATCTGATCAGACAGAAAGACTGGGAAATGAATGCCATGTAGTTTTGTTCATCATATATTTAACCCCAAAAAAAGTTGACAAGGGAAATCAAGCAGCAACGTTGAGATTTTATTGCAAGAAAATCAGTGGGTACGATTCAGAAAATCAGTGGGTACGATTCAGAAAATCAGTGGGTACAATTCAGAAAATCAGTGGGTACAATTCATAAAATCAATGGGTATGATTCAGAACAGTACAAAGGAGAATAACTTTTAATTTTAAAAAATATTTCAAGATAATAAAGTAGAAATAAAAATAATATATCATATAGGATAGGACTGACATAAAAATAATATCTTTTAAAACCATTGTAAACGTAAACAAAATCTGATTGCGTTATTACTCTGCATTTTAAAGTTCAAACTGTGCTATGGACTTTGTTATTGACAGTTAATACTTTGTTATTGACACTTAATACTTTGTTATTGACAGTTAATACTTTGTTATTGACACTTAATACTTTGTTATTCACATTTCCTATTTGTGATACTAGTAACCACATGATGTATATGAAAATGCTCATTGTTAAAATAAAATTATTGAAAATTTCATCAAATGATCCATGAAAACTAACATTACTTTAGCTATGTAAACTGACATTACTTTAGCTATGTAAACTGACATTACTTTAGCTATGTAAACTGACATTACTTTAGCTATGTAAACTGACATTACTTTAGCTATGTAAACTGACATTACTTTAGCTATGTAAACTGACATTACTTTAGCTATGTAAACTGACATTACTTTAGCTATGTAAACTGACATTACTTTAGCTATGTAAACTAACATTACTTTAGCTATGTAAACTGACATTACTTTAGCTATGTAAACTGACATTACTTTAGCTATGTAAACTGACATTACTTTAGCTATGTAAACTGACATTACTTTAGCTATGTAAACTAACATTACTTTAGCTATGTAAACTGACATTACTTTAGCTATGTAAACTAACATTACTTTAGCTATGTAAACTAACATTACTTTAGCTATGTAAACTGACATTACTTTAGCTATGTAAACTGACATTACTTTAGCTATGTAGAGTATTTTCACATAATGTTGATTAGAACTTAATGATTGATCCGTTTTTTCTTAAAACCTTTAACTATTATCTTTTATAGTTTAGAAAATGTGCACATATCCAGCTGTTTGTGCACATATCCATTTGTTTGTGCACATATCCAGCTGTTTGTGCACATATCCATTTGTTTGTGAACATATTGCACTGTTTGTTATGAATGTGAGCATCCCTCACCAGCAGACTGACTTGCTGTCAAGAGTTGCCTCTTGATGCAGTCTATGGCTGGCACCAGGACTATGGTACCATTGCTCCTGCCACACACCAGCTTCCCTTGGGACGGGATGTAAATGGAGGCTGTTATGTAAACGTCTTTATCATCTTCCACTCCGTCATTCTGATTACACAAATACAGAATAGATCATTTCTTTTAATAATATAACAACTTTTGGTTGCCATTTTAGATGTTTACACATTTTCAACAGTGGATGAAATCCCTATTCTAACCATTATCATAATTAAATTCAAATTTCAGGCGGCACCGCAATAGTCTTTTCATGATATGCTAATCAACCACAGAATTCTAATGAATCAAAACAAGCAAACAATATAATTATTATACAACACATTACAGACGCTTAACTACCAGATTGTCCAGAATTCCAGGTGGGGGAAAAGACCCAGCCGTCCATGATTCCTGAAGTGTTGTACTGGACTTGGGGCTGAGAGCTGAAAGGTAACATTGGGGATGTTTAATATTTACATGCATCTTAAACAAAGAGGGTTTTGTCTGGTCACAGACAAGTAAGGATTGGGATAGACATTCAAGTCCATTGGCTCAATCGATCAAGTCATGGCATTAAGTCAAACATATGATTGTGATAGACTTTCACGTCCATTGGCTCAATCAATCAAGTCATGGCATTAAGTCAAACATATGATTGAGATAGACTTTCAAGTCCATTGGCTCAATCAATCAAGTCATGGCATTAAGTCAAACATATACAAATTATGTCATTCAAACATTACATAATAAACTAGTGTATTACCCTTCAAAAATGACGGAAGTTTTCAAAATACAGTACAACCCACTTAACTCGAGCCCGGTTAACTCGTCAGCTCTATTAAGTCGACGTTTTTTATTAGAACCACCAAATTCTCTCTTTGTCTTTGCATTTTCTCATCGGTTAATTCGATTATTTAAGTCGCCGAACCCTAATACCTCGAGCACAAAAGAGGGCCAAATTTGCCACTTAGTGTTGGTTATCTCGATCCCAATGACCAATCGCCAGCTTTTGAAAATGTTAGATGTGATTTTTTATAACCAAGGAAAGGCATTGAATTTATGCCTCGCCAGGTCTGCTGGTGACGTCACAGCCCGCTTGCGTTCAGCTCTCAGCGCTGTGTTGCTTCTGGTACTACATGTATACCAATCGCCAGCTTTTGAAAATGTTACTTATCGATAGGGCTGAACCGATCGGTTCGGCTACTTGGCATCTGCCGATTTTTGCATACTCGGAGATACTCGGCAATCGGCCTCGTAAGTGATGCCGAGTATTACGTAATTGCTCCAATAGCAAAGATGCACGCAGAATCGCATGTCTAAAACATTTCGTTTTGTATGGAATAACAAAATGTACCGTGTGCAGACTTGTTGTCAGTGGCAACCATTCATCCTTCAACCTCATTTTGACACTATTACTACTGCTTTGTTCTCATTGTTTCATTCATAAGAAGTGGCCGTGTGCAAAAGCCATTTAACTATTAGTTAGAATTAATTAAAATGTGTCAAAGTTGAAGGTTCAAACGATCAAAAGGAGTTCCTAATTTATTTTTGTAAATTTTTATAGAAAAGAGTTTGCTTTGTCATGAGTCATATATACCGTATATACTTTTTCTATAGCCCGTTCGTTCATAAGCTGACCCCCCCACTTTTGGAAGGGAAAAGTATTAAAAGTGTATAACCCGATCGCAAGCCGACCCCCCAAAAATAATAGGACAGCTTTAAAAAAATGGTACATATTTTTTTGAAACTACCAGCTAAATCTGTCATTATGATTGTTCTGTCATTATGATTGTTTACTTTGTAATGCCTATCTTTGTCTTTCTGCTCTTTGTTAAGCAAGAGTAACCGATATTTAAAAACAAAAATTATTTGGTAAACAGTGACGAAAGCGCGTACATTAAAATCCGTGGTTGAAAACAAAATTTGTAAAACAATTTATTAAAACGTTCACAAAAATAAATAAATTGATTAAATAAGGTAAGTGCTGAATTTTAATAATATATTATAGCTTCTGATAGAGCAGTCGAATCTTGTAGAATGTAGAAAAGGACATTGATAATCTACAATAACAACACCGATATTCAATATCCATGCAGAAATCACCTATGACCCGCTCATAAGCCGACCCCCCCCCAATTTTTCCCCTAGATTTTGTCCAAAAAACGAGTATATACGTAGGTCATGATAGACAAGCAAATAACGGCAACGCCTTTGTGTAAAAAAAACAACTCCAAAAACACGTGCATGTACATTCTCATTTATTAACGCTAGTGATGGGACGATACCAAAATCATAGGGTGCTTACTGTTAACCAGGCTCCCCAGATTTTAAAATATATAATATAACAGACTACAGACAGTTTACCACCCTCACTCTCAATCTCCCACACCACTGTTGTTGGTTAGGCTGATTAGCATCAAGTTATCGAAGGAATTCTGAGTCCATTGTAAGCTGAGGGGATGGACCCAAGGAAGATGGTTTGGAAGAGAATGGTTCGGGGACTATGAGGGGATGTGTAGGTTACACAGGGCGGGTTATTTATTTGTGTAGCTTGTAAGGAAAGTCACGCAAGTGCCTTCCAAGGCACAGTATCGCTAAATCTGGGAATCACCGCAAGACGGCGCGCACGCAGTGTGGCGGGCAGGAGTAGATAAATTTGTTATAGTTATGTACTAGGGAAAAAAAAACTGCGCTAACGCAACAAAGGGTTATATTTGAACTTTAACGGTCCTTAAAAAAGAACGGTCTAAATAACCTTAGGAAAGAGTGAAGAAATAGGGTCTCGATATTCCGATACGATTACGATTAATCGTCCCATCACTAATTAACGCACATCATGTACATAAAGAAATTTCAAGCGCATGTTAATATTTCGCCGCCATATTGGTTTTCGTTTAACTCGATGATCGGTTATCTCGGCGCCATTTTTCATACCCCGAGGCCGTCGACTTAACCGGGTTCCACTGTAAATATATCTCAGTTGAAATCTATTAAATTTGAAAAAATACACATCAAAATAAAAAATAATGTAATACAGAACTTTCATTTATTTTTATTTTATTCATTTATTTCCATATTGAACAATTTTATGAGGAAGTTCAAAAATAGTTATTTTTGGAGCAGTAATTTTTTTCAAGGCTAGCTGTGCGCTGCTTTCTAAAATTAGTAGCTTTACAAATGGACGGACATACATAGCAAATTATGAATAATAAATAAATAACACACAAAAGACGTCATTCAAACTTTTGATAAAACTGTTTAAAATAGATGAGATGGAGCAGGTATAAAATAGATGAGATGGAGCAGGTATAAAATAGATGAGATGGAGCAGGTATAAAATAGATGAGATGGAGCAGGTATAAAATAGATGAGATGGAGCAGGTATAAAATAGATGAGATGGAGCAGGTATAAAATAGATGAGATGGAGCAGGTATAAAATAGATGAGATGGAGGAGGTATAAAATAGATGAGATGGAGCAGGTATAAAATAGATGAGATGGAACAGGTATAAAATAGATGAGATGGAGCAGGTATAAAATAGATGAGATGGAGCAGGTATAAAATAGATGAGATGGAGCAGGTATAAAATAAATCAGCCCCCAAATTCATCCTAGAACCCAATGTTCCATCTAGAGTTTTATCATTTGGTCATTTCATATCTCTTTAATGTCTCAGTTTATCTGTTCCATCTAGAGTTTTATCATTTGGTCATTTCATATCTCTTTAATGTCTCAGTTTATCTGTTCCATCCATAGTTTTATCATTTGGTCATTTCATATCTCTTTAATGTCTCAGTTTATCTGTTCCATCTAGAGTTTTATCATTTGGTCATTTCATATCTCTTTAATGTCTCAGTTTATCTGTTCCATCTAGAGTTTTATCATTTGGTCATTTCATATCTCTTTAATGTCTCAGTTTATCTGTTCCATCTAGAGTTTTATCATCAGGTCATTTCATATCTCTTTAATGTCTCAGTTTATCTGTTCCATCTAGAGTTTTATCATCTGGTCATTTCATATCTCTTTAATGTCTCAGTTTATCTGTTCCATCTAGAGTTTTATCATTTGGTCATTTCATATCTCTTTAATGTCTCAGTTTATCTGTTCCATCTAGAGTTTTATCATTTGGTCATTTCATATCTCTTTAATGTCTCAGTTTATCTGTTCCATCTAGAGTTTTATCATCAGGTCATTTCATATCTCTTTAATGTCTCAGGTTATCTGTTCCATCTAGAGTTTTATCATTTGGTCATTTCATATCTCTTTAATGTCTCAGTTTATCTGTTCCATCTAGAGTTTTATCATTTGGTCATTTCATATCTCTTTAATGTCTCAGTTTATCTGTTCCATCTAGAGTTTTATCATTTGGTCATTTCATATCTCTTTAATGTCTCAGTTTATCTGTTCCATCCATAGTTTTATCATTTGGTCATTTCATATCTCTTTAATGTCTCAGTTTATCTGTTCCATCTAGAGTTTTATCATTTGGTCATTTCATATCTCTTTAATGTCTCAGTTTATCTGTTCCATCTAGAGTTTTATCATCAGGTCATTTCATATCTCTTTAATGTCTCAGTTTATCTGTTCCATCTAGAGTTTTATCATTTGGTCATTTCATATCTCTTTAATGTCTCAGTTTATCTGTTCCATCTAGAGTTTTATCATCAGGTCATTTCATATCTCTTTAATGTCTCAGTTTATCTGTTCCATCTAGAGTTTTATCATTTGGTCATTTCATATCTCTTTAATGTCTCAGTTTATCTGTTCCATCTAGAGTTTTATCATCAGGTCATTTCATATCTCTTTAATGTCTCAGTTTATCTGTTCCATCTAGAGTTTTATCATTTGGTCATTTCATATCTCTTTAATGTCTCAGTTTATCTGTTCCATCTAGAGTTTTATCATTTGGTCATTTCATATCTCTTTAATGTCTCAGTTTATCTGTTCCATCTAGAGTTTTATCATCAGGTCATTTCATATCTCTTTAATGTCTCAGTTTATCTGTTCCATCTAGAGTTTTATCATTTGGTCATTTCATATCTCTTTAATGTCTCAGTTTATCTGTTCCATCTAGAGTTTTATCATTTGGTCATTTCATATCTCTTTAATGTCTCAGTTTATCTGTTCCATCTAGAGTTTTATCATCAGGTCATTTCATATCTCTTTAATGTCTCAGTTTATCTGTTCCATCTAGAGTTTTATCATCAGGTCATTTCATATCTCTTTAATGTCTCAGTTTATCTGTTCCATCTAGAGTTTTATCATCAGGTCATTTCATATCTCTTTAATGTCTCAGTTTATCTGTTCCATCTAGAGTTTTATCATTTGGTCATTTCATATCTCTTTAATGTCTCAGTTTATCTGTTCCATCTAGAGTTTTATCATTTGGTCATTTCATATCTCTTTAATGTCTCAGTTTATCTGTTCCATCTAGAGTTTTATCATTTGGTCATTTCATATCTCTTTAATGTCTCAGTTTATCTGTTCCATCTAGAGTTTTATCATCAGGTCATTTCATATCTCTTTAATGTCTCAGTTTATCTGTTCCATCTAGAGTTTTATCATTTGGTCATTTCATATCTCTTTAATGTCTCAGTTTATCTGTTCCATCTAGAGTTTTATCATTTGGTCATTTCATATCTCTTTAATGTCTCAGTTTATCTGTTCCATCTAGAGTTTTATCATCAGGTCATTTCATATCTCTTTAATGTCTCAGTTTATCTGTTCCATCTAGAGTTTTATCATTTGGTCATTTCATATCTCTTTAATGTCTCAGTTTATCTGTTCCATCTAGAGTTTTATCATTTGGTCATTTCATATCTCTTTAATGTCTCAGTTTATCTGTTCCATCTAGAGTTTTATCATTTGGTCATTTCATATCTCTTTAATGTCTCAGTTTATCTGTTCCATCTAGAGTTTTATCATTTGGTCATTTCATATCTCTTTAATGTCTCAGTTTATCTGTTCCATCTAGAGTTTTATCATTTGGTCATTTCATATCTCTTTAATGTCTCAGTTTATCTGTTCCATCTAGAGTTTTATCATTTGGTCATTTCATATCTCTTTAATGTCTCAGTTTATCTGTTCCATCTAGAGTTTTATCATTTGGTCATTTCATATCTCTTTAATGTCTCAGTTTATCTGTTCCATCTAGAGTTTTATCATTTGGTCATTTCATATCTCTTTAATGTCTCAGTTTATCTGTTCCATCTAGAGTTTTATCATTTGGTCATTTCATATCTCTTTAATGTCTCAGTTTATCTGTTCCATCTAGAGTTTTATCATTTGGTCATTTCATATCTCTTTAATGTCTCAGTTTATCTGTTCCATCTAGAGTTTTATCATTTGGTCATTTCATATCTCTTTAATGTCTCAGTTTATCTGTTCCATCTAGAGTTTTATCATTTGGTCATTTCATATCTCTTTAATGTCTCAGTTTATCTGTTCCATCTAGAGTTTTATCATTTGGTCATTTCATATCTCTTTAATGTCTCAGTTTATCTGTTCCATCTAGAGTTTTATCATTTGGTCATTTCATATCTCTTTAATGTCTCAGTTTATCTGTTCCATCTAGAGTTTTATCATTTGGTCATTTCATATCTCTTTAATGTCTCAGTTTATCTGTTCCATCTAGAGTTTTATCATTTGGTCATTTCATATCTCTTTAATGTCTCAGTTTATCTGTTCCATCTAGAGTTTTATCATTTGGTCATTTCATATCTCTTTAATGTCTCAGTTTATCTGTTCCATCTAGAGTTTTATCATTTGGTCATTTCATATCTCTTTAATGTCTCAGTTTATCTGTTCCATCTAGAGTTTTATCATTTGGTCATTTCATATCTCTTTAATGTCTCAGTTTATCTGTTCCATCTAGAGTTTTATCATTTGGTCATTTCATATCTCTTTAATGTCTCAGTTTATCTGTTCCATCTAGAGTTTTATCATTTGGTCATTTCATATCTCTTTAATGTCTCAGTTTATCTGTTCCATCTAGAGTTTTATCATTTGGTCATTTCATATCTCTTTAATGTCTCAGTTTATCTGTTCCATCTAGAGTTTTATCATTTGGTCATTTCATATCTCTTTAATGTCTCAGTTTATCTGTTCCATCTAGAGTTTTATCATTTGGTCATTTCATATCTCTTTAATGTCTCAGTTTATCTGTTAAGTTATAAAAATAAGATTTAAAGAAATAAATCATTACGGTGGATGCTGTGAGAATAATGACTGTATAAAATATCTTTTAAAGACAGAATCAATGTAGAAATGAGCAAATCTATCTATTTATAAAAAAAACGAATTAATTATTTTTTAATATTCTTTTTTAATTTATTTTTTTTTGGCTTCAAAATGAGTATTATTCTGGAATATTTGAATATAAATAACTGCAATTAATTAAATAAATGTTTGATATTGCTTCGATAAATTGAGATAATTTTTGATGGTTGGCAGGCCTGGATATAGTGACATAATTTATGATGGTTGGCAGGCCTGGATATATTGACATAATTTATGACATTCGTCTCACCTGGCAGCCTGTCAAAACTTTCTTGTCGCACTAAAGTCATCTGCTTTTCTGACACCTGGGGCAGAGCCCATATTGTGACACGCCCCTCGGAGTCTCCACGGAGCAACAGGTGAGCTGCACTATCCCCACTTCCATAGTTGACATAGGTCAAGGCTGGGGTGCACTCCAGGGGCTTCTGACATTTTAAAAGCCAAAAAACACTGTGAGCAAAGCTCAGTATTCTCAGCCACCTCTCCATTGCTAGCATCCACAGACAGATCAATCCATAACATTCACTGCTAGCATCCACAGACAGATGAATCCATAACATTGCTAGCATCCACAGACATTCATCCTACATCGACATATCAATCCATACCATTGCTAGCAACCACAGACATATCAATCTATAACATTCACTGCTAGCATCCACAGACATATCAATCCATAGCATTGCTAGCATCCACAGACAGATCAATCTATAAAATTCACTGCTAGCATCCACAGACAGATCAATCTATAACATTCACTGCTAGCATCCACAGACATATCAATCCATAACATTGCTAGCATCCACAGACAGATCAATCTATAACATTCACTGCTAGCATCCACAGACAGATCAATCCATAACATTGCTAGCATCCACAGACATATCAATCCATACCATTGCTAGCATCCACAGACAGATCAATCCATAACATTGCTTGCATCCACAGACATATCAATCCATACCATTGCTAGCATCCACAGACAGATCAATCCATAACATTGCTAGGATCGACAGATTTATCAATCCATACCATTGCTAGCATCCACAGACAGATCAATCTATAACATTCACTGCTAGCATCCACAGACAGATCAATCTATAATATTCACTGCTAACATCCACAGACAGATCAATCTATAACATTCACTGCTATCATCCACAGACAGATCAATCTATAACATTCACTGTTTCTTCAAACCAACTATGTTTTTTACCATTTCAATAATGAGTTTGACTAATATACACTGCCTTGTAATCTTCATTATTAATACAATGGATATTAGATATTTTTTTCCTTTGAAAATTTCTTGTCAATATCTATTGCAGGCAAATAAAAGCAATCTCATAAACTGAATATCTGATGTATAGCAAAGTATTTACCGTCTGTGTGAAAATGTCCAGCACATAGTAAGCATGAACAGATGTCTGGTTGTAGGGCCTATGGTAGTCTTTATGTTCTGGATTTGAGCTGAAAAATATTATAGACAAGTTTCATTAAATTTAGAACAATTGTTTTGTGTGTGCGCATAAACAGGATTATATAACTTGATGAAAGAGCAAAGGGGAAGAAAACTTTAATAACAAAGGAGATTTATAATCCACAGATATGATGTTTTGAGATTCTGATTTTCTACTCTTCTGAAGGAAGTCAATGTTTTAAACAAAATTACAATCAAAACATTAAGAAAAATTTGAAAAATTATAAATTTTTAAGCATTGCAAGTTTTAGGAAACAAAAGTAAAAATGAAGGAAGCGGAAGCACATTGTCTCACATAAATTATTGAGGCATGAATAAACTATAAAAATTACAATTTAATTTATGGTGTAATTGAGGGGGCAAATATAAGTTTATGAAGGAAAAAAAATCCAGTCATAAATTAAAATTATCAATATTAAGAATTGTTTTTATTTTCCACGGTATTTTTTTTACCAAATAATTAATTAAAAAATAACATCTATTTTGTCAGTTATAAATTATAAGAGTCAATATATAGAGTCTAGTTAAATTTAGATTGAAAATGATCATAAGAGGTCATTTTTTAAATTGGTGATTTACATACAATATAACTACATTCTTACTATTGACATACAATATAACTACATTCTTACTATTGACATACAATATAACTACATTCTTACTATTATCTTATCTTATCTGTTTATAGACGCTCCTTCTATACAGAAGATTATTGCGTCCTACGCTTATCTATGGTTTGTGTTTAGTCCTGCATTTTTATTAGAGATTTAAATGTTGATAAAGTGTTGGTTTTCCTGGATTCTTCAGGCAACCCATTCCACGCCCGAATTCCGGACGGGAAGAAGGAAAACTTGTATGTGTTTGTTCTTGCATACGGAATAAGAAAGGTGTTTTTATCCTTATGTCTATCTGAGGGTTGTATTAAGTTATCTTTGTGTTGTATTTCTAAATTAGAATTAATTGCTTTATGTATGATTACTACTTTGCTCTTGGTTCTTCTATCCTCTAGTGTTTCAAGGTTTAATGATTTAACTAATGGTGTTATTCTTGTCAGTTTCGAATATTCTCCAGTAATGAATCTGGCAGCTCTTTTTTGAATTTGTTCTAGTTTATCAATGTTTTCTTTGGTGGATGGGTCCCATACAGAAGATGCATATTCTAGTACAGGTCTCACCAAAGTGAGGTAGCATTTTAGTTTTATATCTCTATTACATTTTTTAAAGTTCCTTTTTATAAAGCCTAAGGTTTTGTTTGATTTTTTAATAACTTCATTGACATGGGGATTCCATGATAGTTTCTCATTTATTAAGACTCCTAAGTATTTTGCATCTTTAGTTTGGGTCAGTTCTTTTCCATGAATGTAATATTTTGAATTTATTTGTTTCTTTTTCTTTGTTACTCTTAACAGTTGACACTTTTCTGGATGGAAAGACATACTCCAGTTAGTTTCCCATTTTATCAATTCATCTAAGTCTTTTTGTAAAATTTTGCTATCTTGTTCTGATTTAATTGTTCTATAGATTATACAATCATCAGCAAATAACCTAACTTTTGTACCTGTTGAGATGTTGTTGGGTAAATCATTTATATAAATTAAAAAGAGTAAGGGACCTAGCACAGTTCCTTGTGGAACTCCTGAGTTAACCTTTATTGGTGCAGATTTAGATCCATTAATTATTACAGTTTGCTCCCTGCCCAAAAGGAAGTCTTGGATCCAGTGATGTAAGGAACCTGAGATTCCAAAGTAGTTAAGTTTTTTAAGTAAACTAAGGTGGTGAACTTTGTCAAATGCTTTTGAGAAGTCTAGTAATATTGTGTCCATTTGATCATTTTTGTCTAAGCCTTTTGATAGTTCATCTATTAAACCTATTAATTGTATTTCACATGATCTGTTTTTTCTAAAGCCGTGTTGATGTGGGCATAGTATAGGGCATTATATTTGTCAAGGTGGTTAACTATTCTACTATATATTATGTGTTCTAGTAATTTACAGGTGATACTAGTAAGTGATACAGGCCTGTAATTACCAGGGTCTGATTTATCCCCTTTCTTAAAGAGTGGAGTTATGTTAGCTAATTTCCAATCCTTGGGCACTTTACCCTGGTTTAGAGAGGCTTGAAAGAGAACTACAAGGATTGGGGACAGTTCATTGCTTAGTTCTTTTAATAATCTTGCAGGCAAATCATCTGGGCCAGTAGCTTTGTTTATTTTTAAGTTTTTTAGGAGTGAATGTATACCTATCTCATCTACAGTTATGTTACCTATTTCCTCCATTTTATTTAAATTTATTAAAACTTCCTTGTCGCCTGAGGCAGAAAAAGATGATGCAAAATATGTGTTAAGGATATTAGCTTTAGTTTCATTATCATTATAGGTTTTATTATTTGAGCCTTTTAGTGTGGCTATTCCTGAAGGTTCCATTTTTTTAGATTTGATAAAGGACCATAAGTTTTTATTGTTATCTTTGGTAATTACATTGTTTATATATTCATTTTGGAGATTTCGACTAAGTTTTTGTGTCAAGTGTTTAATCTTTAAGTATTTTTTGTGTATCCTATATGAATAGGTAGCTTTATATTTCTTAAATAAGTTCTCTTTTAGTTTGCATAGCTTTTTCAATCTAGAATTGAACCAGCATTTGTTAATTTTATTTGATGTTAGTTTTGTTGGAACATTCTCATCCATTATAGTTTTTAGATTTGTTTTTATATCTTTCCAAATTTCTTCTACTGGGCTATTTTTGTTAAATTTACTTAGGAAAGTTTGTTGGAAGTTAGCCGCTGATTGGTGTAGTTTTATTGAATTACATTTATTCCAAAGATAGATTATTCTTCTAGGTATCTTATTAATTTTAATTTTTATTGTATTGGTGACCCTAACAATATCATGGTCGGACAATCCTGGAATTATTTTATAGTCTAACACTAGTCCTGGTCTATTTGTTAGGAATAAATCTAGTGTTTTATTTTTCCTTGTTGCTGTTTTTACTATCTGTTCTAGGTTTATGTTGTTTATAGTGTCTAAAAAGTGTTCATTAATTTCTTTGTTAGTTTGATGGTTATCAATTGTATAATTTTTCCAATTTATATCTGGAAGATTAAAGTCCCCCATAATCCATAGAACTGCATTTTTATTATTCTCTTTTATGAAAGTTAATTGACTACAAAGATTGTTCATGTATTCTAGGCCTGTATTCGGAGGTCTATATATACTGCCTACAATAAGTGGGGATGAGTTTGGTGTAATTATTTTACAATAAATAGACTCTATATTAAAATTTGGCTGCGTAGTAATTTCTTCAGCTATGATATTTGATTTAATTGCAAGTAGCACTCCTCCATAATTGTCTGGTCTGTCTTTCCTAAAAATATTATAATTGGTGTTTAAAATCTCAGAGTTATATATGTTGGGGTTCAACCAAGTTTCAGAACCAGCAATTATGTCTGGTTCTTCTGTTTTTATAAGTAGTTCTAAATCTGGAATTTTATTTTTTAAGCTTTGGAAATTAACTATTAGTGTTTTGAGAATGTTTTGATTATTATTATTATTAGATTTTTTATGGGTAATTTTATGGGTTTGTGTGGTAGGTTTCATTTTATCTAGTGGTTTATTTATAAAAGGATTAGCCAAAACACTGTAAGAGTTTGTGGTGATAAGGTCCTTATAGTTAAATAAATCTGAACTGATTTGGGGCAACCCACAATGTATGCAGTGCCAAGATGCATAATTATTTCTTAGGCCTATTGCTATGTGCTTTGGTGTGTTAGAATGCAGGCATGCAATGTGGTACCATTCATTGCAGGTGTCACACTGAATGGTTCCTTGTTTGGTAGTGCATGCCTTAATACAAATTTGACATTTAGATGATACTGGGCCTGGGTTAAGTTCTATGTCGCCTGAGAGGAGCAAAATTAAGATTAAGTGTTTTTGCTTATATCTACATATTTTATGTTTCCATTGTTTAAAAGAGATTTCCTTTATTGTGCTTAAGATAGAGGTGTAGTCAGTGTGCTTTATGTTGTGGTGGTTTATAATTATTGATATATTACTCTGATTTTTAGGATGTTTGTTGGTTGACGTTAATGTCCTTAAAAGTAGTGTGGTTATTACTAAGACTAAGATGAAAATTCTCATTTTCGGGTTAGTGTTAGACTAGGTTTAATTTTAAGGCTTAAGTTTAAGACTTAAGACTATTACTAATTACTATTACTATTATTATACTATAAGTTATGTATAATTTAGTTAAAGTGTGTTTAATTGTTCTAATTTGATTAAGTTCAATTAAATTAAATATGAATTCTACACCTACTAATTAATTTATTTGGAAGGTATATAAAATTGGTTGTTTTTATGTTATGTACACAGTTACGATTAGGAGAGTTCAAAATTAATAACAATAACAATAAAAATGGCCGCCTACATAACTACTTAGGATTTTAGTAATTTTAGTAAAAAATACTATTATTAAACAGCTAAAATTATTATAATTTGGTTAATTAAAGATTAGTTAAGGGTTTGAAAAGAGTTTAGTATTATGAAATTAGGCAAATATATGAAAATATATGAAAACTTAGCTCTAGTAGAAATAGTGACCGCTCACAAAACCGGAAGTCGTATTACTATTGACATACAATATAACTACATTCTTACTATTGACATACAATAAAACTACATTCTTACTATTGACATACAATAAAACTACATTCTTACTATTGACATACAATATAACTACATTCTTACTATTGACATACAATATAACTACATTCTTACTATTGACATACAATATAACTACATTCTTACTATTAACATACAATATAACTACATTCTTACTATTGACATACAATATAACTACATTCTTACTATTGACATACAATATAACTACATTCTTACTATTGACATACAATAAAACTACATTCTTACTATTGACATACAATATAACTACATTCTTACTATTGACATACAATATAACTACATTCTTACTATTGACATACAATATAACTACATTCTTACTATTGACATACAATATAACTACATTCTTACTATTAACATACAATATAACTACATTCTTACTATTAACATACAATATAACTACATTCTTACTATTAACATACAATATAACTACATTCTTACTATTAACATACAATATAACTACATTCTTACTATTTACTATTGATTTTAGGCCCTGCATTTTTTAAATAGGGACACAATTGCCTGTGTCAAGAAAAACAATGTGCAAATTGCAATAGCAAGAGAGTCTAGATTTTTTTACTTTGATTCTCCAAATGAGAGCAAAGACCTCGGGTCAGTTTGAGATTGGTACCAGTAACAGAGCTTATAATGATAGTTTTTTTTAAAGATATCATTTAGCACAGGCAGCAAATATGCATTAAAAATATAAGTATTTAAAAAAACACAGGCAGCTTGCTCATCTGTGAGATAAACGACATGATAATAAAGTCATTGGTGCTTTCAAAGTCACAAACATTGACTCACACCAAGGGTTCCAATGGGGACAACCCATACTATTCTCTGATGACCAAGGACACAAGTCTCTATTGTCAAGACAAAAACACTCATGCAATATCCATGTGCCATGCACTGCAACTTGACATGGTATTCATTTAACATATGAATAGAGTGCTTCTTTAATTCTGTCAACCTAGTATTATAACATAACTCAGCATGACAAGACAACGATCTTGCAGTATCAGTCACAATTAAATAAATGCTCTCAAGTGGAATAATAATACACTGTAATACGTTTGTAGAAACTCTTAGGACTAGCATTTCTCAAATACCGCATCCCCCCCCCCAAATTTTTTTTTATAAAATAAGAAAAATAAATAAAAATCTTTCATATTTTCAATAAAAAACACTCATCCATCCTCATTTATAAAGATTAAATTGGTTTGTTTTAAAAGACTACTTACTTTGATTTATAAATCAAGAGTTAAACAAAGATTAATCACAACATAATTTAAAAAGAAAGTAAGCAGCAGAAGCTTTATAAAAGAAATAGAATCTTCAGGATTAGAAATATATATATAAAATTTTAAAATTCATTTGCTCCAACATATACACAGACAAAGTAGGGACAAAGATTTCACAGTGCTGCAGCAAATGGAATGCAAATTCATTATTTTATTATTTTTTCATGATATTACATGTACATTTTTAAATGCTTTATAATTAAGAAAAAAAGATTTCATGGTTTCTCTAAATGGATCTTTATAACCTTGAAAGCATTTTGAGCCATAAAAAAAAATAAAAAAATTGTAAGTTAACTACCATTGCAGCAAAAAGAAAATGATCATTATTAAGTTAAAAAAGAGCCACATAACAGCACAAAGGCAGTGATGTATCAAAATTTCAACAAACAGTTTGGGGTTTTTAAAAAATGGCAACAAGATTGTGTGAAGCAGGATTTGATTGAGCTGTAACTACCACTGGTCCACAACCGTTTCCTTTAGAGATTTAAAAAAAGTATATTGCAGGCTGATGACTGGTGTCTCTGCCCATACTTACTTCTGGAGATGAGATTTTAGTTTTTGCTGGGCTCTAAAAGGTGATAAGATAAAATATAAACCATACGGTTAAACTACAAATGGAGGATTAAGGGAGGAGGTACTTCAGAGTTTGTTTTTTAAAATAAATTATAGGTGAGGAACAATTAATTAAGGTATAAAGGGTGAAAAAATAAATGTATTAAAAGTGTGTGCTTGATCATTTAAAGTTATATTGTGACAATAAACAGCTTTGAACAAGAAAAAACGAATGAAGCAAACATAATGAACAAGGTTCAGGAGGATAGGGTCATGGTTTATTTGAGCTATTTTTCTTTGCATTTGTGTACTTTGATTAGACATACAGTGTAGTTTTAAAATTACTCTCTAAATAAAATCAATAAATTGTGCTCCTCTCAGTAGAGAAGAGATCATTCAACTTGGTGGAATGAGTTTCTGATTAGAAGAGATCATTCAACTTGGTGGAATGAGTTTCTGATTAGAAGAGATCATTCAACTTGGTGGAATGAGTTTCTGATTAGAAGAGATCATTCAACTTGGTGGAATGAGTTTCTGATTAGAAGAGATCATTCAACTTGGTGGAATGACTCTCTCATGGCAAATATAGGTATTGTGGTAATTAAATATGAAGTAATTATTTTTGTTTTAAAAAATTTAATTAAGATTCAAAGAACAACTAATTTTTATGTATAAAACATTTTTAACACAGTTTTGTTTCCAATGTGGTTTTAAAAATCAGAAATCCATAACTAAATTTCCCATTTAAAAAAAGCCAACTATTCTGCTTTACTTTCTTTATTTTACCAGGAGATATTACTTAATGACATTGACATCTTCTCACTCTTAGCCAGGACTAACTCATAACTGACCTGGAACCAAATGTTAAATAAGTTAAATTGTTATTTATCTGTAAAGCTTAAAGAACATAAAGAGAGTTCACATAAAGGGTCATATCACATTTACAATATCTCTGCTCTTACCTGGCAACTGCTTTTCCTTTAAGCAAGCTAAGGTGAAAACAAGCTAGTGATTCAGTTTCTGAATATGAGCTGTGTACAGCAGTGCACTAGAACAGTCTTACACATGGAACAGAACACCAACATCTCATCTAAGTATAGGCTTACTGCAAGAGTCACAGCCAACAACCCATACTGAGCTTACACCTTAAAAAAGCTATGCAAACTTTCTTCCGCAGTCCTCCCTAACCCCGTTCCACTTTTGGTGGTCTCAATGTTCAGCTTTAATTTTTTTTGTAAAAATCAAAATTTCTATCACCAATTTTAAGTTATTTTGCACAATATTGATCTTTATATTAATCTGATTTAATCATTTATTCTGTACAATAGGCATATTCTATCCTAAATATATAAAACAATTTTTTTTAAAAAAATATTTGAAATACAGTGAAATACATTTAACACGAAAAGACTTGAAAACCAAAAATATGAGTTAACACAAAATAATAAGTCGTCCTAACAAACTAATATGTATTTGCATACATTTTTTTTTCTTCAAATTAACACAAGAAATCACTTAACACGAAAAGAATTTGGTCCTCGGAATGAACGAAATACAGAAAACACCAGCAGCGCCAGCAAGAATTAAGTGGGGCTTGAAATGAAAGAAAGGCGATGTCTTATGTTTCCTATGAAAAGTAGCTAACTTGGCTTTGAAATATCAACACCATTGAGATAACCATTTAGATAACCGTTGAGATAACCGCTGAGATAACAGTTGAGATAACCATTGAGATAACCGTTGAGATAACCATTGAGATAAACATTGAGATAACCGTTGAGATAACCGTTGAGATGAGCCAATGTTGTTTATCTACCCCCCCCCCACCACAACGTAAAAAAATATATATCTGATCTCTACTTTGGTGACTGGTGTATTGCAGCTTATGTACTTACTAATCAATGTATATTTAGATGCACATTCCAATGGCGAAATAAGTAACAAAATGGAAATATTAAACAATTTATTAGCAGTTTGATGCTAAAAAGAGCAAAGTAATTTTTTAAAAAAATTCAGATTATTTTTTTAAAATAAATAAATATATTATTATTAATTTTTATTTTAAAATTATGTATTCGATTTCTTTAACCCTACCGACTCGAGTTACCGAATATTAAGTAATTTATTTAATTCCTATATAACGCGTTACTGCATTCTAGGTTTTTGGGTAAGCATGTGGAAAACCCTAGGGAAGTACTAAAAATAACTAACCGATCGGTGTGTAGCCTAAATAAAAGTCATTGCAAATGGCTGCCCCAATGTTTTGAATTTATTTGTGTGTGTTTATTATGTGAAATGTTTATGAAAATTCAATGAAAGAAGAGTGTCTGATGAATCTAGCACTTGACAGGAAAGTGAAAATTGGTTTATGTGTTTTATTCTTTTGATTTTTTCAGTATCTAAGGCTACGTTTATAGAGGCGGCGGGTAGGCGGGTTGCCGCGAGCTGGTTACTCGCGCTAGAAAACCGTGCCTAATCACTCGCGCGGTTGGTGTTTATAGTAAAAGCGGGAAAAAGCCAGACGACACGCAGTGAACTACGTCACCAAGCTCACAGGTGTGGTTGATTCCAGGAAATATTTGTAAACATAACCTTGAACTAGAAAAAGCTATGGACTATTAACAACTGTGTCAGTGTGAATTATATTATAAATAAAGGAACTTAAGTCGTATCCATTCATGGTGCGAAGAGCTTGATAATTGCAATTTTTGGAAATGGACAAAAGACAAGATATTTTTGCAGCAATACAAATTAAAAGTCAAGAAAAAAGGCAAGGTATGAGAAACCAGAGTTTGCCAAACCAAGGCATCAGACAAACTATTTGCTGGTACTGTAACAAGCCAGGACATACGGTAAAGCAGTGTTACCACAATAAAGGACAACCAAATAGGGTGTCACCTAATGGCAGCCCTATAAAAAAGAAAACAGAAGAAAGATCAAGACAATATCACTTTGAAAACAAAGGTAGACAAGCATGGAGAGAAAAATATAATCATAATTCCAGGCATAGAGATTATGATGAAAGTAGACAATCATGGAGAGACAGATATAATCACAATTCCATATATAGAGATTATAATCAAAGCAGAAGATCATGGAGAGGCAGATATAGTTTTGATTCCAGAATAAGAAATTTTGATCAGCCATGGAGAAAGAATGAAAACCAAGACATGAATGATAGAAAAATAATAAAGTTGAATCGAGCACAAATAGAAACTATTGACAATCACATATATGATAAAAGGAATGAAGACCATAATAGCAGAGACAAAGATGGTACTAGTGAGTCTGAAACCATTCGTGTGAAATCATCTGAAGTAGGAAAAACAATTGGTTGTGTATTAAGTAGAAATTCTATTGAATTATCTGGAAGCAAAAATGATATCTCAAAAGCTAAACGACTTATTCAAGATGCTGGAATTAATATTGTGAATGGACATAATCGAAGTCGTGGTTGGTGAATTATTGAACATTTAACAGTCTGAAGAAACATTCAAAAGCCCATCTGTTTGAATTCACAGTCCCGCCCGGCAACGCGGAACAAGAACTAGCAACTAGTTCTGGTAATTACCCGTGCCGGTCCATTAATTTGTCACCTCGAGACACCCGCCTCCTCTATGAACACCTGCAAAGCAAAAATAGAAACATTCCTCGCGCGGGTCGACTCGCGCGTGGGATTTCCCGAAACCCGCCGCCTCTATAACCGTAGCCTAAGTCATAATTTTATCAAGAATACGTTTCTAGGTAAAGCAACACTATGTTAGAGCTAATCATAGTTGTGCGTTGTGTGTATGACATGTGTCTAGCGTGTGTAGAAAACCATTCCAGATACAACTAGGTAAATCCTAGAATTTCTTATACAGACAATCCATGTGTTGTGAAAAAATATTTTTTCAGCTAAGTGGATCAGCGCACAAAGGTACAAATTTGGCACTAAATAAAATTAACATATTTTCAAAAATTTTTCAAAGTTTTATTCGATTCCAAGCACCACTTTGCATGTAAGTAATTTTTTTTTACAGTATGTTCGCTTTTTTTCTTTAATGCCAGGGAACTCAGGTATGGGGCCATCCATATATTACGTACGCAAGGAGGGGGGTCTTAAATTTACAGCATTTTGCGTATGCATGTGTACAGAGGGGGTCTCGACTGAATGTGTACGTACGCACAACAAATTTAATTTGCATAATACTAAGCATAGAAATGTAAACCGCTCTGACTGCAAACGTCATTCGAGGCCGACTGAGTCAATACTGATATGCAATAATGTTTTATAATTGATTGTAAACCAAATTTTGAATTTTGAATTACTTGGAAGTAATTAACATTTGATTCAGACCAAACGTTTACACATTATTAAAATATATCCGTCGGATTTATCTGTCCATTTCTTGAAATTAGATGAAGTTTCTCTTTCGCCCCCGGTGCCTTAGCCGTTGTAAACACACAACGGGACGGGGATTTCTACATATTTGTGACGTTGTGGGGGAGGGGGTGTTAGAGAAATGTGACGTCACATCAAAACTCGCAATTTAAATAAAAGTTCCACTTAAATATTTGATTTGTTACATGGTGTTTAACATGACTTCACACGTGTTACGATATTAGAATGCAGGCCTACACTAAATAAATACTTAAATGACAAAAAAAGTGATTTTAAACATGCTCTTTTTCAAATAGAAAGTACATCTTTTATTGGAGGCGCAAAGCTTTGTGACGTCATATTGGAGGGGGTGGTCTAAGTTTTTGTGACGACGCGTGACAAGGGGGGAGGGGGAGTGAAAAATCTGCCAAATTCGCGTGACGTCATTTATGGATGGCCCCTTCTTGGGGGCGTCCGTAAATGACGTTACGCACCTAGATAGGGAGGGGGTGGACCATTTGTGACGAAGGGGAGGGGTAGTTTAAGAAATGTCACTTCACATCAAAACGCGTAACTTAAAATAAAAGTTGTACTTATATATTTGTTTGTTTACAATTTATTTAATGACGTTTTACATGGGCTTCGCGCGTGTTACGATATTAAGTCCAGCCTTACATTAAATATATACTTAAATTTAGATGACAAAAAAGTGATTTGAAAAATGCAGTTTTTTGTTGTTTTTTTTTGATTTTTATGACGTAATATTGGAAAAGAGGGGTTGTCTAACTTTTAGTGACAACGCGTGACGTGTTAAAATCGTCCATAATCGCGAAACGTCATTAATGGACGGCCCCAAAAGACGGCATTTTCAAACATTTTAGTGCACATTTTGATGTGACGTCACATTTCTTAAACACCCCCCTCCCCCTCGTCACAAATGCGTGACCTTCTCCCCCGCCCCCTTTTTAGGTGTGTGACATTATTTATGGATGGCTTCAAAGAGTAAAACCAATATCTTCTTTCTGACTCCGGCTTAAATTTTTTTTCTCAAAAAACTGAAGGGGCGGGGGTCAAAAATACGAATTTTGTGCGTACGTAATATATGGATGGCCCCTAGAGGGGAGAGTTAGGGTGGGGGCTTCAGGGCTGGTAGTGTGTTGTCATTGTTAAAATCTTTTGTTTTATTGATTTCTATAAAATGTATGCAAAATGACATATGTCATATATGACATATGTACCTGTGTAAATAAAATGTACTCTAATAAATGTCAAGATTAAAGTACATGGTTTTTTGTGTTTTTTTGGTAATATTTTTAACAAGGAATTCTTTTAACACGAAAAATATTTCGATCCCCTCAATTTTGTGTGAAGCAATTTTCACTGTATACTTAAAGCATATACAAATCTAAATATATAACATATTTAGCATTCAGGAGGAAAATTAGACAAAGACTCTCTAAGAGTACCTTGCTGTGGTTTGGACATTTTCTAGCTGTAATAGTATCTTTGGGAGAAAGTTGTGCTAAAAAACTTCTCTTTGGGGAGGCCAGTGATATAGTATCCTTGTAAGTGTCTAGTGCTACTTCCTAGCCAGTAATAGTATCCTTGTAAGGTCTGTGCTATACCTAGCCAGTAATAGTATCCTTGTAGGTCTGTGATATACCTAGCCAGTAAGAGTATCCTTGTAAGGTCTGTGCTACACCTAGCCAGTAATAGTATCCTTGTAGGTCTGTGCTATAGCTAGCAGTAATAGTATCCTTGTAAGGTCTGTGCTATACCTAGCCAGTAATAGTATCCTTGTAAGGTCTGTGCTATACCTAGCCAGTAATAGTATCCTTGTAGGTCTGTGCTACACCTAGCCAGTAATAGTATCCTTGTAAGGTCTGTGCTACACCTAGCCAGTAATAGTATCCTTGTAAGGTCTGTGCTATACCTAGCCAGTAATAGTATCCTTGTAGGTCTGTGCTACACCTAGCCAGTAATAGTATCCTTGTAAGGTCTGTGCTACACCTAGCCAGTAATAGTATCCTTGTAGGTCTGTGCTATACCTAGCCAGTAATAGCATCCTTGTAAGGTCTGTGCTACACCTAGCCAGTAATAGTATCCTTGTAGGTCTGTGCTACCCCTAGCCAGTAATAGTATCCTTGTAAGGTCTGTGCTATACCTAGCCAGTAATAGTATCCTTGTAGGTCTGTGCTATACCTAGCCAGTAATAGTATCCTTGTAGGTCTGTGCTACCCCTAGCCAGTAATAGTATCCTTGTAAGGTCTGTGCTATAGCTAGCCAGTAATAGTATCCTTGTAGGTCTGTGCTACCCCTAGCCAGTAATAGTATCCTTGTAAGGTCTGTGCTATACCTAGCCAGTATTAGTATCCTTGTAAGGTCTGTGCTACCCCTAGCCAGTAATAGTATCCTTGTAAGGTCTGTGCTACCCCTAGCCAGTAATAGTATCCTTGTAAGGTCTGTGCTATACCTAGCCAGTAATAGTATCCTTGTAAGGTCTGTGCTACCCCTAGCCAGTAATAGCATCCTTGTAAGGTCTGTGCTACCCCTAGCCAGTAATAGCATCCTTGTAAGGTCTGTGCTACACCTAGCCAGTAATAGTATCCTTGTAAGGTCTGTGCTACCCCTAGCCAGTAATAGTATCCTTGTAAGGTCTGTGCTACCCCTAGCCAGTAATAGCATCCTTGTAAGGTCTGTGCTACACCTAGCCAGTAATAGTATCCTTGTAAGGTCTGTGCTACACCTAGCCAGTAATAGTATCCTTGTAAGGTCTGTGCTACACCTAGCCAGTAATAGTATCCTTGTAGGTCTGTGCTATACCTAGCCAGTAATAGTATCCTTGTAAGGTCTGTGCTACACCTAGCCAGTAATAGTATCCTTGTAGGTCTGTGCTATACCTAGCCAGTAATAGTATCCTTGTAAGGTCTGTGCTACCCCTAGCCAGTAATAGTATCCTTGTAAGGTCTGTGCTATACCTAGCCAGTAATAGTATCCTTGTAAGGTCTGTGCTACCCCTAGCCAGTAATAGCATCCTTGTAAGGTCTGTGCTACACCTAGCCAGTAATAGTATCCTTGTAAGGTCTGTGCTACACCTAGCCAGTAATAGTATCCTTGTAGGTCTGTGCTATACCTAGCCAGTAATTAAGCTGCCATTTGTTTATATTGACTAACCAACTCAACCCACCTCTTAAATAAATTTTCTTAAATGATTTGTTTGGTAAGATTATTCCTTTCCATATCTGAAGATATCTTGGCAAACATGAAGGAATGAAGCATGAATACGATCAATGGCAGCAATCAATGGCAGCAATCAATGGCAGCAATCAATGGCAACATTTTATGAGAGTTTTCTTTGATGTTTTACGTTGACCACTTTGAGCCTAGAGAAAATAATTCCCATTACTTTTTAAATGAGAAACTTAGGCTAAGTTATATTGCCATCCTTCGCCACAAGTTAAGACCCTCTCAGCAAGCCTGGTACTTAGTATCACATCAACAACAGGCTAACAAAATTGTAGTTCAAAAAATAACAAGAGACACATAACAATATGGTGTGATTTTTGTGAAAATAATATTTAAAAAAACCTGGCATTTATTGTAGACCCAGTTTTTCAGGAGAATCACTCACGTTGATTTAGTTAATTTTTAAGAGACTCAAATCAAATGATAAAAGAAGTATTTACTATTTCTTGAAGGTCTATTCAATCAATAGGTTTAAGTGATGGTTTAGACTGCAAGCTTATTCCTGCTCATTTGTTTTATATTTTTGGTGGACAATTTTTTATGGTAAATATGTTTTTCTAAAAAATCCAGAGCTTTATATTTATAGCATGTGTTAATACTTTTTATTAACCTGGAGCTTGGAGTAAAGTCTTTTAAGGTGTAGATGGTTTTTGGAGAATTGCCTTTTTTAGTGAAACTTGAGTGGTGCTAAAATGAAAACAAATATAAACTGAAAAAAAGTAAATAATGATTTTTTCCTTTTTGGTTAAATATGAAAATGGTTGCCCCTCTCTTTTACTATGTTGCCCCTCTCTTCTACTATGTTGCCCCACTCTTCTACTATGTTGCCCCACTCTTCTACTATGTTGCCCCACTCTTCTACTATGTTGCCCCTCTCTTCTACTATGTTGCCCCACTCTTCTACTAAGTTGCCCCACTCTTCTACTATGTTGCCCCACTCTTCTATGTTGCCCCACTCTTCTACTATGTTGCCCCACTCTTCTACTATGTTGCCCCTCTCTTCTACTATGTTGCCCCACTCTTCTACTAAGTTGCCCCTCTCTTCTACTATGTTGCCCCACTCTTCTATGTTGCCCCTCTCTTCTACTATGTTGCCCCACTCTTCTATGTTGCCCCCCTCTTCTACTATGTTGCCCCACTCGTGTACAATGCTGCCCCACACTTTGACCAGGTATTTTGCTCAACTCTTCTACTGTGCTGATATCTGTTATTTGTTGGTACATACACTTTTAACTTATGCTGTGTTTATAAGATGGATTAGTTATTAGTGACAATAATAAACACTTAGACCCACCCCCTTTCTCTCAATCCATCCCACTCCCTGATCACCTTCAACCCATCTTCGACTCTTTTTAATTTGTTCAGACAAAGGATAGGAGCTGTGGTTGGAAGGTTCAACAAAAACTAATTCAGTAAAAAAAATTCTATTAAATTTTGACTTGAAAAAACAGTATACTGAACAAGGAAATATAGGCTTCATGTCTTTTGTGTATAAAAATTAATTGACATTAAACTTTCAAGAGCTGAACATTTATATCATCAAAGCCTTCTCCAAAACACTGGTGGAATTAAACTTTCAAGAGATTAAAATTTATTCATTTTGTTTTTTTTTCTATTCTTCATTCAGATTCTTAGAAATACTGAAAAAAATACCTTAAATCTTTATCACATTTCCTTTTTCTCCCTTTTTTATAGTTAGATGTCAAAACTTTAAATGGTACTTAGCTGACACAACATGAACAATGTTCCCTTTAAGCTGCACGGTTGCGCGGCCGTGCAAGTATCTGACTGACGCAGCGCAGCAGTAAAGAATTACAGCGCAGCAAATTTTTTAAAATAGTGCACAGAAAACACACTTTGCACACTAAATTTTTTACTTTGCACACTAATTTTTTTACTTTGCACATGGACCAACGAACCATAGAGGGAACATTAAACATGACCTATGCAATCTCCTAGATGATCAGCTGACACAACATGACCTAGATGATCAGCTGACACAACATGACCTAGATGATCAGCTGACACAACATGACCTAGATGATCAGTTGACACAACATGACCTATGAAGTCTTAGATGATCAGCTGACACAACATGACCTAGATGATCAGCTGACACAACATGACCTAGATGATCAGCTGACACAACATGACCTAGATGATCAGCTGACACAACATGACCTAGATGATCAGCTGACACAACATGACCTAGATGATCAGCTGACACAACATGACCTAGATGATCAGCTGACACAACATGACCAATGAAGTCTTAGATGATCAGCTGACACAACATGACCTAGATGATCAGCTGACACAACATGACCTAGATGATCAGCTGACACAACATGACCTATGAAGTCTTAGATGATCAGCTGACACAACATGACCTAGATGATCAGCTGACACAACATGACCTAGATGATCAGCTGACACAACATGACCTAGATGATCAGCTGACACAACATGACCAATGAAGTCTTAGATGATCAGCTGACACAACATGACCAATGAAGTATTAGATGATCAGCTGACACAACATGACCAATGAAGTATTAGATGATCAGCTGACACAACATGACCAATGAAGTATTAGATGATCAGCTGACACAACATGACCTAGATGATCAGCTGACACAACATGACCTATGAAGTCTTAGATGATCAGCTGACACAACATGACCTAGATGATCAGCTGACACAACATGACCTAGATGATCAGCTGACACAACATGACCTAGATGATCAGCTGACACAACATGACCTAGATGATCAGCTGACACAACATGACCTAGATGATCAGCTGACACAACATGACCAGCTGACACAACGTGACCTAGATGATCAGCTGACACAACATGACCAATGAAGTCTTAGATGATCAGCTGACACAACATGACCTAGATGATCAGCTGACACAACATGACCTAGATGATCAGCTGACACAACATGACCTAGATGATCAGCTGACACAACATGACCAATGAAGTATTAGATGATCAGCTGACACAACATGACCTATGAAGTCTTAGATGATCAGCTGACACAACATGACCAAGATGATCAGCTGACACAACATGACCAATGAAGTATTAGATGATCAGCTGACACAACATGACCTAGATGATCAGCTGACACAACATGACCTAGATGATCAGCTGACACAACATGACCTATGAAGTCTTAGATGCATTCCTCAAATATCATTGGCCTAGAACTAAGGTCAATATAAAGTCTAATAGCAAACACAATCTCGTGTATTTTATAGCTGAGGTACTCTCTAGTAGCATTAAGAGGTCCTTGAGATTGTTTTACAACAATTTTTCTTCTCTCAAATGATCTAAACAAAGTCCCTTTATTTGCTATTGAAAATCTGTAAAAATCCCTTGTAAACATTGACCAACTATACGAGAGTTACTGCAATTTACAAATTTTTATGATTGTATTTATGTATGCAATCCTCAACCACTGAAATGAACATGTTAACTATGGATAGGAAACAATAAACTACATGTCACTAGGATCATCTCATAAGCAGTATGAGTCCAAAACAGAAATTTGTCTGACATAATATACAAAATAAAAAGGGTAGGAATTAGGAATAGGATAGAAGTTCAAAGATTGAAAGGTAACTCTAGGGGCAATAGCTAAAAGTGCCCCATTTGGGGGGGGGGTATTTCAAAGGGAAATTTGTAATTTATTTATAGACAGAATATTCAATTTTATTTTTGAATCCTCCATTTTATCATTATTACTTTTTAAAAAAAAATTATTGCACAATTTTTGTTCCATTTGTTGTATTTTGAAGCCTTCTCAATATCATACCTTCAGATATATTTACAAAAGAAGTGAACTAATTACCTAATTGAAATATTATCTCTTAAATTATGGTTACATTGGTGGCATGTCAATTCAAATACATGGCTAAATTCTTGTTGGTTTGTTCATGCAAAAGTGCCTCAGCACTTGAACATTTCAATCCAAGCTAAATTAATTGCAACTCAAACTAATCTATAAAAATATTGAAACTGAACCTATTCTAACAGATTGACAAGACATGTTGATGTAATGACAGTGTCAAACTAACTTCTGACAACAGAGACAGCTTGGCGTAAGTTTATCAGCAGCTTTGGCTGTATGTCTTTAGACAGGGATTTCTTTAAGTGTATTTTCCCTAGACATCTATAGTTAATTAAAACCCAGAAAAGGACACATATTTTAGGAGACCATGTACATTAAACCCCAGAAAAGGACACATATTTTAGGAGACCATGTACATTAAAACCCAGAAAAGGACACATATTTTAGGAGACCATGTACATTAAAACCCAGAAAAGGACACATATTTTAGGAGACCATGTACATTAAAACCCAGAAAAGGACACATATTTTAGGAGACCATGTACATTAAACCCCAGAAAAGGACACATATTTTAGGAGACCATGTACATTAAAACCCAGAAAAGGACATATTTTAGGAGACCATGTACATTAAAACCCAGAAAAGGACACATATTTTAGGAGACCATGTACATTAAAACCCAGAAAAGGACACATATTTTAGGAGACCATGTACATTAAAACCCAGAAAAGGACACATATTTTAGGAGACCATGTACATTAAAACCCAGAAAAGGACACATATTTTAGGAGACCATGTACATTAAAACCCAGAAAAGGACACATATTTTAGGAGACCATGTACATTAAAACCCAGAAAAGGACACATATTTTAGGAGACCATGTACATTAAAACCCAGAAAAGGACACATATTTTAGGAGACCATGTACATTAAAACCCAGAAAAGGACACATATTTTAGGAGACCATGTACATTAAAACCCAGAAAAGGACACATATTTTAGGAGACCATGTACATTAAAACATCATTCTGATCAAGTGATAATAAAGATGAAGAAGTCCAATAAAAGGACACAACATGACCTGATGACCTTTTCTATCAAACTCTAAGATATTTTAATTCTTTACTTTTTGTGGTGATTTTTTTCTAATCTATGCAACACTTCTTTTGTATTTTCACAATATTTTGTATTGAAAATATGCAGTTGATACAGCTGAGAAAGTTGACCCAAGATGCTTTCAATGCAATTCTATTGATACATCAATTATTTGTGAACAGATTGTGTTTCACCCAATCTTAATGCTATGCTCCACAGAGGTCAGAGGTTAGTGTAAGTATACAACAGAACAACACATGTCCAATCTTAATGTTCTGCTCCACAGAGGTCAGAGGTTAGTGTAAGTATACAACAGAACAACACATGTCCAATCTTAATGCTATGCTCCACAGAGGTCAGAGGTTAGTGTAAGTATACAACAGAACAACACATGGACAATGTTAAACAATTACAAAAGATTACTTTGTGGGTAGCTTGTACAGGTAGCCCCGACCCTCATTGCTCCAGACAATGACACGGTCAACACTTAGAAAATCTCCACCTGTCCACCTCTCGCCCCGCCTGTTGGATTCTGAGCACAGTAGTGTAAAGTCACTGGCATCATAGATCTGTAGGAGGATTATTTAAAAAAACAAATTTACTTTTATGAGAAAAATACCAAATTAAAACAAATTTAACTGCATTCTGTATAGTTTTATTTGTCAAATTTAATCAACCATTCTCTCTAGAAAAGAAATCTAGCTACCGAACACAAATAAATAAATATATGAATACATTTTTTTACAAATGTTATGCAAATATTGATGAATGCCACCAGGGGTAGATATACATGTAAACTAATTATTGAAAGTTGATCATGCTTTTAACCAAACTGAATAACAAATTAAAAAAACTTGTAAAACAAAAAGCCAATAAACATTGTGTCAAGGAATCCTGTCAGGGTTGCTGTGGTTTAATCTGTTGCCATGTTTGTGACTAGAAGGATTGTGATGACTATTTAGACAAAGCTTAGTTTATATAACACATTTCTTTTGATGCTCATACTTTTTATAATTTCCAAAAAAGTAAACTATTTCTAAACTTTTATTTTTTTGAAAACCTTCCCCTTGGTATATTTTTTTAATGAAGGAATTTTTACATAAAATTGTAACAACAAAAGAAAATATAAGCCTAATATTATTTGTTTAGGAATAGAAATATTTTTAAAAATCTATAAAGAAAGCTGGTGAGGAAAGAGTGTTTCTTCTAACAGTGAGTTCCCTTTAATTATAATGATATTAAGAATTAATTAAGGCTTTGTAATCAGCATGCCATTGTAGTAAAATGTGATTTGTAGGAAAAGTTTAAGCACAGATTAAGACATGAAAAAAGGCAATGCAAGATACTAACATTTTAGAGAGGAAAGTTAGTATAACATAATTAGAAATGACTTTTTAAAATCAAAGGAAAAGATCATTCCAAAATTAGTGCACTTTAGCCTGACAGATAATGTTTAAACCATGTTTCAAATTCTAAGCAACTTTACAAAATTCTTTAGATAAAAATAGAGGAGAAAAAACCATTGCAATTTCAACAACAAAAATTAAAAATAAACTTTAAAATTATTACTGGCATCTGCAAACAGCAAAATTTATTATTACTATTTAATTTTAATGCACAAAGGCATTATACATATCATTGATGCTCATTTTTTTCCTTTTTTTTCTGTGTTTTATTTAAATATGATTACCAATTGTTGGGGTTTAAACAGGTTATCATTAGCAGAAGACAAATCACATACAGATATAGTTTTTAAATTTACATTAAAATGATTTAGAAATAATTTCTGTGTGAAGCACAAATAAAATTTGCAAATAATAAATTGGGCAAGCTAGCCTAATAACCATTTAACGTGGTAAAATTGAATGAATTTTAAATTGAATTTAAATTGAATTTGAAAAGAAAACTAATTAGCAAAATGAAAGTTGTCTCCTAATTGCATACAGAGTACAAATGTAATTGTTTTGTTGCTGCTAGTTGTCTTCTAATGTATTTTGTGTTTTAAAAAAAAATTATATTTGACATATTTTCATTATCTGTTCATTAAATTGTCCTGTCTTCTCTATCAACAAGCCAAGCTGTAAATAACATGACTAAATTAATACAACAAATGGAGTTATTCATAAATCACTCTGTTAATGTGCTAGTAGTTGAATAGAATGTATATGGCCTATTTTTACATTTATGATGCATCACAAAATTGAATTTTATTTTTAATATAAAAAAATTATAAACAAATATTCTTGTCATATGTCTAAGCTAAAAAAAAGTGAAAACTGAATTTGAATAATGCTAAATAATATATTAAGACCTATCCATCAGTACACTAGAGTTTTGTCTAAGTTATTTACTTAGTAATATACATGTACCTATAACAGTTGGCATGTTTTGTTTACATTTTTTTCAAATTTTTTAAACAGTTTTTAAATATCAAAAAGGTTTTATGCACATGATTTTAAAAATGCTCAAGTCAGAGAAACAACGAAGTCCTTTTGGTTTTGAAAATTATCAACTTGTTATGTTTGAATTTATTGCTAAATCAACAATTAGATATATTTGAAAATAAAATCTCATATTTTTTCAAGCACAAAGTTTTATGTTAAATTATTCATAATTATTTTTTAAATTACGTAGTGAAATAAAGGAAGCTCAATGAAATCTGGGCTTTGTTTGTCCATGTAAAATGTAAGGAATGAGCTACTTCAAGAAAGGTTTCAAAGTTAAATGAGAGCACATTAAATTGGTGACAACTGAATGGTGAACATGTTGTACGTAGGTGTGTTTGACTGATTCATGTTATGTGACATGAGACATAAATAAGCACAAAGCTCAACAGATAGAGAAACAAATAGTATTAATTGAATAGTGTTGGTAAACATGTTGTACATGGGTGAGTTTAACTGATTCATGTTGCGCAACTTGAGACATAAGCACAAAGCTCAACAGATAGAGAAACAAATAGTATTAATTGAATAGTGTTGGTAAACATGTTGTACATGGGTGAGTTTAACCGATTCATGTTGCGTAACTTGAGACATAAGCACAAAGCTCAACAGATAGAGAAACAAATAGTATTAATTGAATAGTGTTGGTAAACATGTTGTACATGGGTGAGTTTAACCGATTCATGTTGCGTAACTTGAGACATAAGCACAAAGCTCAACAGATAGAGAAACAAATAGTATTAATTGAATAGTGTGCACTGAATGGTATGCAATGAGTAGTTTGACAGTTGTGCCAGACACCCAATATATTTGATTTCATAATAAAGAATTGATGTTAATCTTCTTATTTTCTTAGAATGATTGGTTATTAAAAATAAATGCAAGACAAACATGAACTAGTTTCAAACTAAACCAAATATTTCAACATGAATGATTGAACAATCAGGTCCCCCACAGGTGCGTAGCTATGGACAACTCAATCTATAAGACTGAAAGGCATGGCAGAGATAAACCATAAAATGGCAAAAGATAAAAAGTCTTTAAAAATATTCTAAACAACAAAAAAAAACTATGTCTACACCTGGGCCATGCCTGGTACCAAATATGTTGGGTGTCAAGCTCATTTCTTCCAATTATCATAATCAAACTATTATGTTATTTACAGAGTCATGGTTATCTGGGAACAATCAGTTTTGAGCTACCAATAGCTGAAACAAAGAGGTACCAGCCATTAATGGGTTAATAGATATACACATCTATTCATTGCTTGTTTGTCTCACTAACAGCAAAGGTCGACATGCTTGATTTGGAAGATTTCTCTATTTAAAAAGCCAAAGCTTATTGTGGCCTAAAAGATATTTTTTTAGAATTTCTAATGCACTAACACTGAGCATTAATCCCTTCTTACCGCATCTTGTGAGCCTGGATTTCTGCAGGTAAAACTATAGACCTTTAGATGGGAGTGCAAACAGATTTCTAGATTTATACAAGTTTTAATGTTATAGTTTTTAGAAATACAACAACAAAAAAGTATAGATATAAATAGTACACGTTTTATTTAAAAAGCGCACTTTTTTAAACGAACAAAATATATTGAAATATGATTTTCAAACAAAACGTTTGGTATTTATGGAATTTGAATATTGTTTGTTAAATTAACATTTGTAAATAAATTATTAAAGATTGCATCGAGGCAGATAAATATTCAATTAGGATTTTAGAATTATAATAACAATAACCTCCTTTCCGGTCCATGACGGACTATGGGGCATGTGAAGTAGCGTTCACAACTTTTATTTAGCCACCACTAACGAGCAAGGGATTGTGTGGCTAGCACAATGCCCCGGGGGCCTTGCCAGCACCGAGAATAGAACCCGTGACTCTCTTCTGTCTCGGTTCGGCAGTTCAGCGCGCTACCGCTAGACCACCGCGGTAAAAATTGTTTAATATTTTACTTTAAAAAAGAAAGTTTATAAAAATTAAAAACCTTTTTTTTTGTGATATCAACCAGATTAATTTTTTTAATGACATATTTTACACGCTGTGGGTGATGATGGCGAATTTAATGGGAAAAAACATTAACAAATTATGTAAAAGAATTTTCGTTTTGTTTTTGTGATTATTAGAAAGTGTTATTTCTTAAATACAGAAATTATTTATAGTATTTGCTTAAATTTATGTTATTTATTAGAAGAATCTTATCCAGAACAATATTATTAACTTCATTAATAAATCCGGTCTTGTTACATTGTCAAAACTTATTAAAGAGTCATCAAAATGTAAAGTTTATGAAGCACAGATCTAACATTTATAATTGTGGCTTAGATTATTATAAATGATATTTCTCAAGCATTTGAACAGAGTGTTATAAGCATAAATTTGACTTCAACTAGCCATAACTTTTTAAACGATTTATACAAGCTTATTTCATATCAGGTCATGCAATTATGAATAGTATTAAAATACAATGTAGTGCAAACGTAGGATGCTTTTCAGTGTTCTTGCGTACGTTATTTTACATGAGGGAATGATTCATTGCAGGTGGAGGTTACTAGCTTTGATATCCAACCAGTTCATTTACTTTTATTTTTAGGACTAAATTATTGAACCTTGCAGCATATCACAATTACTTCTTGTGTACTTAATATAACTAGCATGACATGGTTTGACAAACTCTCATTAACAACATAGCTGACAAGGCAGCTCAAAATTAGATCTCTGTGTAGAACCATAATAGAAATCTTAGAAAAATCCCCATTGAAATAGCACAGATCCTTGGCAAATGGTAAAACCTTACAATAATCATTGGACAGAGTAGCAAGTGGGACGAGTACAGAGAGACAGAAATGATGAAGTTGAAGAAGTCGAGCCAAGAGCTCAATGGTACACAAGAAAATGTCAAATGTGAATCTGATGACAAATAATGCAGCTGATATAAAGGACATCACTAACAGCTCCTGCTTTGATCCAATGGAAATATTTCAACAGTTTAATACCTAGAGCAGTTAAGAAAATAGGAACAAAACTAGTCTCAGCCTATTACAATATCTCACCAAAACTAGTCTCAGCCTATTACAAATATCTCACCAAAACTAGTCTCAGCCTATTACAATATCTCACCAAAACTAGTCTCAGCCTATTACAATATCTCACCAAAACTAGTCTCAGCCTATTACAAATATCTCAGCAAAACTAGTCTCAGCCTATTACAAATATCTCAGCAAAACTAGTCTCAGCCTATTACAAATATCTCAGCAAAACTAGTCTCAGCCTATTACAAATATCTCAGCAAAACTAGTCTCAGCCTATTACAGTGGAACCCACTTAACTCGAGCCCGGTTAACTCGTCAGCTCTATTAAGTCGACGTTTTTTATGGAACCGCCAAATTCTCTCTTTGTCTTTGCATTTTCTCATCGGTTAATTCGATTATTTTAAGTCGCCGAACCCTAATACCTCGAGCAAAAAAGAGGGTCAAATTTGCCACTTAGCGTTGGTTATCTCGATCCCCATGACCAATCGCCAGCTTTTGAAAATGTTAGATGTGATTTATTATAACCAAGGGAAGGCATAAAATTTCTAAAACATTTTGTTTCGTATGGAATAACAAAATGTACAGTGTGCAGACGTGTTGTCATTGGCAACCATTCATCCTTCAACCTCATTTTGACTCTATTACTACTGCTTTGTTCTCATGGTTTCATTCATAAGAAGTGGCCGTGTGCAAAAGCCATTTAACTATTGGTTAGAATTAATTAAAATGTGTCAAAGTTGAAGGTTCAAAAGTTCAAAAGGAGTTCCTAATTTATTTTAGTACCTTTTTATAGAGAAGAGTTCCCTTTTTTGTCATGAGTCATATATAAGTCATAATAGTCTGATAGACAAACAAATAACGGCAACGCCTTTGTGTAAAAAAAAACCTCCAAAAACATGTGCATGTACATTCTCATTTATTAACGCTAGTGATGGGACGATACCAAAATCATAGGGTGCTTACTTTAAACAAGGCTCCCCAAATTTTAAAATATATAATATAACAGATTAAAGACAGTTTACCAGCCCCCACTCTCAATCTACCACACCATTGTTGTTGGTTAGTCCGATTAGCATCAAGTTACCGAAGGAATTCTGAGTCCATTGTAAGCTGAAGGAAGATGGTTTAGAAGAAAATGGTTCAGGGACAATGAGGAGATGTGTAGGTTAAACCGGGTGGGGTATTTATTTGTGTAGGTTGTAAGGAAAGTCACGCAAGTGCCTTCCAAGGAACAGTATCGCTCACTCTGGGAATCATTGCAAGAGAGAAAAAATACGATGTCAACAGTCATCAGCGGACCCTGCGCGTGTGCGGGGTGTGGCGGGCAGGAGTAGATGAATTCGTTATAATTATGTACTAGGGAAACAAAACTGCGCTAACGCAATAAAGGGTTATATTTAAACTTAAACGGTCCTTTAAAACGAACGTCTTAACAACCTTAGGAAAGAGTGAAGAAATAGGGTCCCAATATTCCGATACAATTTCGATTAATTGTTCCATCAATAATTAACGCACATCATGTATATAAAGAAATTTCAAGCGCATGCTAATATTTTGCCGCCATATTGGTTTTCGTTTAACTCGGTGATCTGTTATCTCGGCGCCATTTTTCATTCCCCGAGGCCGTCGACTTAACCGGGTTCCACTGTACTAATATCTCACCCAAACTAGTCTCACAACTTATATATATGACTAGAAACAATAACTAAATAGGAATTAAAACATATTATAACACAGTCAAAGATCCCATATAATAGATTTTGAGATGATTAAATATTAACAAATTATTTGACACTTGTGTTAGTGAAAATGAAAATACAGTGGTACCTCGGTACATGTCCTTAATCCGTTTCAGATCCTTGGACATACACCAAACAGGACATATACCAAACGTATTTTTCCCATAAGAAATAAAGGGAAAAGGATTAATCCGTTCCCATGACATCAAAAAAATTACATTGTTATTGGCATATCATACAATTATTGACTTAGATCAGGGGTCTCCAAACTTTTCTGCCGGAGGGCCGCATTAACTGTCAAACAGCAGTTTGGGGGCCGACTACACACAGTTTTGCGTTAAACTACAGGTAAAAATAGTATATTTTTTGGAGATTAAAAGGTCTCCAGGGGCCGGATGAGAGGGCCTCGCGGGCCGTAGTTTGGAGACCCCTGACTTAGATAAATAAAACAATTTAAACACTGCTTAATATTAAAATACATACATATAAAGAACTTGGACAAATTTTTTTCTTCTGTCTTTCTGTTATCCAGATCAAAAGCAATTTTTCAACATGCTCTAATGTCCCTAATCTATGCAACATTAGCTGATTTAATAACGTCTTTTTTTGTACAATCATAGAAATTGTTGTACTTGGCATTCAGTATGCTACAACTAAGTCTCAGACATGCACTACTTGGCATTCAGTATGCTACAACTAAGTCTCAGACATGCACTACTTGGCATTCAGTATGCTACAACTAAGTCTCAGACATGCACTACTTGGCATTCAGTATGCTACAACTAAGTCTCAGACATGCACGTCAATTTCATCCTTTACAACAATCTCTTTTTCCACCCCCATGGTGATCCTAAACATTTTTCTGTTGCATGGCTCTTCTCATTAACTTTCTTAGAACTCATGGTAAGTGAATTTACTAAACATTTACGAGAAAAACACAAAATCACGCGAAAATTCATTGTTATTGCGCGAGTCACTCTATGGTAGCAGTTGCTGTATTAACACACAAGAGTATCCCGCAGTGTGTTGTGATTCCTAAAGGTTACTCATGCGCGATGTGTCATTTTGACTCATACAAGCTCTAGTCCAAAGGTCGTACACCAAGCAAAATGTTTCGCGTCCAAACAGAACGTATACCAAGTTGGACTTATTCCAAAGCAGACATATACCGAGGTACCGCTGATTATCAAATAGGAACTTTATCCTCATATAACTGTAAGTTCTGAAGCAAGGCAAGCGGAAACAAAAGCTACAAGATATTTAGAAATAAAACTTCTAAATTAAGGCTTAGTTATTAATCCTAAATGCATTTGACTTGATTTGAAGTAGGAATTACTAAAGTGGCCATTGAAATGTTGAGGTTATAAATAAAACATGCATACCTATGTTATGATTAGTCAAACAGTTTGATGAATATGATGTTGTGAATAATTTTGTTTATTATGCAAATGTTTACTTTGAATAAGCATGCAGGTAAAGATAAATAACACAGAAAAACTGGGCAAACTCATTTAGTACAATAAATTTGTCATTTGAAAAATGAATAAATTACAAATTTAAACAAAAATTGACATTGAGATTTTAAGGGGAAATGACATTACTGCCAACTACTTATTTATATTTCAATTCTGTCAAGTCCATTTTAAATGATTTCCATTTTGTAACTTTAAAATTGCATTAAAAAAAATATTAGTATTTTTAAACAGAAAGATTCAATGAGTACAAATATGACCTTTACCCTATAAAGAATCTTAGCAGTAAAGTTCAATAGATTTTCTATTTCAGAATTTCTTAAATAAAATTGATTAAAAAAATAAATAATTAATTTTTAAAAAACATGAAATTCAAAAGCGGAATATGAAAGATTAAAAGAGAAGACATTAAATTGACACACAATAGGATTATTTTATTACACTATTCAAAACTGACTACCACTGATTATCCATTTATAAAAAAAGTCTCTGGTTTACCTGCCAATATTTGCTACACACTATGAGCACAGTCCGCAGGTTCCCTGGACAGCAGGTCAAGGTCTGTGCATTGAGGCATCGTATCTGCTTTGATTCATCCTCTGGTATCTTACCACCCTGCAAATGTTAAAAACTTATTGCCTATTGCTTCCAATATATCAGAGCCACTTATGAATATATTAAGATAAACATATTTACCTCTTAATGTCTAAACTTTCAAACCAAATCATATGGACAAGAAAACAAACCCCCTCCGCTGTAAAGGTCATGGGGGAAAATAGTGTTTGAAACATTTGGAATTTTTAAATTTTGTCAATGTGTATTTTCTATTCTATGGTTGCTGTTAAATGTAATATGGCTGGTTTGATTCTTCAAATAATAAGTTAATCTTGAATCTTATTTGATGAGTCTGGTCTGGTATAAGGAGGTTGATGCTGTTGTTTTTTTTTGGGGGGATAGGTGATTGTTAGGTGTTTATGATGAAAATTGATAGGTGATTGTTAGGTGTTTATGATGAACATTGTCTATATGATTTGTTTGTATTTGTAGTAATCTTTGTTTGGACTATGGGAGGGAGGGAGTCGGGTTTTTTTTGTGTGTGACTGTTGATGTAATCGAAGGTGGATGATGTATATGGAGCTCATTCAATAAGAAGTTTAAATTAACCTTGTGGTCTTGATGAGATGAAGATATTGTCCAAACTTTGACAGTGCCAGAATTTGTGATTGCCAGCACAACGTCATCTTCATTTAGGAAATAGTAAATGGCGTTAGCAAAAATACTTTGAATTAGAACTCAAATGATAAAAAGAAATTCTAACTAGAAAGAGTTTTTCATTGTTCATCCATGAAGTTTAATAATACATAAAACCTTTGCGCCTACTAACTGATTGCCTTTGGCACTTAGTAACTGATTGCCTTTGGCACTTTACCCACAATATAATGACATTAATCTCTAAATCATCAACCAAAATTAATAGACGTAAGGAAAAAAACTTGATTCAAAGTAAAACATTTCAATTTAAAATCTGATAGATTGAACAAACTTAGTTAAACCTGAGGTAAATAATATAAAGAATTCAAAGAAAGTTATTTCAACGTTGTAGTTATGTACATCTGGGGATGGCATTGTATGTATGTACATCTGGGGATGGCCTGAACGACTCAGATTTATGACCACAGTTTCAGTCCACTCAAGATGGTGTAGCAAGAGTTTTATTGAAACACTTACCATCTCTGTTGGGTGGATTGATGACACAGCAAGCACTCATCCAATCAGAATCTGATCGAGCCACAAGACGGGTGACAATTTCCAGGTTGAGTGGATCAATGATAACGACTTCATCATAATAGCCATTACAGATGAGTCTCAAAACTTTGGAAGACCGTAGATGGCATGCCTAGAGAAATGCACTTAAAAAGCTAAACATACAAACTTAGAAACTTTTAGCTAACAAAAACTTATCAAGTAATACAAACATTCATTTATATAGTAAAAAAAATATCAAAGGTGGTATTTTTCTCTCTCTCTTTGTTAAAAGAACATAATAGCAAACATTTTAAACACTTAACTACTGTATGTGCATGCAAGAAAAACCACCTTAACTGATTCAACAAGCCCTACCTTAATTTCTGAGTGAACTTTGTCCATTTTTGTGTTTTCAATGCAGCGGCCATCAGACACATCCCACAGACACATTTCTCTGTAGTAAATAAATGTCAATGATAGAACTCTTATAACTGGAATACATATTTGTTTATATCAATTCTGTTTATATCAATTATATTTATATCAATTCTCATTTTTTCCCTAGTGTCACAAAATAAGGCGAGGAGGTTCATACCATTCTTCCCAATTAAATAAACAAAAGAAAAAATTGTGGACAAAGTAGTGTTGGAATGTGTGTCGCAGCTTTGAAGAGAAATCATTTCTCATTGTAACTAACAGTCAGCTGCGTCCGTATGTGCTAGCCTGTGGGATAAAAAAAACTATACAAAGAGTTCCTAAAAACTCTACAACAAATAAAAAATATACCCTATATACTCGAATATAAGTCGATCTCGAGTATAAGTGACCCACTGATTTGACACTTGAAAATTGGAATTTTCCATTTCTTCAATGATTGCTATGATAAACTCAAGTCCTCTATAAAATGAGTTACGCGTGTATAAGTTGACCCCCTGATTTTGGCCTTGAAATTTGTAGAAAAAACTTGACTTATACTCGAGTATACGGTACTGATAGTCAAGTATACGGTACTGATAGTCAAGTATACAGTACTTGAAACATCAAAAATGAAACTTAAAAAATATAAAAATAACTCATGATTTGCATGTTGAATTTGATAGACAAAAGACTTCATATAGACACAAGACTTCATATAGACACAAGACTTCATATAGACACAAGACTTCATATAGACACAAGACTTCATATAGACACAAGACTTCATATAGACACAAGACTTCATATAGACACAAGACTTCATATAGACACAAGAGTTCATTCTTCCATTAACTAAACAAGGGGAAGTAATAAATATTCCAGTATTTAAATCGATGACAGGAAAACATCTTTAATCACTTTATGCAAATTTATAGGTGTACATTTTTGGTTATGGGTTGTTGAGAATATTATGTGGACAGTTGGATTTGTTATGGGTTGTTGAGAATATTATGTGGACAGTTGGATTTGTTATGGGTTGTTGAGAATATTATGTGGACAGTTGGATTTGTTATGGGTTGTTGAGAATATTATGTGGACAGTTGGATTTGTTATGGGTTGTTGAGAATATTATGTGGACAGTTGGATTTGTTATGGGTTGTTGAGAATATTATGTGGACAGTTGGGTTTGTATTCCTCAGAGTGAATATGTGGATAATTGGACAATAAATCAGACAGGTAATCATGGTTTCTTGCTCAAAGTAGCTGCTACCAAATAATGACAGGTAATCATGGTTTCTTGCTCAAAGTAGCTGCTACCAAATAATGACAGGTAATCATGGTTTCTTGCTCAAAGTAGCTGCTACCAAATAATGACAGGTAATCATGGTTTCTTGCTCAAAGTAGCTGCTACCAAATAATGACAGGTAATCATGGTTTCTTGCTCAAAGTAGCTGCTACCAAATAATGACAGGTAATCATGGTTTCTTGCTCAAAGTAGCTGCTACCAAATAATGACAGGTAATCATGGTTTCTTGCTCAAAGTAGCTGCTACCAAATAATGACAGGTAATCATGGTTTCTTGCTCAAAGTAGCTGCTACCAAATAATGACAGGTAATCATGGTTTCTTGCTCAAAGTAGCTGCTACCAAATAATGACAGGTAATCATGGTTTCTTGCTCAAAGTAGCTGCTACCAAATAATGACAGGTAATCATGGTTTCTTGCTCAAAGTAGCTGCTACCAAATAATGACAGGTAATCATGGTTTCTTGCTCAAAGTAGCTGCTACCAAATAATGACAGGTAATCATGGTTTCTTGCTCAAAGTAGCTGCTACCAAATAATGACAGGTAATCATGGTTTCTTGCTCAAAGTAGCTGCTACCAAATAATGACAGGTAATCATGGTTTCTTGCTCAAAGTAGCTGCTACCAAATAATGACATAATATTGTTGAATATTCCAGAAAATAAATCAGATAGGTAATCATGGTTTCTTGCTCAAAGTAGCTGCTACCAAATAATGACATAATATTGTTGAATATTCCAGAAAATAAATCAGATAGGTAATCATGGTTTCTTGCTCAAAGTAGCTGCTACCAAATAATGACATAATATTGTTGAATATTCCAGAAAATAAATCAGATAGGTAATCATGGTTTCTTGCTCAAAGTAGCTGCTACCAAATAATGACATAATATTGTTGAATATTCCAATTGATTTTTAAAATCATTCTAAAACTTCAATGGCCTTGAACTGTGCTTTTAACTCATCCTTTTCTATATAACCTTACCTCAGATCTCACTCTACCTTTTCCCAATAAACTTTTCTCTACTCTCTCCTAAACTCTTTCCCAGCTCAACCCCTAATCTACAACAGCTTCCTCCACCATTTCCTAAACCACTAAACATTTCTTGCTACTAACTCACCAACATTCAGTTTAATCACCAGCTTAGGGGCCATCCATATATTACGTACGCAAGGAGGGGGAGGGGTGTCTTAAATTTACAGCATTTTGCGTATGCATGCGTACGGAGGGTCTCGACTGAATGTGTACGTACGCACACCAAATTTAATTTGCATAATACTAAGCATAGTAACTTAAACCGCTCTGGCTGCAAACGGCATTCGAGACCGACTGAGTCAAGACTGATATGCAATAATGTTTTATAATTTATTGCAAACGAAATTGTGAACTTTTAATTGCTTGGAAGTAATTAACATTTGATTCAGACCAAATGTTTACACATCATTAAAATATATCCGTCGGGTTTATATTTACATTTCTTGAAATTAGATGAAATTTCTCTTTCGCCCACCGGGGCCTTAGCCGTTATAAACACACAACGGGACGGCGATTTCACTCACCTAGGGAAAGCGTCTCATATTTGCAACGATGGATGTGTGACTTGTGGGAGGGGGGGGGGTGTTAGAGAAATGTGACGTCACATCAAAACGAGCAACTTTAAATAAAAGTTCCACTTAAATATTTTATTTGTTACATGATGTTTTACATGACTTCACACGTGTAACGATATTAGAATGCAGGCCTACACTAAATAAATACTTAAATGACAAAAAAGTGGATTTAAACATGCTCTTTTTTCAAATAAAATACAGCTTTTATTGGGGGGGGGGAAGCTTTGTGACGTCATCTTGGAGGGGGTGGTCTAAGTTTTTGTGATGACGCTTTACGAGGGGGGGGGGAATGAAAAATCTGCCAAAATCGCGTGACGTCATTTATCCACAGCCCCTTCTCGGGGCCGTCCGTAAATAACATTACGCACCTAGAGGGGGGAGGGGTCGACCATTTGTGACGAAGGGGAGGGGTAGTATAAGAAATGTCACGTCACATCAAAACGCATAACTTAAAATAAAAGTTGTACTTAAAAATTTGTTTGTTTACAATTTATTTAATGACGTTTTACATGGGCTTCACACGTGTTACGATATTAAAGTGCAGCCTTACACTAAATACACACTTAAACTTAAAAGACAAAAGTGATTTGAAACATGCTAATTTTCAAATTAAAAAAAAATTGGGGGGGGGAAGGGGCATTTTTGTGACATAATATGGAAAAAAAAGGGGGGGGGTTCTAACTTTTAGTGAAGATGCGTGTCGTGGGGGGGGGGTGAAAATCGGCCATAATTGCGGGACGTCATTAATGGACGGTCTCAAAGCTTTGACCCCGAAAAAAAAATCCGCATTTTCAAAATATTTTAGTGCGCATTTTGATGTGCGTCACATTTCTTAAACTTCGTCACAAATGTGTGACCCCCTCCCCCACCCCCTTTTTAGGCGTGTGACGTCATTTATGGGCGGCTTCAAAGAGTAAAACCAATATCTTCTGACTCCGGCTTAATTTTTTTTCAAAAGGTGGGGGGTGGGGGGGGGAGCAAATTTGTACGTAGGCATGGGGTCCCAAAAATGTACGGGATGCAATGGGGGGAGGGGGGGAGGTACAAAAATACGAATTTTGTGCGTAAGTAATATATGGATGGCCCCTTACCGCAGACAGCGGCCAATCATCTCAAAACTCATCCAATAATTGGTGCCCTGACCCACCACACTCACTACACACTCTTCTAAGAAAGATTAAAAAGTGTTATTAAAATGTTGAACGTACCCGTTTTCTGAAGAGCTGACTATGTAGCAGCGTTCTTTGTGTTCACTACCCATTGCCAAACAGCTGATTGCTGCTGTGTGGCCAAATAACATGTTTCTTGGAGCAACCTTAGATCAAGTTTGACATTTAAAATTATATTTCTTTGACAAAACTAAACAACAATATTTTTATGTGTAAAGTATCTTAATTATGATAATACTTTTTTTCAAATGTTAAAGGAGCAGGAATATATATAGACCAACAAAGGATGAATAGGGATGGAGAATACGAACCCACCATGAACTGTACAGTCTATACCAGGATCCCACGATAGTAGCAGAAATAAAAAAAAGGTAGACTACAATGGGAAGGACACTTAAAAAGAATGACAAATGAAAGAGGATCAAAGAGGGTGCACCACCAAAACCCAAGTGGAAAACGACTCAAGGGAAGACCTAGGTTTAGATTGATAGATGATGTAGAGAAAGATCTACAGCAATTGGGCATCCGATCTTGGGGAAGAAAGGCGTTGGTTAGTTCTGAGTGGAAGGGGGTGGTGAGGGCAGGCCAAACGTGGTTGATGGATAAAATATAAATAACACATTCTCCAACAACAAAAAAAGATATTTCTACTTTCTACACACCAAACAGAACACAAAGAACATTATTCATTATTATAAATGAGCTGAAAACTTTCAAACTTCCACTTTTGAAATCCAAGGACATAGAATGTAACAAAACAAAAAAGGACAACAGAGAAATAATTAGATCGTGCAGGCACATTGGTACTTAACCTATTATTATGCTAAAAAAAGGATTCTCGAGGCGAGTGGGGGAGGGGGGGGGGTAGTTTGACCCTGGCAAATGTGTAAAGTCACATCAACTGACTAAATGAAATGTCTTAAATCATTTTACATGATTATGTTTGAACTTTGAACTTGCCAATATCTGCTTTCCTCAATGTAATAATTTATTGAAATTATAGAACAAGTTAATATTCGTTTGGATAGATTCCACATGAAACATTAGCTTGGGTTTCAACATCTAACATGATAACTTTAAATTCAATTATTTATATTGTAAACTAAGCATGTTGGTAACAAAGAGGGGTTGGTAAGTGGGTGGTCAGATTCAATACTATTTCAAATGACCCCCCCCCCGCCCCCCCCATTTGTCGTCACTTATACCCAAGTATTTGTTATACCTGAAAATGTTCCATGACGTCCCAGACACAAATCTGACCATCATTACAGCCTGTCACAACATACTTTCCTCCTGGTGTCATTAAAATGGCAGAGATGCAGTGGGTTGGGGCATGGCGCCCCCACAACACCATAGGCACCACCAAACTACTTCCAGATGCCATCTTGCAGTTTTAGACAAATAAATCTCCTGTTGCATTTTAAAAAAGAAAATGAGGTTAAAAACTTTTCATTTTGGGACATTAATAATTTGGTTGAGAATTGGTTTCAGGTTAGTGAAAATGATTTTCTTAGGATTCATTTGTTAATGTTTACTTTTAATTTTCTTGTTTATCATTACACTTACACTACTTAGTCTAACAGACAATACTTTCCCAATCCCTTTAGCCCTATGACTATGTTGGGCCTTAAAATTTATTATTTGTGTACTTTAAAATAGAGAAATGGGCTTAAGCCCTAAAATAAAAGAAGGCATTAGATTAGATTTATTAGCATCTTTATAAATATTATTTTGCCAATAGACTGTATATAAAATGATGATATATGGTCTATATCTGTGGTCTATGGCACAGTGATCCACACTGGCAGTGGTTTGTTCCCACCAGTGATCCACACTGGCAGTGGTTTGTTCCCACCAGTTATCCACACTGGCAGTGGTTTGTTCCCACCAGTGATCCACACTGGCATTGGTTTGTTCCCACCAGTGATCCACACTGGCATTGGTTTGTTCCCACCAGTGATCCACACTGGCAGTGGTTTGTTCCCACCAGTGATCCACACTGGCAGTGGTTTGTTCCCACCAGTGATCCACACTGGCAGTGGTTTGTTCCCACCAGTGATCCACACTGGCAGTGGTTTGTTCCCACCAGTGATCCACACTGGCAGTGGTTTGTTCCCACCAGTGATCCACACTGGCAGTGGTTTGTTCCCACCAGTGATCCACACTGGCAGTGGTTTGTTCCCACCAGTGATCCACACTGGCAGTGGTTTGTTCCCACCAGTGATCCACACTGGCAGTGGTTTGTTCCCACCAGTGATCCACACAAAAACATTTGCTAGTCCACAAATTTTTTGGAACATTATTTTCATTTTTTAAAATTAATCCTTTATGGTATGTTTTTTTAAGCATTCTCAGTAAATTCAATGGAAAAAGAAAACAGTTTTATTTTTTCATAGAAACATTTTTTTTTATAAATCAAAACTTATTTTATATAACTCATTCTATTTAATTCCAATTGAATCCATGTTCATCAATGATAAAATTTCCTCCCTTGTTTATTTGCATTTAGTGAAAATAAGAATAACATGCTAAACTAATTAGCACTGATATTTTGCAGAGGGCTAAATATTCCACTATTAAAAGTATCAGCTAGTTGTGTGTCTATATAAACCAACAACTTTTCAACTGCCCTCTTCTCCTCAACATTAAGCTTAGGGCACAATATCAGCAGGTGAGCTACTGTCACTTCCCTCAGCGTGAAAAGCCGGCGGGTCGATTACCTGATTTTTTTAATTAGCTTGGTAAAGTGAGAGTTGAAAATAGAAATTTTCAAGTTGTACTGTGTTCAAAGGGAATGACTTGAGAACATTCAGAAATTGATACAAGGGTGAAAAATGTTAGTCATCAAGTCATTTTGACAGCACGCTGCAATAAATGCTCAATTCTCAAAAATCTGAGGCAAAGTGAATAAATGAGTTTGCTTCTTAAAGATGAGATTAGATGGCTATCAGAGGGCAAAATAAACTACCGATAGTTCCTGTCTGAAACAGTCATATACATTAATATTATTATCTATTTTTATAACTTGTATATAATTTATTTTAATATAGTCTATAATATTTATAAAATAAAATGAATATCTCATCGTAACTTAATGAATTCTGAAATAAAATAAATCTCTTCAAACTTAACTTTCAAAATTGATTGAACAACAATCAAACGTTTCTTCAAATGATTAATGTAGCTTATGTGCACAACCATGTCATTACATGTATAAGTTGTAGTTAGGATATGAATGTTTTACGTTGACTGCATCAATAAATATATGTGTGTTACTATTTTTATGTGAATTGCTGTGTGTCCAGCTGCTGGTTGGGGTACTGTGTTATATAAATTATCAAATTATTATTATAAATTTTAATTTTTAAAATTATTTATATTATTTAGGCTTAGGCTAAACTATTCTTTTTAAATTTATGTTTAATGACATGACAATGACATTAATTATGTTCTACTATTACTTTATATTTTCTCTTTCTAACGTTTAGACTTAAGTTTAAGTGATTAAGTGTCTTAAGTCTTTACTTTAGATCTTTTAAGACTTTAGTCTTAGTATTTGGACTTACTAAGTTAGTTTCTAACTTAGTCTTTACTCTTTAGTACTTAGTAACTTAGTACATTGTACATTTTATTGCTTTAATTTAGTTACTCTTTAAATTTTATCTTTTAGTGACTGATAGTATAGTTTTATAATTTTTTAGTATTTTTATAGTATAGCCACTAGCCTATACAGTGGTACCTTGAGATATGAGTGCCCTAACATACGAGTTATTTGAGATAGGAGCTGTCAAGCGAGTGAAGTTTTTGTTTTGAAATATGAGCGAAATTTGAGTGAAAAAAGAGGAGCGGCCAGCTGCGATGCGGCCCACCCAGTTTACTGCGCCTCGTGCATCATCCCACGTATTCCCCCAGAGTGCTTGTTAACCTCGCTGTTTAAGCATCTTTGCTAAGTTTTTCTAGGGCTTTGCGCTTTTTGTGCATTTACATTAAGTATCACATTTTTTTCTATGACCATGGGTCCGAAGAAAGTGAGTGGAAAGGTCAGTGCTCAGAAGATGTCTATTAAATTGAATAAAACGTGAAATCATAGAAAAAGATGAGCAAGGTGTGCGAGTAGCTGACTTGGCGAGGCAGTACGGGCGTAGTACTTCAACGATATGCACTTTGCTTAAACAAAAGGATTCAATAAAGGGTATAACGCCAGCTAAGGCAAAGACCAGTGAAGAGAAAAGCAGTGACTAAAATCAAGCATACAGTAGCATTTAAGTTGTGTGTAAGTTACATTTAAGTGACCAAAATACAAATATGTATGTACACTTTATAAAACCAGTTGTTGTTTTTTTGCTTAATATTCTCTTTTATTATTTTTTTATACAATATTGGTCATTTATAAATACATTTTTCTTATTCAAAAACACGTAGCAAAAACAATTAGGTGTAGCATTTTTGGGGTTGGAGCGGATTAATGGCATTTCAATTAATTTCAATGGGGAAAATTGCTTTGAGATACAGTACTAGCAAATTGACATACGAGCAAGGTTACGGAACGAATTCAACTCGTATCTCGAGGTATCACTGTATATAGCCTAAAGCAGTGTTGTCCAACCGGTGTGCAGCGGCACACTAGAGGAAATTCTAGATTTAAAAAATACCATAAATTGCTAGGCTTTTCGAACCTTCAAGTTTTGGAAAAAAAAATATCCTTAACCGAAAAAGAATTGAATAAAAACGTTTCATGTTTGTATTGTTCTGGTTGTGAGAATCTCTTGAAAGCTACAAAATTTCTCTCCTCCATTGGAATAAATGGAGAATAAATATCTTATATATATCTATATATTGGGAATAAATATCTGTTGTAAGTAAATAAAAACTCTTCCCGCAGTTCCCTTTTTTAAAAACTTTTAATTACAGAAGGCTATGGATAATTTTTTGAAGAGAAGTCAGAAGGATTCCAGCGAGCATCAAAATAGAGAGAGCTGCGAAATCCAAGAAGAATGTTACCAAACGGAAATATCACAAGGAATATCTTGAGTATGGTTTCATACAATGTGCAAATGATCCTTCTCTTCCGTTTTGTCTTAATTGTAACATGGCATTGTCCAACGAGTCCATGAACCCCAGTAAACTGAAGCGCAATCTGAACTCAAATCATCCAAGATTGAAAGACAAGCCGAAAAGTTATTTCGCATCCATTCGGTCCAACTTAGAGCAGCAATAAAAAATAATGAAGAAATTTTCCTCAATTTCTGTCAAAGCTCAGCTAGCAAGCTATAAAATTGCGAATCTTTTGGTCAAACAAAAGAAATCTCAGTTGGACGCTGAGACAATCATATTGCCGTCTTTACGAATTGCAGTTGAGACTATGGAGTTGGGACCCGACGCTGTTGAAAAAATAAATAAGATTCCACTGTCTCACCAGACGATGGGATGTCGGATTGCTGACATTGAACAACCTCAATTTGAGTCTACAAGGAGCGAAAGAGAACATCATTACAATTAGCTGCAAGCTACAAGCTTTAAAAGAAAAACTAGAGGTCTGGATTAAAAATGCTGAGAACAAAAAATTTGACTTCCTGCCGGGCATCTGCGTCATCGATCAAGGATCAACTATCAGCTGAGATCCAAAAAACATTCCAAAATCTTCAAGAATCTTTTTTGAATTACTTCCCATCGCTCGAAACGCAGCAATATGAGTGGGTTTTGAATCCATTCGTCGTTCAAGATATTTCTGTTCCGTCGATGATTGAACAAGAAAATTTGATAAACATCAGAAATGATATGATCCATAAAAATGAGTTTGCAGAAAAAGAGCTCACAGCTTTCTGGATGGCCCTCCAACATGAATTTCCTCAACTGGCTAAACGTGCAATCGAATTATTACTACCTTTTGGATCTTCATATCTCTGCGAACTTGGTTTTTCTGCCCTGACAGAAATCAAATCCAAAAAACGTGAAAGACTGCAGATGATAGAGAAATGAGAGAATCCAGCAATGAGCCGCGTTTTGAGCTCATCTGCTCCAAAGAAGACGATCAAGTATCTCATTAATTATGAAACATCTTTTGAATAAACACTGAATTATTTTTTTTTGTGAAGTGTGCCGCGCAATTTTTTTTACCAGTTTAGTGTGCCGCGAGCGATTTTCGGTTGGATAACACTGGCCTAAAGTATAGAGAAGTGGTTCCCAAACTTTTTTAGCCTACCGCCCTTTTCCAGAAATTTTTTTTACTCAGCGCCACCAATTTTTAAAAATTATTTTAACACAGGGGTTGACAAACTACGGTTCGCGGGCCGCATGAGGCCCTTCAGAGTATATTATTCGGCCCGTAGGCAATCTTATGTATGTTAATTTTCTTTGTTTTTTAGAATTTTTTAATATATTTTTAAATTTCTATTCTGAGTATTTGATTCGAATCAAGGGGTATATAATCGGTTTATGGCTCCAAAATCGATGATTGGTGATCATTAGTCATTAATAAATTCCAAACATATCTATTCGAAACTACATTTCAGCTCTACCGAACTTTGCTTTTGTTAACGATTTACATTTTGAACAGTTTTAAAAGCAAATAGACGTTTATTTAACCAGAGTGCTGCCAAAAAAATTAATATTACGCACGAATGTCGTGTTTTTAATGACAAATGGACTGCAAAATACTGCTGTACGCATGTTAGAGCAAAGCAGTCTTTTTGCTTTGCCGTGACAGTGTGAGCTTCTCTAAGGAACAAAACTTTAAAAAAGACATCGCCAAACAAAACATTTGGATTTCGAGCACAATTTAAAGAAAGAAGAAATGCCAGGAGTTGGTTAATAAGTTAAAGAAGCAGCAAAATGTTTTCACCCAACAGTCTTGAATTCAAGGGGCTGCAACCGAAGCCAGTTTGGTCCTATAAGATCGTAAAATGGAACAAGCCTTTTTCTTGAAGCGAGTTCATCAAGGAATGCTTGTCAGATGCAGCAAGCATTATGTGTCCAGAACAGAAAATACAATTTGATAGCATATATCTATCAATGAGAATTGTAATCAGGCGTGTTGAAAAAATAAGTGGCACCAACTTTGAGATACAAGCAAAGACTTTTTTGTGGTACTCTCTTGCGTTGGACGAAAGTACACATGTACAGGACACAGCACAACTGTTGGTATTTATACGGGGAATAAACACTCGTTTTGAGCTTAAAGGAGAATAATTAGTTTTGAGTAACTCAAAGACACATCTACAAGCCAAGATTTATTAAATGCTGTTGAAAACTGTTGAAGGAACTGGGTTGGTGTGGAACAAGATGGGAAGTGTTAGCAGTGTGCACTTGAACTGGAAAAAAGAAGTTCTGGTGAAATTGGTGAAGAATAAAATAAAAGAATTAGAACATCCTGACCATACATTCTATCTCTCCACTGTGTAATTCATCAGGAAAGTATGTGTAAAGCTGTGTTGAAGGTCAAGCAGTTGTCAGTATGATGAACTGTCACAGCCAGGGCATTTAACCACAGGCAGTTCAAGGCACTGCTTGAAGATTTAAATACTATTATATTATCTACCACATCAGTATTCTCTGGCTAAGCTTGGGGAAGATATTGAGGCGAGTGTGGGATCTCATGGGAGAAATATTTATGTTCCTGGAGATGAAGGGCTTTGTTTATGACTTTGTTAACATTGTTAATGAAGAGTGAAAATCAGACTTTATGTTTGCCATTAACATTACAGAAATGTTGAATGTCAAACGTCAGGCAAATAGCTTGTTTGCACATCAAAAGTATGTTCATGTTAAATCATTTCAGGCAAAACTGTCCCTATTCTCCAGGAAAGCAGGTGAAAACAGGTTTTGCCATTTCTCTTTGCTCCAAAAGAAAACCATTTCAGGTGAAATGGCTGACTAGTACAAGGCTCAGTTGGATGCCTTGGCAATGGAATTTTGAAAGGAAGTTCCAAGACTTCAAGAATCTGGAACCAGTCTTCAAAATCCTCAATTCGTCACTTTGTGCAGAAACTGATTCAGCCCCAGAGGATATACATTTAGAGCTGGTTGACCTACAATAAGATTATAACCTGAAGTTCTATTTGCGTTTGGTTTCTTTTTTTTTCTTCTTTGGTTGTTGTTTGTTAATAAATTGGTTATCGCACTGAAGCCACTTCCACTAAATATGATGAAGGAAATGTAATCAATAACTTTTAAATTACAGCCCAAATTTCAGGATAAGCCGTAAGGATCACCTTTTCCAGCCAGAATTATTGGTAGCCTCTTTTGAATTTAAATTCATCATTTGTAGTTCTTTCCATTGATTCTTCTTGTAACTGCGGATATAATTCTGTGTTTGCACTTCAAAAGGGATCATAAATCCAATTAAGTATGTTCATTTTCAAAATATCAAAGAGTTTATAAAAATCTAAATGGAGAGAATCCAAGTGCTGACAATAACAAAGTATGACTTCATCATTTTTTTCCTGCTCCTGATAAATTTGAATTCCCCTAGTTCTAAATTTAATTTGTACAGTAGAGGTTTTGTTACGAATGCAGAAATAACAGATTTTGTTGTTACAAATTCAGTTAATCACCTTGAAGCGAAAGATTCCTTTCATTAAATTATTGAAACAAGTCGGTCAGGTAAGCGATGTCACTTTTTAATTGAATTAAATTGGATCGTAAAGCATTATTTTTATCTTTCAAGTACGTCATTAAATCCTTTATATTAACTCGTGGTGTCTGCACCCTTGAATGCTTGTCGCCAAAACTTTTGATCGATTTTTAACCCACTTCCTCGTAAGCTAGCAAGCTGAAATTTTGCAGGCAGTTTCGTACCGATAATAAAAACAATGTATCAAAATTTCAGATCGATCGCATGTACCGTAATTAAATTATTGATTTTTTAGATTATTTTATTTATTCCTATGTATCATGCTATTTTTTGAGATAGAGCGTCGCGCTGCGTATTATATTGAACAACCTTTCTGTCGTGCAATAAGGTGTGTATTTTATTGACAACTCTTTTTATAAAAATAATCCTGATCAATTCTTATTTGCACTGTATTATTACTATTAATGAATTTTTTTATATAATATCAGATGCTGGCTTGTGTAGTACAGTTGGTATTACTTCACGTATACCCGCTACAATTTGTTCTTTACCAATGCCAATAGTATGATGTTTTCCCGATTAGGCAATCATTAACAAAATACTGTAGGAAGCAATGAAGCCATCACAATCTTGTGTGGTTGTGGTTTAAAATAATTTTGCCAATGTCAGTTGTTTGATAATTTTTTTATTTTAGTTTTCGAAAATAAAATAAATCCTTAATTATCACCATTAATTTTTGTCAAATGTTCTTGTAGTAATATTATTAGTCCTTAATCGTCATTTATATAAAGCGTTACGTGATCATAATTTTGGTTGGCAATCTAAACAGTGATTAGACAAAATCAATCTGTTAGGGATGTTTTTGTTTTATTTGTACATCACTTATGAAGGAATAAAAGAATTAATTTTAGCGTTAAGTTAGAATAATTATTGTAATACATGTATATTATAACTAGATTGTGCCAGGGCGCCGTGGCGCCCACTTTTTTAGGGCGCCTATGGTGCCAACCTTTTTCAAAAGCCCAACTTATCCTTGTTTGATAAATCCGAAATATTAAACTTTCTGAAATGTACACAAAGTATTTAATAATAGGGGTTGTAGGGAGCCTACGGCGCCCACTTTGTTTTTTGTCAAAAGCCCAAGTAACTTATCCTTGTTTGATAACTACGAAATATTAAACTTCCTGGAATGTACACAAAGTATTTTACATCTTTAATTTATAATCATCATGCGCACCGATGCACACCTTGTATTTTAAAATATAAGATCAAACAATGACGTCATATTAAATATTTTTACAGTGCTAATCAACACACGATTTTTCAACTGCTATAGACTGTTGTACATCGTTCCTCAGAGTTCCACATCCTTCCCAACATTGAGTGACTTGGGCTTTTATATTATTTATGATGTATGTACTGTGAAGTATATTGTAGCCGAGTGGTGGTGGCTATGAATTGTTAGTTTGGTTGTTGTTAATTACTTCACAATTAACACAAACAAGTAAATGAAATGCAGGTAGGTCGCGAGGACTATAGTTTGTATAATATCTATTTGAATTCTGAATACTTTCTAATGTTAGCACAGTAACTGATGTCTAAGTATTTTAACAATGGAAACACAGTGTACAGTTATACTACAGCATATACTATCCCTGCAAAGCTAGCTAAGCACTGATCTCCGACTATCGTTCTACGGTGTTATTCTCCGGTCTTCCTCTCCAAACACTAAACTCTCGCATTATATCCTTGGTTTCCCTCAAGGTGTCAAAGTTTAATCTATTAACCTTCGACCCTTAATTTTCACCCCACGAATTCTTTCCCGGGTTTATCCGTGACTTTCTTTACAAGTCGAAATGATAAATAACTGTTGTCTTCCTTACAACCAACGCCCCTTAATAGCTGACCCAATCAACCAGAGTGAGGTGTTAGGTGTGTTCCTCACGTTCCGTGGTCCATTCAGAGTTCATTGATACAACGGCGTGGCCGCCGGGCGTGAGCGCATAGGCGTTTTCCCACGTCCTACGTCCGACTCAGAATTCATTGATAAGATTTATGCGCATCTGACCACCCAACATCGGCGTGGCCGCAACTGAGCGCGAAGTCAAGCACCTGACTTTCCTTACAAGCAACAATGATGTATATACACCAATTAATAGCTCACTCCTCGACCAGACGTGCGGTTTAAGCACGTTCTGTGGTCCATTCGGATTGCATTGATACAAGGGCGTGGCCGCTTGATAGATTTATGAGCCCCTGGCCATCCAGCATCGGCTTACTGTAACATAATAATAATAATAAATTGATTATTTATATAGCGCTGTATCCCAGTAAGGAACTGGGCTCACAGCGCTTTACATGAAAGAAATAATATACTTATAAGTATTAAATTAACTTTCATATCACAACAAACACACACAAAAAACAATACATTATACATAAGCTACGTTAATCATTTACAAGAAATGTTGTTTCATCAATTTTAAAAATAAATTGTGAAAAGATGTGTCTTAAGTGCAGTCTTGAAAGACTTGGTTGTTTGAATACTACGTATGTGTAATGGTAGAGAATTCCATTGTTTGGCTGCACAAAAAGAGAATGACCTTTCCCCAAACGTTTTGGTGTGTGTCGTAGGAACAGAGAGAACGCGTGTGTCTGCAGAAGATCTTAGCTTGCGAGTGGGTGAGTAGACCGACAAAAGTTCAGTAAGATACGATGGGCATGAGTCCGAAAAGAAATTGTGACAGAGAACGGCCAGTTTGTAATCAATACGGGCTTGTATAGGCAGCCAATGAAGTGAGCGAAGAAGTGGAGTAACATGGTCATGTTTTTTTGCCTTGAGCACCAGTCTGGCAGCTGAATTTTGAACTTTCTGTATTCTTTCAATGCATTGTTTTGGCACACCTAAACAACATGCTAAACTATGGTGCATCTTATTTACTGTAGGCACCCTACAATTCTGAACACACTGCCACAATATGTTTAATTTTGTTTGATGATTGTGAAAAGGTTGGTGCACTTAAAAGGTCTTTCTTTCTAATGAAAGGGTAGAAGACCATTACTGCCCACTCTAGTTTTTACCAATAAATAAAAGCAGCTCGATGTTTTAAAAGAGGAAAATAACAATTCATGGAATACATAACCTTAAATAGGCCTAATATTTTTATTTATTATAAAGACTTTTTTAATTAATATTTTTTATTTATTTTTTCCTCTACTCCAACTCCTACTGATAGTTAGGGAATTTAAAAATAAATTTCAATAAACTTTAATTTTTCCATTTGAAACCTGGTTCTCACTCTACTGACAGACAAAACAAGGTGCCAGCTTTATAATTCTGAATCATGTGGAAAAGTTTGTGGACAGTTTTAATTCAATGTCATCAGTGGACTACTATGTATATTTCTTGGATAAAGAATTGGATTTGGATTTAATAAGTCCTACCTTATCTTTTGGAAATAAGAGAAAATCTAGCTCTCCACCTAAGGAACATGAGAGACTGGCACTTAAAGAGAGCTACCAAATCAGTTTATTATTGATTTTTATGGTGATTTTTGCTTGTTTTATGACTGTGTTTAAAGGTATTTTTAATTAAATATTTTATTAGTAAGCTGACCTTAAGCTCATATATTCTGTATATTAATAATTAAAAGCATTTTTTATTATTATTGGGATTAAAAGAACATTTGTAATTATTTAATTTTGATATATAAACAATTTTTTTTGCACTTATAAGTTCATATGAACCATTGCACATTTCCAAAATAACTTGTATTTTAAATATATACAGAATGGGCTAGCTTGATCTTTAAATAGTTATAAGCAATGGTTAGTCTTTATGTTAATGTGAATTTTGCAACTTTAGGGATTACTGTTATTTCTTTACAATCTTTTGCATTTTTCTAACCCTAAATTTATTTTTAATATTGATGTTGTGGGTGCACACTTTATTTCTGTTTATAGCTCTTTATTTACCCTACATTTTGATATATTTATCTTGTATCCTGGTTCATTGGCTGATTTTTTTGTTGTTTTTTTTTGTTGAAAAGTTGTAAATTTTGTGTTTTTTACCTCCCTTGCCTTTTATTTTTGTAAAAAATGGTGCAAATCCATTTTCATGTCAATAAATTTTAATGATTAAATTATTTTGTACCCTTGAAAAGAATTGAGAGTGAATTATCGCTATACCGGACAGGCCCAAAATAAGGTTATTTCCGGGCGCCATGTTTGTCACTAAGGCATGTGACCTAGGAGAAAAGTAGTGTGTTTAAAGGGAGGGGGGGAATGGAGCTTTTCAAATTTCCGTGTTTTAGCGACGCAGTGATTTTGAAAATAGAGTGGGGGTGGGGGAGGGGTGGAGTTTTTCAATTGTGCGGGATTTTTAGGGCAGCGGTGATTTTGAAAACCAGCAAAATTGCGAAGAAATAAATAAAGAGGGGTGGGGGTAGAGATTCCCAAATTTGCGTTAAAAAATTATTTTTTTGAAAAATGCTATAAAAATGAAGAAAAAATGCTACTCACAATTTCTGCATCTGAGAATCACTACAACTAAACATAACCCTAACCCTAAAACTTTCCATTTTTAGAAAATTCAACTATTAAAATTCTAAACTAAACCTAACCCTAAATTCACAATTAAATATTCTATAACTAAACATTAACCTAAAGCCTTCCATTTTGGAAAATTCACATTCATTTTGAAAAATTTTACACAGAAATTAACTAAACTTTCTACCACGACGCTCCTTGTCAAAGGAACGTGTACTGCAAATATTTCCCTGGCAATTTGGCCGTACCCCTATCAAGTCCACATAGCATATAGTTCCTCATTTTGCGGTAATTTTAAAATGTAACCCCTCCTCTTATATATTTCCTTACTTAATTGTCTTAATTTGAGTAAATTTAATTAAATTGGGGAGGTCAACCTCCCCAAACCCCTCCCTAGTGTTACCTGTAGTTGTCACTATCGGTGAACACAAACCTATAAATCTTTCAGTAATTGCAGGGTCTGGGGTGGTAAGGGGAGACAACTGAGAATTCCCAAAAATTCCTTGAGGGGATGTAACCGGGTAGCAACACAGCGGAGTCGAAATGACATCACTATTATCGGCCACCATCTTGTCCAGTACAACGATAAACAGCCAAATTGAGTTGGGGCTAATTATCGCTTAACGGATCAAAGATGGTGGTCGCATCTAGGATGGTACTGTTGCTAGGTTGCAGTTACTTTTCCCTTACTATTATTTCCACGGTTGTCTCCCTCCCCTAAAAATTTTTTAAAAACCGGGGGAGTGGTTTAAGGGGAGGGGGAACGCCTCCCCTTATAATTATAAATAAAATATGGAGAGGGATCTCCCTCCCCCCAAAAAATTAAAAGAAACGAGGGAGGGGTCTAAGGGGAGGGGGAACGCCTCCCCTTATAATTATTAGATGCGAATCACAGAATACGAAACTGCGGACATAGCGAGTGATGCAATAAGCCCGCGAATTTGAAGGCTCGCTCTTTTTAGCTTTGCCACCGTAGTCCAAACATTGAGTTGGAATTTTAATAGTGATTTACTAAATGGAAGCTGAATTTAAGTGTCTTACTAGTGATATTTCGGAAGGATATTGCTCGAGAATTATTTATAAAATTAGTGATAAAGTGTATTTTTCGTGATTGTCTTCCATTGCCCAGCCCATTTCAATTTCAGCATTTTCCCTACAGTTGGGATCCGCCCGCCATCTTTGTCCTTGCAAAGCAACACAGATGGCGCCGGAAAAGACCGTATTTTGGCCTGATCCGTAAAACGATAATTTACCTGAGTTTGTTCTCTATAAATTATAAAACATTTGGTTGAAATGAGAGTGGGTAAGAGTAAAATAATTTTACAGATATATTAAATATATAGTCTTTCAAAAACAGCACTTTTTAGGGTGGCGAAAAAAAACAGAACTTCAAATGTAACTAAATGTTCATAACAAACTTGGTGTCCCCATTCTTAGAATTATTAGTAATTTAAAATAAAACATCTTTACTTTAAAAAGCTGTGGGGCCATTTTGAAATTTTAGTTTGTGGCTGTGGTACCTAGTTATACTAATAATAGAGATAGGTCACTAAGACCGTTTAGACCACTTAGACTTAGCAGAGTAACTGAGAGTATAGTATAGTATAGCCGTATAATATAAGTATTTTATAAGTATAGCCGCATTCATTATAGTATAGTAGTATAGTCATAGTTAAGTTTAGTTATCAGTTATAGTATAGCGGATAGCGGGCGGCAGTATAGCCACAGTGTAAATTACATAATTTATTGGCTACTCACTAATGAATAACACTTACCCCAAAAGCCGAAGCCGTTAAAGTCATCAATTGTTGGAAACTAACTATGCAGCATACTTGTATTATTTTATTGTTATTACTATGCTAACACTAACTAAAAATCAAAATATGACTTCTCACAGACAGAACAACCGGAAGTCAGTTGTTAAGTTTCAATACAAAAAGAGTACAAAAAATACTACGAAATTAGAATATGCATATGATTCATTACGATACATTGATTAGGTATTAGGCTACAAAACTACGTAAAATAATTATTTTTGAGACGTGCGTTTAATCTAATACTATAAGCATTCTTTCTACGTCCTTTTGTTTTATAATAACTCAAAAAAGATAGCTAATTTACGCAAATTGATTGTACAAAGTACTTTCGTTTTCGACAAATGTTTTAAGGTCACATGCTATTTTTGTCATGTGACTTGGAAGATGGTTGGTGGTGAAAAACAAATTAGCAGCTGTTTATTTAAAATTTTCACTTTAACTTCAATTAAAAGAACTTTAAAATGAGTGTTTTCAAAAAGCTGAAGGGAACTTTTCAAATTGTGCAACAAGATATAGTCGATGGGTAAGTTAATCATACTAACTAGGTGAATATTTATTTTATTGTTACTGTTACTGTTACACTAACTTTAACTTTAAAAAAAAATGTTTACTTATTAAATTATTAATTTATTATTCTACTTATTAATCATGCACAAACGAATTCAAATAAACATTTAGAATGAACAATAAGTCATATAATTTTTAAAATATTTAAAATTATGTTATATAATATTATATGAATCATGAATAAGATAATATGAATATCTATTATTGAATATGATAAATCATGCCCAAACTCACAAACTCCAACACAATCAAAACAAATTTCAAATATTAAATTTTAAAAAGCCTGCAGCCTACCAACTCAGTCAGAGCCTAGGCCTAATAATTTATACCACAACTTACTTAATTTTATTTTATTTATACTTAATAGGCGTGTAGGGTATTTGTAATATTAAAATATATTATAACTAGTGTATCACCCGCCAAAAATGACGGAAGTTTTCAAAATAAATAAACATCAGTCATCAGAATTACAAATAATGTAATACAGAACTTTCATTTATTTTTATTTATTCATTTATTTTTATATTGAACAATTTTATGCGGAATGTTCTAAAAGAGTTATTTTTGGTGCACTGCTTTTTAAAATTAGTAGCGTCACAGACAGGATGGGACGGACGTGACATACATTTCAAATTATGTATGTTTATTGTTATTGCTACTTACTTGTATTGAGCTTGTCATTTCTAAAACTGGAAAACTTCATAACTCATTGAGTAATATTCTATGTTTAGATTAAATTTTAGCTGAGAAATGTTTTAAAGCATAAATACAGTCGAATCAATAAGTTCTCAAAATTGTTAGCTTATTAAAGTTACGAAACTGTTTTTTCTTGTTCAAGTCCAATAAGCTGTCTTAAATCAACGAAAAATGAACATAGTTGATAAGATACTTCCTTCTCGATATACCTACATTTACATATTGACTCGTATCTTTTATTAAATTTTTATGAAATTTGTTCCCAAAAAAGACCCATATATTTCTATTAATAGATTTCTGCCATATAATGACAAGGCCTATTTAACTTGCAACGATTTACTTAATTTAATTATTTATGTAATTCAATTACTAATGAACCTACATGTGGAAGAAAATCAGTAGCCCTGAGCCTAGTGCTCTTTATGGGTCTCTCTCCGGACCCTCCCCCCCGTCACCCACTCCCCCCCCCCAAGGGAATCTGAGAGACCCCCCCAATCCCCCCCGGAACAGTCACTTCTGAAGCGGCCGGCTGGGCATTCAGGACATGGTCGAAAATGCCTCCCACTAACAAGGAGGGGTGGAATTTCCCTACTTCGACTCGGTACAACTTTGGTGCCACCCCGGCAAAGCATACGAGTCTCTATGATTTAGGACTGCCGAAAGGAGAGGGATCATCAATGGCCTACCTAGGGTGTGACCCCCACTGGAAGGTTTCCTCAGAGCTGGCGTCCGCTAAGTTCTTCACGGCACCTTTTGCTAATGCGTACTGGCGCTCCTGGCCCTAAAACAGTACCGCTGACTGGCGATAGCTAATGACGGGGACAAAACGGTTGCTTTGGATTGACCCCACCCTCAACGGGTACTGTGGTTTTCATCGTCAGCATTGCATCTGATGCTTTGCTTCAGATCCATACAACTACTGTAATCATATGTGACAAGCACCTAACCAGACTTTGGCATTGCCTGCCAGGGGTTGTTAGTTTCGGACTGCAGCCAATTCTGCTACCCTACTTGTGCTCTGAGCCACGTAGCCCCTTCTCGGTAAGGAACTACCCCTTTACTAATTGTAATGAATGTTACAATAATATTATTACATTCATATTTTTTCAAAACTTACAACATAACTCTTTTCTCAACCAATAGCCTGCGCACTCTAACTTCAAATGACAGCCAACCCAGACATGAACAACTACGCAACCTGAAATCAAGAGAGATTAATTTAGATGTAGGAGCCGACTTACTATTTAGGTTTGTTTCTAATTATTTCTTGTTGCAAATATCTTTAAAGCATTTTACATTTTTTAGGCTTGAAGCCTTATCCTTGGATATACTATGCAATCATTAACAGTTGCTTTTAAAAAAATTCAATTCATAATTGCAACCAAGTCGCTTCTGCTTACAATTTTACAGTATAAAGCCAACAATTTTTCCAAGTAATGTTGTTAAGAAGGCTCGTTTCTGAGGACCTGTTAGCTGTAAAAAAAATGATCTGTCAATCGTCCGTTAGTTGTAGCAAGGTATTTTTCCTTAGTTATTAGAACACCGAGGAGAATGTAAAAAATGTTCCCAATTGCTGGGATTATATTTAAATGGATACTCAATTGGTTTTTTAAAGTTTCAACTGATTTCACACAAAAAGTTACCTCAGGGTTATAGGTTAATAAAGATGCATTGAAATTATATTCAACGGGTCCTGCTCATAGAAATGGTTAAGCTTTATTTCTAAGGCTAAGCAAACAATTCTTGGAGCATATAGTTGCATTTACAAAATGAGAGGTGTTTTAAGTTTATTATTCTGCAAAGAACCCAGAGCAAGAGGAACAATTATTTTTTTTGGGAGCTATCATCTTTGTTTAGCTGCTAGCACATAAAATTGAAAGGGAATTAATGCAGTATTAATCTGGATTTCTCTTCTGTGAAGTGATTCATTAACATTTAATCAACCAATGTCAATTATGTTTAGTCCTTCCTAATGATTGTTCATTTTTCTTAAAGGTATTTATTAATTGAATTTTGAAATTGTTCACTGTCATTTTGTGTTTTAGAGTAATTATTCAAACTCTTCAGATTAGTTTAGGATTCAACTGCTCAGTGTGATGCCAAGCTAAAGCTCTTCAGACTAGCTTAGGATTCAACTGCTCAATGTGATGCCAAGCTAAAGCTCTTCAGACTAGCTTAGGATTCAACTGCTCAATGTGATGCCAAGCTAAAGCTCTTCAGACTAGCTTAGGATTCAACTGCTCAATGTGATGCCAAGCTAAAACTCTTTAGACTAGCTTAGGATTCAACTGTTCAATGTGATGCCAAGCTAAAACTCTTCAGATTAGTTTAGGATTCAACTGCTCAATGTGATGCCAAGCTAAAACTCTTCAGACTAGCTTAGGATTCAACTGTTCAATGTGATGCCAAGCTAAAACTCTTCAGACTAGCTTAGGATTCAACTGTTCAATGTGATGCCAAGCTAAAGCTCTTCAGATTAGCTTAGGATTCAACTGCTCAATGTGATGCCAAGCTAAAGCTCTTCAGATTAGTTTAGGATTCAACTGTTCAATGTGATGCCAAGCTAAAGCTCTTCAGATTAGTTTAGGATTCAACTGCTCAATGTGATGCCAAGCTAAAGCTCTTCAGACTAGCTTAGGATTCAACTGCTCAATGTGATGCCAAGCTAAAGCTCTTCAGACTAGCTTAGGATTCAACTGCTCAATGTGATGCCAAGCTAAAGCTCTTCAGACTAGCTTAGGATTCAACTGCTCAATGTGATGCCAAGCTAAAGCTCTTCAGACTAGCTTAGGATTCAACTGTTCAATGTGATGCCAAGCTAAAGCTCTTCAGACTAGCTTAGGATTCAACTGCTCAATGTGATGCCAAGCTAAAGCTCTTCACATTAGCTTAGGATTCAACTGCTCAATGTGATGCAAGCTAAAGCTCTTCAATTAGCTTAGATTCAACTGCTCAATGTGATGCCAAGCTAAAGCTCTTCACATTAGCTTAGGATTCAACTGCTCAATGTGATGCCAAGCTAAAGCTCTTCACATTAGCTTAGGATTCAACTGCTCAATGTGATGCCAAGCTAAAGCTCTTCACATTAGCTTAGGATTCAACTGCTCAATGTGATGCCAAGCTAAAGCTCTTCAGACTAGCTTAGGATTCAACTGCTCAATGTGATGCCAAGCTAAAGCTCTTCAGACTAGCTTAGGATTCAACTGCTCAATGTGATGCCAAGCTAAAGCTCTTCAGACTAGCTTAGGATTCAACTGCTCAATGTGATGCCAAGCTAAAGCTCTTCACATTAGCTTAGGATTCAACTGCTCAATGTGATGCCAAGCTAAAGCTCTTCACATTAGCTTAGGATTCAACTGCTCAATGTGATGCCAAGCTAAAGCTCTTCACATTAGCTTAGGATTCAACTGCTCAATGTGATGCCAAGCTAAAGCTCTTCACATTAGCTTAGGATTCAACTGCTCAATGTGATGCCAAGCTAAAGCTCTTCAGACTAGCTTAGGATTCAACTGCTCAATGTGATGCCAAGCTAAAGCTCTTCAGACTAGCTTAGGATTCAACTGCTCAATGTGATGCCAAGCTAAAGCTCTTCAGACTAGCTTAGGATTCAACTGCTCAATGTGATGCCAAGCTAAAGCTCTTCACATTAGCTTAGGATTCAACTGCTCAATGTGATGCCAAGCTAAAGCTCTTCACATTAGCTTAGGATTCAACTGCTCAATGTGATGCCAAGCTAAAGCTCTTCACATTAGCTTAGGATTCAACTGCTCAATGTGATGCCAAGCTAAAGCTCTTCACATTAGCTTAGGATTCAACTGCTCAATGTGATGCCAAGCTAAAGCTCTTCAGACTAGCTTAGGATTCAACTGCTCAATGTGATGCCAAGCTAAAGCTCTTCAGACTAGCTTAGGATTCAACTGCTCAATGTGATGCCAAGCTAAAGCTCTTCAGACTAGCTTAGGATTCAACTGCTCAATGTGATGCCAAGCTAAAGCTCTTCAGACTAGCTTAGGATTCAACTGCTCAATGTGATGCCAAGCTAAAGCTCTTCAGACTAGCTTAGGATTCAACTGCTCAATGTGATGCCAAGCTAAAGCTCTTCAGACTAGCTTAGGATTCAACTGCTCAATGTGATGCCAAGCTAAAGCTCTTCAGACTAGCTTAGGATTCAACTGCTCAATGTGATGCCAAGCTAAAGCTCTTCAGACTAGCTTAGGATTCAACTGCTCAATGTGATGCCAAGCTAAAGCTCTTCAGACTAGCTTAGGATTCAACTGCTCAATGTGATGCCAAGCTAAAGCTCTTCAGACTAGCTTAGGATTCAACTGCTCAATGTGATGCCAAGCTAAAGCTCTTCAGACTAGCTTAGGATTCAACTGCTCAATGTGATGCCAAGCTAAAGCTCTTCAGACTAGCTTAGGATTCAACTGCTCAATGTGATGCCAAGCTAAAGCTCTTCAGACTAGCTTAGGATTCAACTGCTCAATGTGATGCCAAGCTAAAGCTCTTCAGACTAGCTTAGGATTCAACTGCTCAATGTGATGCCAAGCTAAAGCTCTTCAGACTAGCTTAGGATTCAACTGCTCAATGTGATGCCAAGCTAAAGCTCTTCAGACTAGCTTAGGATTCAACTGCTCAATGTGATGCCAAGCTAAAGCTCTTCAGACTAGCTTAGGATTCAACTGCTCAATGTGATGCCAAGCTAAAGCTCTTCAGACTAGCTTAGGATTCAACTGCTCAATGTGATGCCAAGCTAAAGCTCTTCAGACTAGCTTAGGATTCAACTGCTCAATGTGATGCCAAGCTAAAGCTCTTCAGACTAGCTTAGGATTCAACTGCTCAATGTGATGCCAAGCTAAAGCTCTTCAGACTAGCTTAGGATTCAACTGCTCAATGTGATGCCAAGCTAAAGCTCTTCAGACTAGCTTAGGATTCAACTGCTCAATGTGATGCCAAGCTAAAGCTCTTCAGATTAGCTTAGGATTCAACTGCTCAATGTGATGCCAAGCTAAAGCTCTTCAGACAGCTTAGGATTCAACTGCTCATGTGATGCCAAGCTAAAGCTCTTCAGATAGCTTAGGATTCAACTGCTCAATGTGATGCCAAGCTAAAGCTCTTCAGACTAGCTTAGGATTCAACTGCTCAATGTGATGCCAAGCTAAAGCTCTTCAGACTAGCTTAGGATTCAACTGCTCAATGTGATGCCAAGCTAAAGCTCTTCAGATCTAGCTTAGGATTCAACTGCTCAATGTGATGCCAAGCTAAAGCTCTTCAGACTAGCTTAGGATTCAACTGCTCAATGTGATGCCAAGCTAAAGCTCTTCAGACTAGCTTAGGATTCAACTGCTCAATGTGATGCCAAGCTAAAGCTCTTCAGACTAGCTTAGGATTCAACTGCTCAATGTGATGCCAAGCTAAAGCTCTTCAGATTAGCTTAGGATTCAACTGCTCAATGTGATGCCAAGCTAAAGCTCTTCAGATCTAGCTTAGGATTCAACTGCTCAATGTGATGCCAAGCTAAAGCTCTTCAGATTAGCTTAGGATTCAACTGTTCAATGTGATGCCAAGCTAAAGCTCTTCAGATTAGCTTAGGATTCAACTGCTCAATGTGATGCCAAGCTAAAGCTCTTCAGATCAGCTTAGGATTCAACTGTTCAATGTGATGCCAAGCTAAAGCTCTTCAGATTAGCTTAGGATTCAACTGTTCAATGTGATGCCAAGCTAAAGCTCTTCAGATTAGCTTAGGATTCAACTGTTCAATGTGATGCCAAGCTAAAGCTCTTCAGATTAGCTTAGGATTCAACTGTTCAATGTGATGCCAAGCTAAAGCTCTTCAGATTAGCTTAGGATTCAACTGTTCAATGTGATGCCAAGCTAAAGCTCTTCAGATCAGCTTAGGATTCAACTGTTCAATGTGATGCCAAGCTAAAGCTCTTCAGATCAGCTTAGGATTCAACTGTTCAATGTGATGCCAAGCTAAAGCTCTTCAGATCAGCTTAGGATTCAACTGTTCAATGTGATGCCAAGCTAAAGCTCTTCAGATCAGCTTAGGATTCAACTGTTCAATGTGATGCCAAGCTAAAGCTCTTCAGATCAGCTTAGGATTCAACTGTTCAATGTGATGCCAAGCTAAAGCTCTTCAGATCAGCTTAGGATTCAACTGTTCAATGTGATGCCAAGCTAAAGCTCTTCAGATCAGCTTAGGATTCAACTGCTCAATGTGATGCCAAGCTAAAGCTCATCAGATCATCAGATTATTTAAAAACATTAATTGTGTTTAGCATTAAGTAATAAATAAAATAAAACAAGGAAAGAAAAGCTTTATTGTTTTGTTTTTAATTAACTTTGGAAACAAAGATACATTTTATTATCTTTGTTTAATAAATAACCCCACTTTTCATTGTTTTCCCTAGCTATCAGCAAATCTGGTCAGAGATCCAAGTTGATACAAAGGAGTCTGCAAAAAAAGCAGAGGTAACTTGAAACATATGATTTCCTAAAATGAACTTATTGGTAATTATGGTTCTTGACTAGGGCTGTCAATCTGTTGAAAAAAGCTGCCCGGGTACCCGTGAAAATTTTGAACGGGTACCCGGGTAACCCGTTCTAAATGTCGCATAATTTTCCCCGTCATGACCGCTATACAGTGCAACCTAGCCACACTCCATGCACCTCATTTCACACAGTAGTAGTAGCCAACGGCTTGCTTCCAGTAACACTATTACTAATGCACTACAATTAACTATAATGCACTAAAAACGTTTATTCAATTCCTGCTGTAAATGCTTTCGTCATAATCATAAACTAAAACTACAGTAAACTGAACATGCAAACAAAATGTCAACAGCAATGACGTAACGTTCAGCGTCATACCTTGAATGTTAATATCCACTTGGCGTCGGTGGTCAATGCCAAGGGCGATGACGGATGCGATACTGCCGTAAATCTCAACTGATCGTGCTTTGGTCAGTGTTACTGCTTTTGTTATTAATGTTAACACCAAAATATTTCTGATATTGGGTGGGTCGGCGGTTTGTTTTTTTATCAATATCAATTTTATGAATAGCGTTCAGATGGTGTTTTATCGTGCTGGGTTGCCACCCTTTGCAGACACAATTTCATTGCAATGTTGCATTTTGCCGTGTCACTGTCAACTCACTTGGCATGACATCTTACCCATCATATTAACTTTAAAAAGTGAAAACTTTGGGTGTATATCATTTTTGGGCTAGGCAAACACGTGTTAATGAACACAAGAAACACACGAGAATGCGAGAGGTGGGGGTTATAGCAGTGCTTCTCAAAATTGTGGTCCGCGGAAGTTATCAAGAAAGGAGAGAGAAATCTAATTTTAATCCTCCAATTGCTACCAATAATGATTAATACTAACACAATAGAATTTGCCATTTTTTACAATAAGCTAATAAATAAAAGAAATAAAATAAATTTCGCTACCATGTAAGTACCGGGAAAATAGTGTACCGGTTCCTGGTGCAATGGAAAAAATTCAATTCCTGCCGGTCCGCCATACTAAAAAGTTTGAGAAGCACTGGGTTATAGGAGTGAAGAGAGATTGTAAAAACGAAATTAGATAGTATCAATCGGTGACCCACTGTCGGCTATTTCAAAGCAAAGTTAGCGTCAAAGCCAATGTGCTTTTATGAAAAAAAACAAAAAATAAAAACACAGCCTCTTTCTTCTCTATGCAGTCCATCCTCACGGCGATGTCTGCCCATCCTACACTGTTAGTAACTATTTAATTTATTAAATTTAAATACTGATAACCTTGTACGCATTATTAATAATTCAGTTTTTCTAGGTCACCACATGTTACTGAAGACAAGAAGTATAAGCGAATGCAAGGAGTGAAGGGAGGAGAGAGGGGTAGATAAGCAACATTAGCTAGACTACTAGTATCAATCGGCGTATTTCAAAGCAAAGTTAGTGTCTAAGCAAGAGGTTTTTTTTAACAAACAGCGTCTTTCATCTCTAAGCAGTCCATCCTTATTTTTTGGCAGAGGACTTTTGTTTTCTTTATATGATTCTTTTAAAGAACCAAAACCTTTTTGTGTTTTGCGATTTCTGTTTCACGTTGAGAGAAAAAAGATGTATTAAAATACATTGCAATTTGTTGGGACCGTATTTTATTTCCCATTGACAGATACTTCCCGTTGACAGAGTCTGATATTTCTCCATAGATGTACTTCACAGCTCATTTTAAAAAAACAAAAATTTTCATTTGATAAATTGTTTCGCGAGCCACAATGTAAACACAAAAAAGCCGCATGGGAGCCGAAGTTTGGCCTCCGTTAATATAGAATATAGTCATTGAAGCCACATTTTCATGGGTACCTGGGTGGAATTTTACTACCCGGGTAATCACACGGCAACGGGTACCCGGGTCCCGGGTACCCGTTGACAGGCCTATTCTTAACTCATCAATTCCAAATAAAACATTTGCTGTATGTGCTTCATTGAAAAACTGTATTAGATTTTGTTTATAATTCTCAATACTTTACATTAAGATGATGATGAAGGAGAGCTTTTTTGCCTAACCAACAAACTAATGTTCTTAATCCTGGTAATTGTTGAAGTCCTGTAAACTGTCTACTAGAATCACATTAACATTTTAAACAAGAATGTTTGCTGACTGAATTTTTCTTTTCATTACCAGGACATCATTCCTAAATAATAATCAGAGAGAGTGGAATTTTAGCAGTTGAAACAAAACTGTTTGAAATCATGTGAACTTTAATTGCCATTTATTTCATTTTTTTGCTGCGTATCATTACATGTACCTTATTCTCCATTTATATAAAAATAAAATTAATTTAGCCCACTCTGAAAAATATAGTAATGGGGGTGAGACTGCAATCAGGCTTTTAAAAAGGTAAATGCATAAAATAAAAACAGGGTATTAGTAGGCCTGACAGGACGTAACACAATAGCGTTGTGTTACGTCCTGTCAGGCCTACTAATACCCTGTTTTTATTTTATGCATTTTACCTTTTCTGAAAAATATCCAAGTCCTTTTTTTTTAAAGTGATTTGAGAAAGTTGAAGGTTAAGGGGATAAGAAGGTAAAAGTAGGTAATTCTGCGAAAAACTATATTTTAACAATGTTTTAACAATTATATAATCAGAATTGTTTAATATTCTAACACCATTGTTTTTGGCCAGGAGGTGAGCAGTCGACTTAACCCAATGTTTCAAGTGTGGGACAAATGTGGAGAGTCAGTGTCTCAGCTAGAGGAAGAAGTTAAAACTATTCCAAACATTCTCAGCACTCTGGAACAGCTACAGAGTTTACTGAGTAAATTAATTTATTGAACATTACATTTTTTTTGGTTTTACACAATTTCCATCTCTTCAAGTGCAACATATTCCGGTCTCTTGAAGTATTTTTATATTTTATTGGTCCCGACTTAATTTTATGTAGCTCTGCCCTATCTGTAAAGTATATCAATATTACAATCAATCTTAAAGATACTTCTTAAAGTTTATTACTTAATTATTGAATTCCTTTGGTTTATTAGTTTATGTTTAGTATTACATTTTTATAACAGTTTTTAATGTTTATAGTGCGTTAGTTTTCCTGGCTTCTTCGGGCAACCCAGTCCACACCTGAATGCCATACTGTATGATGATTTGTATGTGTTTGTTCTTGCGAATAGAACAAGAAAAGTGTTTTTATCCCTATTTCTATCCTATTGTTATATTACATTATTGTGTTGTATTTCCGAGTTTCGAAATTTTTTTGTTTTTTTGTTAGCATTTCACTGTATATTTCTATCAATTTGCAGTAAGTTTGCGCCAGGACTTTGCTAGAGCAGAAAATGGACTTGACATTCTTGAAAACCTTTGTGAAGAGCAAGAGCTTAAAAAAAAGTGTCTTGAAGAACAGAAAAAGTTGAACATTTACAAGCTTCAGAAAGATGCAGAAGCTGATAAAATTAAAGGTAGTTCAAGAAATTTGACCTCACCCAATTTAATATTTCCAAATTAAAGACCTACACATATTTAAATAATGCCTTTGATCCTAGGACACATGGTCTTCAAAAAACCTCCATTTTTGCTTTCCGGAGAGATAGAAGCCTCAAAGAAATACTTGTAAGAATTCATCTTCCCACAATGAAAGTACATATTGAAACAAAAGGTTGCAACGGCAACCGTTGCAATACTTGTCCATATGTGATTGAAATTGACAACATTTCTTTCCCTCTTGAAAAATTCAAAATAAAAGATGGATTCACTTGCACAAGTCGCAACGTAATTATGCATTTCTTTGCAAGAGGTGTAATAAAATTTACGTGGGTGAGACAGGTCGTCGTCTTGGAGATCGGTTTAGAGAACACCTGTATAATATACATAAACAGGCTCAATGTCCTGTGTCTAAACATTTTAACAGCGTTGACCATGACGGCATATCAGATACAGCAGTAACTGGTATTTTATATGCAAGCAATACCCATTATAGGGTCTACATGGAAAATAGACTTATAAAACGATTTGGTACATTGGCTCCAAATAGAATTAACCAAATTCATAATTTTATCTAACTGTAGAATCTTTTTCCCGTTGTGGTTTTCACTGTAACTTTTGATACTTCCTCCTTTTTCCTATATCCAGTGAAATTGTTTGTCCTTTCTTTTTATTTTGCATTACTATTTTATCATATAGTATGTTTTAAGAATTTAAATATAATTTTATTACTTATGTAAGTACGTATTTTATGTTTATTGTACTGATGACGGCATTAGCCGAAATGTTTACTGTTATGTTAGTAATTGTTAGTTTAATAATAAAGCTCAAATGTATTGTTTTCATTACACATTTGTTTGTGTTTGTATTTTATTTTAAAGCTTTATCGAAGTCCTATTCTATATGATAAATGAATCTGTAAAGTAGAGATAAGGATCTGCAAACAGTTCATTTCATTCCTATATTATAAAGACAACTTTCACTTCAACATATCTTGTCAATTTAATGTATGACGTTTTGGAAGATTAAAAAGTAATCTCCATGTAAATGTATTCATGTAATATCAAATGTTAATATTATTTTTGTTACCACAGTTGAAATGGCTCAGACTCATGCTAAAAAAATGGCCAAGCTTGAATCTGACAAGAGAGTGAATCTGCAGGAGAGAGCTGAAGCATTCACATCAGCTTTTAAAGAGGATCTGGAATATTACCGCACCCATGGACATCCAGATCGTAAGTTACTTTGATTTCTTGTAAATATACTAGCAAATCAGTTTTCAGAGTGTAAATCAAGTGGAGTTTGTTTTTAATCCCAATGAATAAAGCACTGTGAGAAATAGGAAATGGCTAAAGCTAGAGATGAACAGATTAGAATATTAACCTCTTAAAAGGCTTAAATAGCATTCACTGTGCTGGATGGACATGTTCTGTTCAAGTGTTTATGTTGACAGGTAGGTAAGGACATACATTAGTTTTTATGTTGACAGGTAGGTAGGGACATACATAAGTTTTTATGTTGACAGGTAGGTAGGGACATACATACGTTTTTATGTTGACACATAGGTAGGGACATACATAAGAATATATGGATGATTAGATTCTGGGTTCAAGCCTGTTATTTTATCTTGAAATTTAGAGACGTTTGTTTTTCTTCAGGTATTACAAAAGAATTTCCCAAGGTCACAAGTCTCAGTGAGATTGTTATAGAGGAAGACAAAGTTGAACTGGATTCTTTTCTTGGTCCCCAGGATGCAGATGGAACATCAGGTTAGTCTCCCTTTAAGACACTTTGTCACAAATGTTCCTAAGAGCCTTTTACGACTTCCGGCTTTTGTGAGTTGTCATGAATTTCAGCTAGAGCTAAGTCTTCATATATTTTTCCAAATTCATTATACTAAATCCTTTTCAAAACACTAATCTTTAATTAACCAAATAATGAAAAAATATTAGCTGTTTATTAACTCTTTCGCTGCGGAATTTTTTTAATGAAAAAATGTACATTATTTTCAAAAGTAAAAAAAAAGTTAGAGGTTGGGTTTTTTAAAAAAATATTTAAAATGTTATTTTTAGGCTTATAGGGATAAATTTGGTATCAAATGTAAGGTAATTGAATAGACTATGTGTTGTTGAACTTGTTTCTTTGGTTTAAATAAAAAAACTAACATAAAAGAAACTAAAAATGTGAGAATATGACAACAAAAATCACTAAATTTTAGAAAAAAAATATTCTCAGACGGCAAATTTATGTTAGTGCTCCATAAAAATAATAAAATCATTAAAATTTAATGCAAAAAATCAAATATGTAACACAAATAGGCATTTTTATGTTTATAAATGTACAAAAGAACCACAAAAATTCATTTTGAATTATGTCTCATAATGTAGCTAAAGATTTGCCATAGCAACAGCATTGATCAACAAAAAAACAGCGAAGAAAATTAATAAAATAATGCTTCAAATGATAGCAAATACACCTCGTCTTCGTTCATAAACAAGAAAGTACCACTCTTCTTTGTTAAAATCTAATTTAAAAATAGCTCTTAAAAAGTTTAACCGAGAAATAGCAAAGAAACAAACATGATAGTGAAACAACGCACTGTGCGTTGGTCCGTGCTTTTGAGCACGGCGGATGAACGCAGTGTGCGTTGTTACGCATCGAAAGAGTTAATATTATATTATATATTTATTCTATGATATTTTATACTAAATATAGCAACAAATCCCGTCCAAGGACGGGAATAAGTGTAGGGTGACCTGTGTAGTTCATGGAAGGACATCACTACATTACCCACCACCATCTGTCCAGACACCCTTCCTCCCCCCCACCGCGGTCTGTCCAGAGACCCTACCCCCCCCCCACCATGATCTGTCCAGAGACCCTACTCGCTCCCCCACCGCAGTCTGTCAAGAGACCCTTCTCCCCCCCCCACGCGGTCTGTCCAGAGACCCTACCTCCCCACACCATGGTCTGTCCAGAGACCTACCTCCGCTCCCCCACACCGTAGTCTGTCAAGAGACCCTTCCTCCCTCCCCCCCACTGTGGTCTGTCCAGAGACCCTACCTGCCCCCACACCATGGTCTGTCCAGAGACCCTACCTCCGCTCCCCCACACCGCAGTCTGTCAAGAGACCTTTCCTCCCCCCCCCACGGCGGTCTGTCCAGAGACCCTACCCCCCCCACACCATGGTCTGTCCAGAGACCCTCCCTCCGCTCCCCCACACCGCAGTCTGTCAAGAGACCCTTCCTCCCCCCCCCCACCGTGGTCTTCCAGAGACCCTACCTGCCCCCAACACCGCGGTCTGTCGCGAGACCCTACATCCCCTCCACCAGTTTGCCGAAAGACCCGCCGTCTCGACCGGCTATACATGTGTATCACGTCAAAAATACTATACATTATAGTTATAACATTACCCACCCCCGTCTGTCCAGAGACCCTACCTGCCCCCCCCCACACCGCCGGTCTGTCCAGAGACCCTACCTCCCCCCCCCACACCGCCGGTCTGTCCAGAGACCCTACCTCCCCACACTCCGGTCTTTCCAGAGACCCTACCTCCCCCCCCCACACCGCCGTTCTGTCCAGAGACCCTACCTCCCGTCACCGCGGTCTTTCCAGAGAACCTACCTCCCCCCACACACACACCACGGTGTGTCCAGAGTTATAATAAATAACCCGTAGATACAAAGTTTTTTATTACAAATCCCAACGCGCACTGCTAAAAATAAACTCTTGGGAAAAAAAAACTCTGCACCAAAAATAACTCGTTTTGAATGTCGTTCAATATGTAAATGAGACATAATTTTTCTCCGCCAGTGATTGGCTGTAGGAGATTGAGGGACCAATCGCTATCGATGACCACACAGAACATTGCCTTTTATTATATAGGATACTAAACCCTGTGTAGGCGCTGATTTTTGTTTTGATTTATTTGGAAATCTCCTAACTGTAACTGTTTACATAAAATAAAAGCACCCAAAAACCTTCCAAATAACTTAGATTACTAGGTGTAGAATTCATAATTTTTAAATTTAAAGCTAAATTTAATTGAACTTAATTAAATTAGAACAAATAAACACAGTTTAACAAAATTATAACTAATAGTATTATAATAGTAATATCTCATGCCTTAAACTTAAACATAGCCTAATCCCAAAATGAGAATTTTAATCTTAGTAATAACCACAATATTTTTAAGGGCATTAACATCAACCAACACACATCCTAAAAATCAGAGTAATATATCAATAATTACAAACCACCACAACACAAAGCACACTGACTACACCTCTATCTTAAGCAAATAAAGGAAATTACCCTAAAACGATGGAAACAAAATATCTAGATATAGGCAAAAGCACTTAATTTTAATTTTGCTCCTCTCTGGCGACATAGAACTTAACCCCAGGCCCAGTATCATCTAAATGCCAAATTTGTATCAAGACATGCACTAGCAAACAAGGAGCCATTCAGTGTGACACCTGCAATGAATGGTACCACACAGTATGCCTACATATCAACACACCAAAGTACATAGCACTAGGCCTAGAAAATAAATATGCAACTTGGCACTGCATACATTGTGGGTTGCCCAAAATCAGTTCAGATTTGTTTAACTATAGGGACCTGATCACCAAAAACTCTTACAGTGTTTTAGCAAATCCTAATATAAATAACAGTAGCTAAAATGAAACCTGCCACACAAACCCATAAACATAACCATACAAAATCTAATAATACTAATAATCAAAATATTCACAAGACGCTAATAATTAATTTGCAAAGTATAAAAAATTAAATTACAGATTTAGAGCTACTGATAAAAACAGAAGAAGCAGACATAACGACGATCCGTCACCAATTGTACTAGTGATAGACTGTGAAATAATTCCTCGACTGTCTGACCATGATATTGTTAGGGTAAACAATGCAATAAAAACTAAAATATCAAAGATACCTAGAAGAATAATCTATCTATGGAATAAATGTAATTCAATAAAATTACATCAATCAGCGGCCAATCTCCAACAAAATTTCCTAGGTAAATTTAACACAAACAGCTCAGTAGAAGAAATTTGGAAATATATAAAAACAAATCTAAAAACTATAATGGATGAGAATGTTCCAACAAAACTAACATCAAATAAAATTAACAAATGCTGGTTCAATTCTAAATTTCAAAAAACTATTCAAACAAAAAGAGAACTTATTTAAGAAATTTAAGGCTACCAATTTAAAAAGGATGCACAAAAAATATTTAAAGATTAAACACTTGACACAAAAACTTAGTCGAAACCTCAGAGTTGTGTGGAGTGGATTTGTGGCAATACTCAAAATGGAATCATTCTACATAAAAAATATTTTTAAAAAAACAAGAAAACTTTAAAGTTGAATGTCACATTTTTAAATAGAATATTTAATAGGATTCTTAATTACAGGTCCTTGTGTTGGGCATGAGGGAGGCAGTTACAGGTCCTTGTGTTGGGCATGAGGGAGGCAGTTACAGGTCCTTGTGTTGGGCATGAGGGAGGCAGTTACAGGTCCTTGTGTTGGGCATGAGGGAGGCAGTATAAGTTGGAGTGGATGTCCCCATAAATTTGGTTTATTTGCACTTTTATTAGCAAGAGAATATAATTTGAAATAGGAGGTGGGTGCAGAAAATGTATTGAAATCAAGAAAAAGAATAAGGACCCCTGATTTGAACTATTTGATAAGTAAAATTGTCTCTCTTCTTTTAATAAATGCCATGTTTTATAATTGCTTAGAATTGTCTGGAGAAAATGCCTACATTGAAGATGACTACATAGCAGACTTCTCCATTAAAGAAGACTCAGAATTTTTAGAGGATGTTGATTACATAAAGTCCACTGTCATCGGGGACCTGGACATAGAAGATGATGATTATGATGACTCACCAGTCACCAAAAGTTATGAATCATCCAAACAAGATGAACACAGCAGAACTGATACCAATCTTGTCGAGGAAATCTCTCGTGAATATATGGACAATAAAATTCGAACACTCACTGCAGTGAGTGACCCGGACGAGGTTGAAAACAACCCTGACGAGCTGGAAAACAACAATGAAATTCTCAGCGATCAGGCTGTCAGTGTCACAGGAACAGTAAGCACAGTTTCAAAAGATTCCGGAATCGATGAGGGTGTTTCCTAACCTAACAAGTTCTGTAACTGTAAGCGTCACTGTGTTTGTTTCTATGTGGAGTCTTGATCATTCAGTTAAATTACCAAACCTAGAGACACTAGAGGATAGATGAACAAAGAGAAATAAAGTAATAATACATAAGGCATTAAATTCTAACTTGGAAATACAACAATAATCTTTAAAAAATCTCGGATAGACATAGGGATTAAAACACTTTTCTTGTTCCATTCACTAGAACAAACATTCAAATCCTTCTTCCCGTCTGGAATTCGGGTGTGGAATGAGTTGCCTGAACAAGCCAGGAAAACCAACACAATAAAAACCTACAAAACTTGAATAAATATGCATGTCTAAAAATAAACCATGAATAAGCGTAGGACACAATAATTTTCTTTATAAAAGGAGCGTCTGTAACATATAATATGAGATAAGATTACAATCTTAAGATCTAAAATTCAATCGATAGACTATCTCAGTTCATTACCTCCAAAGCATTCGTTTGTTTTTTACTAGGAACCAAAATTATTATTGTAAGGGCAACTTTTTGTATACTACTATGATATTCACCATAAATAATAATACACGAGTGGTGAGGAGGCAAGTGGGGCACTCTTAAATCAACAGTCAAGTTGCCTAAACTACCTGAACCCCACATATACATATTTAACAACCCAGAAATCTTACATATAAAAGCTAAGGCTTTAGTGTATAAATATTGACAAATTTTGATCAATCCATATTGGACAAAGTATGAAGTGGTGATGTTTCCTTAATGTGCCTTATAAGGGAGAAAAAGATTTGATATAATGGTTTGTTATACAATTCTTAGTTTTCATTTCTGTGATCCCTATGTGCTCCTCTTGATGGTGCAACCAGCACTTCAAGAACTTTCAATGTATGAGTATTAATAACCAGTTTTTATGGCATCATTACTTACATTCTTTGATAATGTACTCTTTCATATGAAAGCCATTACTCTTTATCTTACTTAAAGATATGTGTCGTACCTTGCAGTGGAAATATTTAATATGTCATATTATTTGGTGGGAGAGATTATTTTTCTTCATATTTGTGAATTTGAGATTTTAAAATTGTCACACATCTTACTCATGGATGTAAGTTACCTTATAAAACAAAAGCTAATCATTCTCACTTTTAAAGAAAAAAATCATATTAATGCTATTCTGATTTATGACTTTACTATGAAGCTGATTTCTTGTTGCTATAATAGAGTCAATCTGATTCGTTTGTATTTTTTTAACTGGGCCGATAATTCTTTCTAGTGTATGTTGATGAACTGACCCAAATGTATGTAATGGGTGGATTACTGTATTTTTGCTAATACAAGACACACCCATATATAAGATGCAGGTTTTGACAATTTGTGTAAACAAAAATTACATAAGATGTCTAGCCATGTGCCACACAGAGCAATTTATATCAAGTCCTATTAAAAATTGAACAGAATATTTCATTATTTTTACAAACTATTATTAAATAATTAAAAAAATAACATCAATTTTGTTAATGTCAACAGTACATTATGGTATCCATTAACACAATTTTTGTTTAATGGTATCAGAACCACTCAGTCATTAACCAGAACTGTTTTTTTATTTGTTTTTGGTCAGTCTTTTATAACTCTCATCACCAGAGTCCAATCTAGATGATTTCCAAATGTTCATAATTTTTTACTCAAAAGAACGGGTTAACTCAATAGTAAATAAAACAATCCATCTACACACAAGGGATTAATACATCATTTTGTTGGTGCTGTTGACGTGTCACTTTTATTTATTAGAGCATTATTCATATTGTTTGGAGAAAATGAATTATTTATTGTTTACCTGATGATATTGTGTGTCAGATTTATGTGTACAAATTATTTATAATTATTTTGTTTTTACAATCAAAGTTTTAAAATTAGAGATACATGTACATGTATTATAAAGAGTTCAGGGTTAGCCAAAAAAAATGTATGAATTATGGAATTCTAACAGAAAATTTATAGCCATTTTAAATAATAAAAGTAAATTCAAGTTGTTTGTGGTGAAAAAAAAATATGCGTTATTTGTATGACTCGAAATTAAACTCATCTATGCGATATGGCAACATATTGTTTTCTATATTGGAGTTGTAAATATAGAAATGTAGCAATTTTTTTTAAAAATGTAAATAAAATAGTGGATAAGGGTCAAAGGAGAATCTTGATGTATAGAGAACATCAGTAGTAAGATAATGTAAGATATGTTAACTAAATACTTCATTATTTTTTCAAAATTTAATTTTTTTCATCAGTTAAAAATATTGTTGGGAGTGAAAATATAATTTAAAATTGACAATGTTTAAATTTGTACTATTCAAGACAAGCCAATACATATTATTTGCTCACATTCTTTTAAAATTCTGTTCACAAATTAAAGATAATGTAAATAAAAAGGATTCTTAATATATATATATTTAGAAATGAGTTTATTCATTCTTATTTTGGTAAGAAACAAATAATTATAAAAGGATTTATAAGTTTTCAAAAAATATATTTAATAAATTCCCTTTAATTAGACGATCACCTGCCACACCAAAGATTGGTCTCTCCACACACACCAAAGATTGGTCTCTCCACACACACCAAAGATTGGTCTCCACACACACCAAAGATTGGTCTCTCCACACACACCAAAGATTGGTCTCTCCACACACACCAAAGATTGGTCTCTCCACACACACCAAAGATTGGTCTCTCCACACACACCAAAGATTGGTCTCTCCACACACACCAAAGATTGGTCTCTCCACACACACAAAGATTGTCTCCACACACCAAAGATTGGTCTCTCCACACACACCAAAGATTGGTCTCTCCACACACACCAAAGATTGGTCTCTCCACACACACCAAAGATTGGTCTCTCCACACACACCAAAGATTGGTCTCTCCACACACACCAAAGATTGGTCTCTCCACACACACCAAAGATTGGTCTCTCCACACACACCAAAGATTGGTCTCTCCACACACACCAAGAGCTGCAATCTAAGACGATAAAATCTATCGTCTCTTGCAGACAGACAGATGCCATACATAATCATCAATAACCAACGTTTACAGTCTGTAGAGTTCAATTATGGAGAGAAAAAAGTTACTGAACTTACTGTACCAAAATTATATATATATGTATATATTAATTATATATATATGTATATATTTATTATATATATATATATATATATATATATATATATATATATGTATGTATATATGTATGTATATATATGTATGTATATATATATATGTGTATATATATATATGTGTATATATATATGTGTATATATGTGTATATATATATATGTGTATATATATATATGTGTATATATATATGTGTATATATATATATGTGTATATATATATATATGTGTGTATATTAACACTTTGAGATATAATAAATAGATACAAACCCTTCATTAATAAAAGTGAAATTTACAAATGTGGGGAGGGGGGAAATAAAACAAAAAGTACAATGACTAAATTAACCCTGACACAGTCACATGACAACAAAAGCATGGGCCACCCTTGCATTAAACGTTCTTTTCAAATCATGTCAAAGTCACAATCAATGGTTGAACATGCAAGTACAAGAATATTGAAGGTAGTTGTACAAACTCATATTGTCATCAACATATACTATCCATCATAACATTTGTGTCACATAACATTCACTTGCATTTTTGTTGTCCCATGCAAATTTTTACTCATTTTATATTCTTTTCAACTTTGCTGGAAAATTTCAAAGTTTGACCTCACAGCAAAAGAAAGATAAATCATGAGGTGGTAACATCGTTCTGTAAAAGTCTACATGTGTCCATCATTGTGTTTATCAGTTCATACAACTGAACTGTATTTCATTGTTGCCCATGACCTTTTTATTAATATGACTGCAACATCGCTAAATTTTGTGGAATTTTATTAGTAATATAATTGTCCCTCTCACTATCCAGCCTTTGATGTATGCAGATGGTGCTCAAAGATCATAAAAGAGATTTTAAATAAGTGGGGGAAGGTCAGTGTGAAAGAGTTTCAGCTCATTTGGACATTAGTATAGGAGTCAATATTGAGATGAATGACAGAGGTCACATACTGATCATGTAAGATTTGATTGACACTTTTGGTGGGTGATGGGACAAAGTTTCAGCTTGTTTGTACATCAGAGATTGGGAGAGATCCCTCAAGAATAATTCAAAATCACTGGTTAATTATATTTTAAAAGATTATTGTCACAGTAGGTAACTGTATAAAATTATTGTCACAGTAGGTACAAGTAATTGTATAAAATTTCCTTTCGGTAGGACATCAGAAAGATTATCAAAATTGAGATGCAAAACTGCACCATAAACACCAAAGCAAGTTGATGAAATTTGTATAAAAAAAAGAAAAATGTAATAATACATCGACAAAATAAATCAACGTAATGCACACAATTAAATCCAGCTACCATAATTTTATTATTAAGAGAACTAACAATGTGGTAAAAAATTAAAACTCAACACGCTATTTCAAAAATTTCTCCACAATAAAGGCCTTAAATAAAATAGGAGAGGTAACATTGTAATGTTATACTTTATGATCCTAAACAATGCACAGCAACGTGTCTTCTATTAGTGATATACACTTTTCAAAATACTGGAGTGACCACAAACAATTAAATGAACTTTTGACTATTGCTCATTCATTTTTCTCTAATCTGATGAAAAGTTGAATTCTGAAACGATCCTGACATAAATCAGTGTAAACCAATATATTTTCTAATATTAATCAGTCCAAAACTTTGATTTGTAAAACACTACATGACTAAGGCAGTAAACAGAGAATGCAAAAAATATACTTTCCACATTATACAATTTATACATCATACAAATTTTCATTCTTCCCGTCCGGAATTCGGGCGTGGAATGGGTTGCCTGAAGAAACCAGGAAAACCAACATTTAAATCTCTAATGAAAATGCAGGACTAAACACAAACCATAGATAAGCGTAGGACGCAATAATCTTCTGTATAGAAGGAGCGTCTGTAAACAGATAAGATAATATTATACAATTTAAAATTAGCATAGTGTAGTTCTTTTAAAATTCATGTTAAAAAGAGTTCTATATCCAAAAAAAATGAAAGAATAAGGCTAGGTGTGCGAATCCAGGTGGAATGAATGCAGAAACAAATAAAAATGATAAAGTATCTGGCGGTTATTAAAATCAAATCTACATCAACCTCAAATAGAATTAATTACATATTTAAAAATTGCATGATTCCATATTTTCAATTTTGTAATAAAAGAGCAAGGCTTATTTTTACAAAATAAATGATTTTTTTTTACAATGATATGTGAGATTGACCCCTTCTTAAAAACCAAAGTTTATAATCAATAAGAGATTTTGAGTTTCCACAGTGGTCACTTTATACAATATAATGTAAATAAAATCATCTTCTATGTGGCCAAACTGGGTTTAGTCCAAGTCAATAAATATTTGGATTATAGGTTAAAAAACTTCAAAAGAAAGAAAAAAAAGTATTTTGAGAGAAAAAAAGAGATTTGGCAAAAGCTTGAACATGTTTGTCCCACCCTAATTCTATATGAAATTATACAATTTTTTTTTACTACATTGTGATAGTTTTCAACAGCTTTTCAACCAGTAACTCATCATTTTTTAATGAGGGAAAGAACTGAAACTATATCTAGCCAATATCATGCTGACTTCACCATAGAAACCTAGTTGATACTATGTTGAAACTATATCTAGCCAATATAATGCTGACTTCACCATAGAAAACTAGTTGATACTATGTTGAAACTATATCTAGCCAGCATAATGCTGACTTCACCATAGAAACCTAGCTGATACTATGTTGCTTCTGATTAACTCCTACTGTGATACTAGTTACACTGGTACCACCTTTTATGGTGCTAGTCAAATACTTTCATTTCACTGGTTAGCTCCTTAATGGTGCTGTCAAAACTTTGTGGAAGGGGCTAAAACAGAACAACTCCAGCCAAAGAACACCAAAGAAAGTGTCACTAAACTTAACAAAGTGACACCTGCATTTGCCAGGAGAAGTAAACAAGTCACCAGCTATTGTACCACTTGCTAAATACCTGAGGGATAGAAATAAAGGAATACTCACAAAGAGTCTTATGTTTGTTGTACCTATCTAAAGAATTAATACACAGATCACTGACATATACATTTGTAATAAAAACATGCAGAAAATGATAACTTAATAAAAAAAATGTCCCTCATTCCTTAAGTTGCTTTTTTTTAGAAGCTATTTTCCTGTATTTACCCACGTTCTTACAAACTTGCTAAATAACAAGAGACTTAGATACGCACCTAGCAGCACAAGTGTGTGGCACATTCTCTGACCTGTCCATCACCCCCGGAGGGAGGGCAAAGGGCTGCCGTGTGTGTAGATTGTTGTTGCTAGTGTTGAGCAAGGCCTGGTAGCTAGACTCATGTCTTGAGATGTCAGCTAAAATCATGGCCTCAATGGAGTTCTGGTCCTCGGGCCCCAAGATGACTGGTTTGTCTAAATAAACTTCCACGCTGATGTTGCCAGCTGGGACATTAGGGTCACCCTTAATATGACACAATGAGAAAATTAATGAAATCAAAATTGGTCAAGTTTTATATCATGATAAAACGAAAATATAAATTTAAAAAAACACTATTAATAAAACATTCTTTGATTTTGGAAGCATAAAAAAAATTATTAAAAAATTTATTTCTGAAAGTACATTCTTGACTGAAATAGGCTTTTACAAGATATTAAAGGATATTAATTGTTTAAAAAAAATTAGGGCTTTAGAGAGAGCTCTAATTTTTAATAAACACATAGTTTGCCACTAAACATAATGCATCTGTTTGCACTGTAAGCATAATGGTCTCCGTGTATTACTGGCCTTAAAGAGAAGATATATAAGATTTAATTTCATAAACATGTTTCTGAACAAGCGTTGTACATTGTCTAATTGCTTGTTCATCGCTGGCTATTAAATCAGATATAATGTTCTTGAAGATAGTGAGCCTTAATTTATAAGCAAGGGCAATGAAAAGATGATACTAACAACATTACCGAAATTTTTAGCCCTTCCATTAGGAAAGGATTTGTCTCATTTATCATGAAATTTAATATCTCAACACCATGGGGCCCATAACTGGCTGCATACAATCCCAAATGAATAGGGTTCCTTCTCTGATCAGCATCATTTGGATGGCATAGTGGCAGTAGTGGGATGTTGAAACTATAGAGAAACAAGACATAACAAGTTATTAAAAAGTTTCTTTAATTTACATACATTAAGGGTTTCCTGAATAAGTTATAGAGCACTTCTAATTAATGTCTTGAGATTTTTGTACCAATAAACTTGTGCAGTCTAGACATTGTAAATGATCCTCATGAAGGGTATACATTTCTAGATTTGGTTTGTACATGTATCAAATTTCTACCACAGTTCACCTAATATCATCTGTTTACTATTAAATAAAGTTTCTACCACAGTTCACCTAATATCATCTGTTTACTATTAAATAAAGTTTCTACCACAGTTCACCTAATATCATCTGTTTACTATTAAATAAAGTTTCTACCACAGTTCACCTAATATCATCTGTTTACTATTACATAAAGTCTCTAACAAAATTCCTTGCAAACGAGGGTGTGTTTACAAATTAAGTCAAGCTGCAGCTTCAACTCAGCTACATATATGTACTTTCAACGAGAAAAGCTTTTTATGATGAAGGGCTCAGATTTTTGGTCAAGAGATTAATTTTCAAATATTTTTTTCTCTGTACTATGAGTCTTAAAAATATCAAGGTCTAAAAACTTAGCTAAAATTTCATTATTCCAAATGATATGAGTTCCATTGAGAAGTGGTATTCAAAAGAAAGTCTCGGCTCTCAACAAATAATAAAATCAGATTTAATACAGTGAAGCAGTTTTACGGGAAACATTCTTGACAAGCCAGCTTTGAAAATCGATCAATAAATCTAAGTAAGTAAAGACTTGAACAGCTGCATAACGTTGGCCTACCCCTGGTGTAAATCACAGCTACATAACTTTGGCCTACCCCTCGTGTAAATCACAGTTACAGAACGTTGGCCTACCCCTCGTGTAAATCACAGTTACAGAACGTTGGCCTACCCCTCGTGTAAATCACAGTTACAGAACGTTGGCCTACCCCTGGTGTAAATCACAGTTACAGAACACATCCTCATAATCCTTAAATCCGCACATGAACCGTGCGTCGGTCCTGTACTTCAATGCTTCAACCTGAGGGAAGAATATATTGACCAAGTTTTGATAATAAGTTCTTGGCTTGAGAAAAACGTGCCAACACTGATCTTATACAGCTGAGGATAAAATCATCTTTCGTTACTACAAGTAGGAATATCATCTTTAGTTACTACAAGTAGGAATATCATCTGCAGTTGTTGTTGGTCCGTCGATTGGACGAAGACCACTCTAGTCATCCGAGGGTTGCTGGGACTGGTTTTGTTTGTGCGTGCGCAGATGGCTGATGAGGCCGATCCTTGCATGGAAGGTTCGGGAACAGAAGGGACAAGGGACGAGTGGGACATCTCCAGGAGGGTTGACAGCACGTGCTGTCATCTGTAGTTACTACAAGTAGGAATATCATCATTTGTCACTACAAGTAGGAATATCATCTTTAGTCACTACAAGTAGGAATATCATCTTTAGTCACTACAAGTAGGAATATCATCTTTAGTCACTACAAGTAGGAATACCATCTTTAGTCACTACAAGTAGGAATATCATCTTTAGTCACTACAAGTAGGAATACCATCTTTAGTCACTACAAGTAGGAATTAACTATTATTTAGATCCAAGTCATCAAAACATTTGGAGGTTGAGACTCTTATTTTAAGGCCCACCAAATATGGACATTACCCTTGGCAAGAGAAAGAAATGTCCTCACAACAGTGACACTTTTGGTGTGTCTTAAAGTAAGAGTTTTAAAATTCATCTAATTTAGATTCAGGTTAATGGAAGAAACAATTTTAAAAATTATTTTTTTAAAGTTAAGGGTAAAATTAAGGTTGTTAAGCCCATTCACTTTTGAGAAGTGGTTAACCGTACAGTCTCTATTTTTCATTACGTTTTGAGAAACATCATGGGAATGTATCAAACATCATGGGAATGTATCAAACATCATGGGAATGTATCAAACATCATGGGAATGTATCAAACATCATGGGAATGTATCAAACATCATGGGAATGTATCAAACATCATGGGAATGTATCAAATTTTTGCCTCGCGTCGTTCCATGTTGACATCAAAGCGCCTGTGATGTCACTGCCTCTAGTGTTCATCTCAATTTGTACAATGCCCGTAAATGAGGGATTTTTTAAAAATTGAAAAGACTCGTGAGGTTACAGAGTAAACAGTGATGATAATATGGGATTTTTATTTTTAAAGACACATTATATTTCCATTGTCAACTCGCAGGAATTTATGTATTTTGCGGTTCAAAAGACGACCCCCTCGTAAAGTAACACTCGTGACCTTGACCGGTGTTCACATTTTGACATCGCCACGGAATGTCTGTTATTTCTCGTACTATGCCTCAGTACTTTCCAAACCAACTCCACTAACATTGATGACGTGTATACTATTTATTAGTATTTATATATCGGAATATTAAGAAGGCACTTTGATGTCACTTTCTTTCTTGTGTTGGCTATTGTATACTGCCGTGAAGCGAAAAAAAATGAACTTTGGGCAATAAGCTAATAAGGACTAATTGAAGTTACGGTTAACCGTTAACAAACTTAGGTAAAATTACAAAAATAAAGTAAAAAATATTGTGTGTATAGGTTATTAGCATATTAGATAATCATTAGCAATGATTTTTGCTGATCAAATCATCCCATTTAGTGCGAATAATTGTCATACTCTTAATCACAATCATGTCAATAAAATGGTGGGAAATCCAAAGAATTACTCTTGTATGGAAGGGAACAATCTGGTTTGTAAAGAATGAAGTTATGTAATTTACCTTTCTCTTGTGGTTTTTGTAACAACTGTTGTCTGCACATTTTAGTAAGGGATACTCTCCTCCCTGAAAGCAAATATTTAATCAGATTGAGTGTTTTGTTATGATTGTATATTTTCTTCATAACTAAATAAGTAACAGCTGATGAGGTTGTTGTCAGAGTAACAGCTGATGAGGTTGTTGTAAGAGTAACAGCTGATGAGGTTGTTGTATAAGTAACAGCTGATGAGGTTGTTGTACAAGTAACAGCTGATGAGGTTGTTGCATAAGTAACAGCTGATGAGGTTGTTGTACAAGTAACAGCTGATGAGGTTGTTGTATAAGTAACAGCTGATGAGGTTGTTGTAAAGTAAAAGTAACGGCTGATGAGGTTGTTGCATAAGTAACAGCTGATGAGGTTGTTGTACAAGTAACAGCTGATGAGGTTGTTGTATAAGTAACAGCTGATGAGGTTGTTGTATAAGGAACAGCTTATGAGGTTGTTGTATAAGTAACAACTGATGAGGTTGTTGTATAAGTAACAGCTGATGAGGTTGTTGTGTATAAGTAACAGCTGATGAGGTTTTGTTGTATAAGTAACAGCTGATGAGGTTTTTGTTGTATAAGTAACAGCTGATGAGGTTGTTGTATAAGTAACAGCTGATGAGGTTGTTGTACAAGTAAAAGCTGATGAGGTTGTTGTATAAGTAACAGCTGATGAGGTTGTATAAGCAAAAGTAACAGCTGATGAGGTTGTTGTATAAGTAACAGCTGATGAGGTTGTTGTGGTATAAGTAACAGCTGATGAGGTTGTTGTTTTTTTCATGGATTTGATGGATGAGATATCCAAAACTAAAAACAATAGAGAAAGAAAATAAATTATTTGTTTATATCAGGGGTCTACAAACTTTTCGGCCGGAGGGCCGCATTAACTGTCAAACAACAGTTTGGGGGGCCGACTACACACTAGAGGTCCAAATAAGAAAGAATGTTTTTAATTATATATTTAATATTAGGGCTGTTAACGATTAATTTAAATTTAATCGTTAAGTTTTGACAAATTAGATTAATTAGTTGTTAATTTCGATTAAAGCCAAAAATTAAAATATATGATGTCATAAGTAAAACTTATTAAACGTTCTTGTTAGAAATCTAAATAACACTGGAATGTCTCCTTTATGTCATCTTTTGACCAACTATGCAAAAAGACAAGTGTGTTAACATTATTTGGTTCAAGTGATGAGCGGGTCTAATTGAAAACATAACCAGCCGAGCTGAACAATCATTCTCTTGGAAATGAGGTAACTGGTATGCACAAAACAGTACGCGGTGGCCGAGGGGCAGCGCACTCGACTGGCGTACCTATGGTCACGGGTTTGAATCCATGTGAAGGCAAGGATTTTTTCTCTGGGCCTAGGACGTCCCTGAGTCACCCAGCTCTGAATGGGTACCTAACACTAGTTAGGAGGCTGGGTAATGCGTGGAACCCACAAAGCCGTGGCCTGTGAGCGCTGCATCCCTTGCCAACAGATCATCTGTCATGGTCTATGGACGCAATTATCTTCTGCATAGAAGGAGCGTCTGTATAGATAAAATAAGATAAGATAACGGTCTTTGCAAGGAATGACATAATCGGATAACGGTGTTCAATAAGTTTCCACCATTTTAGAGGGTTAATGGATTCAGGAACGTTCATCTCCATTTTGTAACGCAGTAATTCAACAGAAGAGCTGTCATCATTTTCTGTCTCTGAGTCAGACTACATTACTGCCATTAGCTTAATACGATTGTCATTTCGTTTGATAAGAAGATGAAGTGTTAGAACCATGGTAAGCAAACTTTGTCAACATTTTGAACATTCCCATCAGTCAATAGTTTAAAACCAAAATGTTCATGTAATCGTCAGGAAATTTATTATTTATCGGCCACTATTTTTATTATTTTCTAAAATACTTTTTGACTTCCAATAATTTGTAAGTGATGGGTCGATTAATCGTTAAAAAATAATTTAATTGTTAAATTTTTTAACGAGCAATCGAGAAATTAATCGTTAGTTTCCGCAGCCCTATTTAATATTATAATATTTATAATATTAATATTATTTAATATTATATTTAATATTTTATTTAATATTATTTAATAATACATTGATCCACTGCACATGAACACCTGTATTAGTGGGAATGGTGAAATTGTTTCCTGGATGCCAAAATATTAGATATTTCTGGCTTTAGATTTGATGTCACTAACATCACCGGTGACCTGAGATTATCATCAGACAAGTTAGTTCTCAAATTGTTCTTCACGTATTTTATCCTCGAAAATGTCTGTTCGCACAAGTATGTTGTTCCAAAGGTACCTTGATGCAAAAGCTTTGACATTAGGAAAGTCTTCCTTAGGAAAAAATTGGTAAAAACTCAAAAGTCCTTATTTGAACTTGTCCCTAAGGAGGTCATTTGCTTGCAAATCAATTACCCCAAACTACAGTTCATCTTAGCAACTGGCCACATCTGCTTCAAATGGATTTTGAAATAGCCTCACTTCTTCTGCCTTGAATCCAAGTCAGAAAACCGCTCCTGAAACTGCAGCTTGAGGTCTTTGATGATCTCGCAGGCAAATGATGTGGGGAACTCAGCTGTTGCTTCAGCCATGAAGACCTTGCACTGCTGAAAGTGTGTCAAGTTGTTGGCCTGTACTTGTTCCGAAAACAAGACAAGTTTAGATCTGAAGGCCTTTAGAAACTAGATATTTCTCTCCTTGTAGTTTTAGGTTCAGCAATTCTGAATGACGAGTTATGTCTGCAGCAAAGGCCAATTTCCATAACCACTCTTCATCAGACAGTAATGGCTGTGACTTTCCTTTACTTTCTAGGAAGTCATGTATTTCCTTTCTAAATTCAAATAATCTACTCAAAACTTTCTCTCAACTTAGACATCTTACTGCTGTGTAATATGGTAACTCTTGCGATTCTGTGTCTGTATCTTTCAACATGTCTCTGAACTGTCTATGGTTGAACCCATGTGACCTTATTAAATTCACCATCTTCTCCACAGGATTCAGTGCACTGTTAATGTCCACATATTTAGCACACAAAGCATGCTGGTGAATAATACAGTGCAGGAACATTGGTTGAGGAATGTGTTTCTCATTAAACATCTGGTTCACTTGTCCAACCAAGCCTTTCTTTATGCCACTCATGTTCTTTCTCATGCAGTTGAGAGGTGGAACAGCTGTCCAGCGATTCATCCATTGCAATTGAAAAATGGCGAAACTTGCTTGCATTTTTGCTAATTGAGTCACAATGTTTTCACCCAAGTCTGCAAAACAGCGAGCAATGATATTTGCACCCAAAGCTACATTTTTAAATTCTTTGGAGTTTTCTGGTCAAAGTTCCTCAGCTACCTCCAACAAACATTCCTTCACTACTTCACCATCTGTAAATGGTTTGCCACTTTTAGCCAGGACATAGGCTACTTTATAACTGACCTTAGTTAAGGATTCATTTTCATTTCAGGATTTACTGTTGTTCGCTAGTTTTGTGGTAAACTACAGGTAAAAATAGTATCTTTTTTTAGATTAAAAGGTCTCCAGGGGCCGGATGAGAAGGCCCGCGGGCGTAGTTTGGAGACCCCCTGGTCTATATGATGTAATAAATCCCATGACTCAAAATTAACTTTCTTTTAATTTTTTTATACATTACAGACACTCCATCTATATAGAAGATTATTGAGTCCTACATTACATATATTGTGAGCACAACATACAGACCATGCTGGCCTAAAAAAGATGTATAAACAATGCTCTTTTCTTTAAGAATAATCAGAATCCAGAGAAATTATGGCTCCCTTTGTAATTTTCCTTTTTAGGAGTTTTATAAAATTGTGTTGGTAATATATCTTCAAGTTTAAAGAAATCCTTAGTTTGTTATCTACATGTACCATAATCCACTGAACATTCTAATAAAATTGATTAAGATCCTAAAAAGAACTACAAAATATCTAACCTGTATTAGTAAAGCAGGTTTAGGCCCTGACCTGTTCTGCATACATAGTAACTCCACTTCTGCAGTGTTTTCATTCCATTGAAGTGAAAAGAGTTGTTCACATGCTAGGCCATCACTTGGTCTGCTCTCTGAGATAGGTATGTAAGCACTGACTGAAATTTCACCTTGTGCCCACTGTTGGAAGCAAAGATGAATTAATTATTTATATTATCATTATTTTTGTTGTTTAAGGTAAAATGTTTTCCAAGTAACAATTTTTAAATTTTATTGATCTTATAGTAAATTATCATTTCATAAAAAGAAGAGCTATTCTATTTCAATGTTTAGAGTCAGTTGTGATAATAAATAAAGCACTAACAGAAACATGAGCAAGTCCACCGTACGGAATCAGAGCAAGTCGTTTCCAGCCAAAGAAACCATACTTCCACAAAACTGTGGGACAAAAAAAAACATTTTAAAACATTTATCTCAAGAACATCCCAAAAAACTAATCAATTATTTATGTAAATTTTATAAATTGTATGAAACTCATTCATTCCAAAGACAATGAGAACTTGAAAAATTGTACCAATTTACCAATTATAAATTCACTTGCAATAAGGACTTAACTACCGGTGTGTCACACTTTCCTCTCCTGTAATGAAATACTTTGACAAACTTAAGAGAAATTTTCTTAATGAAGAATATTAGAAAATTGACCTTCATCATTCATATAAATCTTACATGACCTTCATCATTCATATAAATCTTACAGAGTATTGGAAGCCATATTACTAATTGGAAGGCCTGAACTACCATCAACATAATATGCTAAGATGCTTTTCTAGAACTTCACCAGTTAACTTTCTTCTTACTTCTACGTGTACATGAAAGTTTTCAAATGAGTATAATAAACTAAACTTTTAATTAATCTGGCACCCACGCCCACTGACAGTGTTCCCTCTATGGTTTGTTGGTCAGTGTGGAAGAAAAACAACAACTTGTGTGCAAAGTTGCACAGTATCTATTTTTGGTGCATAATTTTACATCTTGAAAACACACATATTATCAAAATTTGCTGCGCTGTAAATCTGAACTGCTGTCTGTAACCAGCCAAACATTATTGTTACAAACTTATTTATCTTTATAACGTAAGGGAATTCCATCATAAACAGATGATGTTTCTCAATATGTTACAGGTTTCATTCAAAAGAAATATGATGTGAATGAAACATGTATATTCTATTTAGAATATGACTTTATTTAATTCAAAATGTGAAGTTACAATAATTTTATTTAATTATTGTGTACACTTATATAGTGCAGTACACCAGACTACAGCTGGGCTTGCTGTACACTTATATAGTGCAGTTCAACAGACTACAGCTGGGCTTGCTGTACACTTATATAGTGCAGTACACCAGCCTACAGCTGGGCTCACTGTACACTTATATAGCCCAGTACACCAGACTACAGCTGGGCTCACTGTACACTTATATAGTGCAGTACACCAGACTACAGCTGGGCTTGCTGTACACTTATATAGTGCAGTACACCAGCCTACAGCTGGGCTCACTGTACACTTATATAGTGCAGTACACCAGACTACAGCTGGGCTCACTGTACACTTATATAGTGCAGTACACCAGCCTACAGCTGGGCTCACTGTACACTTATATAGTGCAGTACACCAGCCTACAGCTGGGCTCACTGTACACTTATATAGTGGAGTACACCAGACTACAGCTGGGCTCACTGTACACTTATATAGTGCAGTACACCAGACTACAGCTGGGCTCACTGTACACTTATATAGTGCAGTACACCAGCCTACAGCTGGGCTCACTGTACACTTATATAGTGCAGTACACCAGACTACAGCTGGGCTCACTGTACACTTATATAGTGCAGTACACCAGACTACAGCTGGGCTCACTGTACACTTATATAGTGCAGTACACCAGCCTACAGCTGGGCTCACTGTACACTTATATAGTGCAGTACACCAGCCTACAGCTGGGCTCACTGTACACTTATATAGTGGAGTACACCAGCCTACAGCTGGGCTCACTGTACACTTATATAGTGCAGTACACCAGCCTACAGCTGGGCCTACTGTACACTTATATAGTGCAGTACACCAGCCTACAGCTGGGCTCACTGTACACTTATATAGTGCAGTACACCAGACTACAGCTGGGCTCACTGTACACTTATATAGTGCAGTACACCAGACTACAGCTGGGCTCACTGTACACTTATATAGTGCAGTACACCAGCCTACAGCTGGGCTCACTGTACACTTATATAGTGCAGTACACCAGACTACAGCTGGGCTCACTGTACACTTATATAGTGCAGTACACCAGCCTACAGCTGGGCTCACTGTACACTTATATAGTGCAGTACACCAGCCTACAGCTGGGCTCACTGTACACTTATATAGTGCAGTACACCAGACTACAGCTGGGCTCACTGTACACTTATATAGTGCAGTACACCAGCCTACAGCTGGGCTCACTGTACACTTATATAGTGGAGTACACCAGCCTACAGCTGGGCTCACTGTACACTTATATAGTGCAGTACACCAGCCTACAGCTGGGCTCACTGTACACTTATATAGTGCAGTACACCAGACTACAGCTGGGCTCACTGTACACTTATATAGTGCAGTACACCAGCCTACAGCTGGGCTCACTGTACACTTATATAGTGCAGTACACCAGACTACAGCTGGGCTCACTGTACACTTATATAGTGCAGTACAACAGACTACAGCTGGGCTTGCTGTACACTGATATAGTGCAGTACACCAGCCTACAGCTGGGCTCACTGTACACTTATATAGCGCAGTACACCAGACTACAGCTGGGCTCACTGTACACTTATATAGTGCAGTACACCAGCCTACAGCTGGGCTCACTGTACACTTATATAGTGCAGTACACCAGCCTACAGCTGGGCTTACTGTACACTTATATAGTGGAGTACACCAGACTACAGCTGGGCTCACTGTACACTTATATAGTGCAGTACACCAGACTACAGCTGGGCTCACTGTACACTTATATAGTGCAGTACACCAGCCTACAGCTGGGCTCACTGTACACTTATATAGTGGAGTACACCAGACTACAGCTGGGCTCACTGTACACTTATATAGTGCAGTACACCAGACTACAGCTGGGCTCACTGTACACTTATATAGTGGAGTACACCAGCCTACAGCTGGGCTCACTGTACACTTATATAGTGCAGTACACCAGACTACAGCTGGGCTCACTGTACACTTATATAGTGGAGTACACCAGCCTACAGCTGGGCTCACTGTACACTTATATAGTGCAGTACACCAGCCTACAGCTGGGCTCACTGTACACTTATATAGTGCAGTACACCAGCCTACAGCTGGGCCTACTGTACACTTATATAGTGCAGTACACCAGCCTACAGCTGGGCTCAATGTACACTTATATAGTGCAGTACAACAGACTACAGCTGGGCTTGCTGTACACTTTTATAGTGCAGTACAACAGACTACAGCTGGGCTCACTGTACACTTATATAGTGCAGTACACCAGCCTACAGCTGGGCTCACTGTACACTTATATAGTGCAGTACACCAGACTACAGCTGGGCTCACTGTACACTTATATAGTGCAGTACACCAGCCTACAGCTGGGCTCACTGTACACTTATATAGTGCAGTACACCAGCCTACAGCTGGGCTCACTGTACACTTATATAGTGCAGTACACCAGACTACAGCTGGGCTCACTGTACACTTATATAGTGCAGTACACCAGCCTACAGCTGGGCTCACTGTACACTTATATAGTGGAGTACACCAGCCTACAGCTGGGCTCACTGTACACTTATATAGTGCAGTACACCAGCCTACAGCTGGGCTTACTGTACACTTATATAGTGCAGTACACCAGACTACAGCTGGGCTCACTGTACACTTATATAGTGCAGTACACCAGCCTACAGCTGGGCTCACTGTACACTTATATAGTGCAGTACACCAGCCTACAGCTGGGCTCACTGTACACTTATATAGTGGAGTACACCAGACTACAGCTGGGCTCACTGTACACTTATATAGTGCAGTACACCAGCCTACAGCTGGGCTTACTGTACACTTATATAGTGCAGTACACCAGCCTACAGCTGGGCTCACTGTACACTTATATAGTGCAGTACACCAGCCTACAGCTGGGCTCACTGTACACTTATATAGTGGAGTACACCAGACTACAGCTGGGCTCACTGTACACTTATATAGTGCAGTACACAAGACTACAGCTGGGCTCACTGCACTTTACAAACATTACCAACAACTTTACAAAAAGACATTGCACTCTTAATTTTCCTAAATATACACAACATTATGTTCAAATGTCCAGACATTATTGGAAATCCTGGTTGCTAAATCAGAGTTTTTGTGAAGAT